>CM076574.1:1254375557-1254943909 GCA_034641835.2 Pinus albicaulis
AATAACAATAAGGGGGTTACACTAACAACAATAAGGGACTATACTATTAATATAGGGACCTAACATGCCCCTCTACTTCAAAAAAGTGTTTTCCTCAACGCTTGAGTAGCTCTGGGTGCTTCTATATAAAATTCTCATCCTCCCATGTAGAATCTTTAGCGGGTAAGTTCTTCCACCTAATGAGATACTCTGAAATTGATCGATTTCGTAGCTATCGAGTTCTTGCTTCTGTGACCGCTTCAAGTTCCAATATGATTTTTCCTTCCTCATGTAGTTCTGGAAATATTGTTTGAACTGGAATATTTTCACCTATAACCTTCTTTAAGCATGAAACATATAAAACTGGATAAACTCGCAAAGAAGCAGGAAGCTCCAATTTGTATGCCATAGTACCAATCTTTTGCAACTCCTTGTAAGGACCATAGTAATTTGGCGATAATTTATTATCCTTTTTAGCTTGCTTGAGGGACATTTGTTTGTATGGTTGTAGCCACAAAAATACCCAATCTCCTACATCAGAATTTCTCTCACTGCAATGTTGATATGCCTGTTGTTTCATTCGATTTTGTGCCAAATTCAGGTTATCCTTTAAGAGTTGGAGAACTTCTTGCTGATGCTCGATGTGATCTTGCACTGCTTGAACCTTCAAATTTTCCCTTAAAGATGATGTGATGGATGGTGGATGATATCCATAAAGTTCCATAAATGGGGTCATTTTTGCTACAGTACGGAAGGAAGTGTTATACCACCATTCAGCGAGAGGTAACCACTTGACCCATTGTGTTTGTTTATCATATACAAAACAACGAAGATATCCTTCCAAAAATTTATTTTCTATCCTTCCAAAAATTTATTTTCTATCTCAGTTTGACCATCAGATTGAGGATAATAAGATAAGCTATGAACTAATTGAGTACCCAAACAAGAAAATAACTCCGTACAAAAATTTCCAATAAAAATGGGATCTCTATCGCTCACAATAACCCTTAAGCTTCCATGTAGCTTTTGAATTCTGTCCATAAATGTAGTAGCAAATTTACTTTCTTTAAATGGATGAGATAATGCACAAAAGTGTGCATACTTGGTAAGTCTATCAACTACCACCATGATGACACTCTTTCCTTCAGACTTAGGTAAACCTGTGATAAAATCCATTGAAATCTTCTCCCAACGTTGACTTGGAATGGATAAAGGTTGTAGAAGTCCTGGGGTCTTAATTGTTTCCACTTTATTCTGCTGGAAAACCAAACATTCCGCCACAAACTTTCGAATATCAGATTTAAGGCCATCCCAAAAATATTCTTTCTTCACCCTGTGGTAAGTTTTTAAAAATCCTGAGTGTCCTCCTAAAGGAGAAGTGTGCAATTCCAGAAGAATCTTTTGTTTTAGTTGGGAATTCTTACAAAGATATAAGCGATCTTTGTACCATAAGGAATCATTTTTCTAACTAAATGTATCAGATGTACTAGGATCTTGCTGCAACTTTTGAATGAGTGTCCATACATCTTTGTCCTTCTTCCATTCATCTCTTGCTTCGGTTATCCAATCTCGTTGGATAATAGAAATGGCACAAAGCAATGCTTCCACCTCTTCATTCTTTCTTGAGAGTGCATCTGCAACAACATTAAGCTTTCCTTTTTTGCAGATTATTTCAAAGTCATAACCCAACATCTTTGTGACCCATTTTTGCTACTCTTCTGATGATAGTCTTTGTTCCAAAAAGTGTTTAAGACTATCATGATCAGTTTTTACCTTGAAGTGTCTTCCCATTAGGTAAGTTCACCATTTATTTAGTGCATGCAATATTGCTAACATTTCCTTCTCATAAATAGGTTTCTGTAAATACTTTCCTTTGATTGGACGACTTTCAAAAGCAATGGGTCTTCCTTCCTGCATTAAAACTGCACCAATTCCATTTCCTGAGGCATCACATTCCACAATAAAGGTTTTTGTGAAGTCTCGCGTAGCTAAGACCGGTGCTAGGCACATTGCCTCTTTAAGATGTTCAAAGGCCTTAGTTGCTTCAGGAGTCCATGAAAATGCATCTTTCTTCAATAATGTTGTTAGAGGTGCTACTATTCTTCCATAATTCTTAACAAACTTGCGATAATAGCCTGTTAACCCGAGAAATCCTCGCAACTACTTTATCGTCTTAGGGACTTTCCATTCCTTAATGGCTTTAATTTTGTTAGGGTCTACTTTAACACCCTCGTGAGATATAATATGACCCAGATATTCCACCTCTTGTACTCCAAAGAAATATTTGGATGTTTTTGCATATAATTGTTTCTCCTGCAATAGTTTGAGCACCCTGTCAACATGTTCAACATGATCCTTCCAAGACCTGCTGTAGATTAGTATATCATCAAAAAATACTAGAACAAATTTTCTAAGGAAGGGTTTGAAAATGGAATTCATCAACCCTTGAAATGTAGAAGGTGCATTGGTAAGGCCAAAAGGCATGACCAAAAATTCATAATGACCTCATGAGTTCGAAATGTTGTTTTTGGAATATCTTCAGTCTTCATTCTAATTTGATGATATCCTGAACGAAGATCCAACTTGGTAAAATAAATTGCTCCATGTAATTCATCCAATAATTCATCAATCACAGGAATGGGAAATTTATCTTAATGGTGAGCTTATTGAGCTCCCTATAATCTGGACACATGCACCATGATCCATCCTTCTTGTGTACCAATACTACAGGAGCAGAGAAAGAACTTTGACTAGGTTGAATTATACCTGCCTCTAACATTTCTGCAATCATACGTTCAATTTCGCTCTTTTGGAAGTAAGGATATCTATAAGGCCTGATGTTTGGAGGAACACTTCCTGGAATCAAATGAATAGCATGATCATGATCATGAATAGGTGGGAGTCCTTTGGGAGTTTCAAACACCTTGGAATGATTGTCCAAGACTTGTTGGAGATCTGTAGAGATAGATGATTTTGATGTTGGAACTTCTAGTGAGCATAATTGTGCAATTACGCCTCGTTTTTATTTCTTTAGAAGATTTGTCATGACATTAGATCTTATTATACTTCTCGGCTTCCCCGCAATACCTCGTAATTCGACTTCCTTTCCTTCTGAAAAAAATTTCAATAAAAGTTCCTGAAAATTAAAAGCTATCGTCCCCAAAGATTGTAACCATTGTACTTCTAGTACAACATCCACACCTCCCATAGGAATGGAAAGCATTGGAATAGTCAATACATATTCCCCCATGGTGAGCTTGATATTATGGAATTTTCTAGAGCAATTTATAGTTCCTCCATTTGCAACCATCACTTGACATTCTGGTGCTAGGTATAGGAAACAATTTAATTCCTTGGCTACCTTACAATGAATAAAATTATGGGTGCTACCTGAATCAATCAACACTATTACCCTTTTCTTCTTGATATTTCCTTCTATCTTAAGAGTTTGAGGAGTGGTAATTCCTGCCAGTGCATTACACGATATGGTCGGATTCATTTCTTCCTCTTCTAGGGCTGGTTCCTGGTGTATATCCTCTTCTTGTTCATTTTCTTCTTCCTCTTCACAATCTATGTAAATAATTTCTTCTCAGCACACTTATGACCTTTAGTGTATTTGCTATCACAACTGTAGCAAAGCCCTTTTGCTCTTTTTTCTTCCAATTGTTGTGGTGTCAATCTTGTAGGTTGTGGAAATCTAGGAGTAGCAACACTTCCTTCTTTATAGAATTGAGTGGTAGGCTTCCTTGTCGCCATAATTTTACATTCAACTTTTCTTGCCAACCTGAATGCCTTCTCCAATGAATCAGGTTCCAGAACGTGAACTTCATGTTGAATGTTATCCTTTAAAGTGCCTATGAAGATATCAATCTTGTGTTCCTCTGGAATATCAGTTACCCTTATATTCAATTTTTGGAAGTCCTCAATGTGCTACCCCACTAAACCCTTTTGTTTGATATTTATCAATTGGCTAAAGAAGGTGTTGCTCTTTGTATCCTCATAATGTGCTATCATTTCCTCTATAAAAATTGACCAAGTGAAAAAAAATTTATGGGAGAAAAGCCATCGATACCATACAAATGTATTTTGTTTTAAATTTAAAGTTACAATGCATACCTTTTGTGTGTTTTGCACGTTATGGAGATCAAAATATTGCTCCATATGTAGTATCCATGTTACAGGATCCTTTCCATCAAACTTCCTCATATCCATTTTTGGAATATGGTGGTTCTTCCCGACAACATTAGAGTTTATGAAATCATGATTAACATTTATTGTGTTCTCATCATGAGGTTCTTCTACTATCTTTTCACCATTAGGAAACATTTCTTGTATCAACTTTGTCAAAACTTCCATGTTTGCTTTTAGATCATTCTTCATGTTTTCCATGTTGTATTTCATGTCATCCATCTTAGCTTCCATGCCAGCCTCCATGCCATCCATCTTAGCTTCCATGCCTTTCTTCAAACCGTCCATCTTCACTTCCATGCCTTTCTTCAAAACTTCCATTTCATTTTTTGTTGCTCTTTGCGAGAGCGAAATTTGGTGCACCTGCTCTTGTAATTTTGATAGGTCATGTTGCAATTCTTCATCTTCATGAGTCATCGTAGAGCCTTCTGAAGGCTTAATGGGTGTTGAATTATTTTTACGGGTCATATTTTAGAACCCAATACTGATATCTATTATAAAATATGCCCTTGGAATCAATTCAAATTGATTCTTCAAACAAGACTTATGCAATTCGGAAAAAAAAATACACACCTTTTTCTTGCTTTTGAGGAGCACGATATTGAAATTGGATTATCTCTATGATTGAAGCACTTTAATATTTGAATTTCGGCACCAACGTAGCCCTCTTAATTCTATTTCGAATTCCATAGGTCTGATCTGATTTGGTTTCTCCAAGACAAAGTTGTGTCCAATCTATTGTGTAACCAGCTCCAAAAAGAGAAGAAAAGAGATATCAACACCTTAGAAATGAGCCACTTCGAGGGGGAAACCTCCAATACATTCCATAAATGAACAATTCTTGGATGATACAATTTACAAAACCTCCTTTCTATATATAGGAGTCCATGGGGACATAATGTAATCCTAGTGGGCCACAATGTAATCCTAGCCGATCTAAAAATAATAATTTAAGGGCACAATAATAACAAAATGGGGGTTACAAGGGTACAATAAGAACAATAAGGGGGTTACACTAACAACAATAAGGGACTATACTAGTAATATAGGGACCTAACATGCCCCTCTCCTTCAAAAAAGTGTTGTCCTCAACGCTTGAGTAGCTCTGGGTGCTTCTGTATAAAATTCTCATCCTCCCATGTAGAATCTCCAGTGGGTAAGTTCTTCCACTTGATGAGATACTCTGAAATTGATCGATTCCGTAGTTGTCGAGTTCTTGTTTCCATGACCGCTTCCAGTTCCAATATGATTTTTCCTTCCTCATCAAGTTCTGGCAATATTGTTTGAACTGGAATATTTTCACCTATAACCTTCTTTAAGCATGAAACATGGAAAACTGGATGTACTCGCGAAGAAGCAGGAAGCTCCAATTTGTATGCCATAGAACCAATCTTTGGCAACACCTTGTAAGGACCATAGTACTTTGGTGATAATTTATTATCCTTCTTAGCTTGCTTGAGGGACATTTGTTTGTATGGTTGTAGCCGTAAAAATACCCAATATCCTACATCAAAACTTCTCTCGCTGCGATGTTGATCTGCCTGTTGTTTCATTCGACTTTGTGCCAAATTCAGGTTATCCTTTAAGAGTTGGAGAACTTCTTGCTGATGCTCGATGTGATATTCCACTACTTGAACCTTAAAATTTTCTCTTAAAGATGATGTGATGGATGGTGGATGATATCCATAAAGTGCCATAAATGGGGTCATTTTTGCTGCAGTATGGAAGGAAGTGTTATACCACCACTCAGCGAGAGGTAACCACTTGACCCATTGTGTTTGTTTATCAGATACAAAACAACGAAGATATCCTTCCAAACATTTATTTACTATCTCAGTTTGACCATCACATTGAGAATGATAAGATGAGCTATGAGCTAATTGAGTACCCAAACAAGAAAATAACTCCGTCCAAAAATTTCCAGTAAAAATGGGATCTCTGTCGCTCACAATAACCCTTGGGCTTCCATGTAGATTTTGAATTATGTCCATAAATGTAGTAGCAACTGTACTTTCTTTAAATGGATGAGATAATGCACAAAACTGTGCATACTTGGTAAGTCTATCAACTACCACCATGATGAAATTTTTTCCTTCGGACTTAGGTAAACCTATGATAAAATCCATTGAAATCTCCTCCCAACTTTGTCTTGGAATGGATAAAGGTTGTAGAAGTCCCGGGTTCTTAATTGTCTTCACTTTATTATGCTGGAAAACCAAACATTCCACCACAAACTTTTGAATATCAAATTTAAGGCCATCCCAAAAAAATTCTTTCTTCACCCTGTGGTAAGTTTTTAAAAATCCTGAGTGTCCTCGTAAAGGAGAAGTGTGCAATTCTAGAAGAATATTTTGTTTTAGTTGGGAATTATTACAAAGATATAAGAGATCTTTGTACCATAAGGAATCATTTTTCCAACTAAATGTATCAGATGTACTAGGATCTTGCTGCAAATTTTGAATGAGTGTCCATACATCTTTGTCCCTCTTCCATTCATCTCTTGCTTCGGTTATCCAATCTGGTTGGATAATAGAAATGGCACAAAGCAATGCTTCCACCTCTTCATTCTTTCTTGAGAGTGCATCTCCAACAACATTAAGCTTTCCTTTTTTGTAGATTATTTCAAAGTCATAACCCAACATCTTTGTGACCCATTTTTGCTGCTCTTCTGAAGATAGTCTTTGTTCCACAAAGTGTTTAAGACTATCATGATCAGTTTTTACCTTGAAGTGTCTTCCCATTAGGTAAGTTCGCCATTTCTTTAGTGCATGCAGTATTGCTAACATTTCCTTCTCATAAATAGGTTTCTGTAAATAATTTCCTTTGATTGGACAACTTTCAAAAGCAATGGGTCTTCCTTCCTTCATTAAAACTGCACCAATTCCATTTCCTGAGGCATCACATTCCACAATAAAGGTTTTTGTGAAGTCTGGCGTAGCTAAGACCGGTGCTAGGCACATTGCCTCTTTAAGATGTTCAAAGGCCTTAGTTGCTTCAGGAGTCCATGAAAATGCATCTTTCTTCAATAATGTTGTTAGAGGTGCCGCTATTCTCCCATAATTCTTAACAAACTTGCGATAATACCCTGTTAACCCGAGAAATCCTCGCAACTTCTTTATGGTTGTGGGGACTTTCCATTCCTTAATGGCTTTAATTTTGTTAGGTTCTACTTTAACACCCTCGTGAGATACAATATGACCCAGATATTCCACCTCTTGTACTCCAAAGAAACATTTGGCTGTTTTTGCATATAATTGTTTCTCCTGCAATAGTTTGAGCACCCTGTCAACATGTTCAACATGATCCTTCCAAGACCTGCTGTAGATTAGTATATCATCAAAAAATACTAGCACAAATTTTCTAAGGAAGGGTTTGAAAATGGAAATCATCAACCCTTGAAATGTAGAAGGTGCATTGGTAAGGCCAAAAGGCATGACCAAAAATTCATAATGACCCTCATGAGTTCGAAATGTTGTTTTTGGAATATCTTCAGTCTTCATTCTAATTTGATGATATCCTGAACGAAGATCCAACTTGGTAAAACAAATTGCTCCATGTAATTCATCCAATAATTCATCAATCACAGGAATGGGAAATTTATCTTTAATAGTGAGTTTATTGAGCTCCCTATAATCCGGACACATTTGCCATGATCCATCCTTCTTGTGTACCAATACTACAGGAGCAGAGAAAGAACTTTGACTAGGTTGAATTATACCCGCCTCTAACATTTCTGCAATCATACGTTCAATTTCACTTTTTTGGAAGTAAGGATATCTATAAGGCCTGATGTTTGGAGGAACACTTCCTGGAATCAAATGAATAGTGTGATCATGATCACGAATAGGTGGGAGTCCTTTGGGAGTTTCAAACACCTTGGAATGATTGTCCAAGACTTGTTGGAGATCTGCAGAAATAGATGATTTTGATGTTGGAGCTTCTAGTGAGCATAATTGTGCAATTACGCCTCGCTGTTCTTTCTTTAGAAGCTTTGTCATGACATTAGAGCTTATTATCCTTCTTGGCTTCCCCGCAATACCCCGTAATTCAACTTCCTTTCCTTCTGAAAAAAATTTCAAGAAAAGTTCTTGAAAATTAAAAGCTACTGTCCCCAAAGATTGTAACCATTGTACTCCTAGTACAACATCAACACCTCCCACAGGAATGGAAAGCATTGGAATAGTCAATACATATTCCCCCATGGTTAGCTTGATATTATGGCATTTTCCAGAGCAATTTATAGTTCCTCCATTTGCAACCATCACTTGACAATCTGGTGTTGGGTATAGGAAACAATTTAATTCCTTGGCTACCTTACAATGAATAAAATTATGGGTGCTACCTGAATCAATCAACACTATTACCTTTTTCTTCTTGATATGTCCTTCTATCTTGAGTGTTTGAGGAGTGGTAATTCCTGCCAGTGCATTACACGATATGGTCGGATTCATTTCTTCCTCTTCTAGGGCTGGTTCCTGGTGTATATCCTCTTCTTGTTCATTTTCTTCTTCCTCTTCACAATCTATGTAAAATAATTTCTTCTCAGCACACTTATGACCTTTAGTGTATTTGCTATCACAACCGTAGCAAAGCCCTTTTGCTCTTTTTTCTTCCAATTGTTGTGGTGTCAACCTTGTAGGTTGTGGAAATCTAGGCGTAGCAACACTTCCTTCTTTATAGAATTGAGTGGTAGGCTTCCTTGTCGCCATAATTTTACATTCAACTTTTCTTGCCAACCTGAATGCCTTCTCCAACGAATCAGGTTCCAGAACGCGAACTTCATGTTGGATGTTATCCTTTAAAGTGCCTATGAAGAGATCAATCCTGTGTTCCTCTGGAATATCAGTTACCCTTATATTCAATTTTTGGAAGTCCTCAATGTGCTGACCCCCTAAACCCTTTTGTTTGAGATTTATCAATTGGCTAAAGAAGGTGTTGCTCTTTGTATCCTCATAATGTGCTATCATTTCTTCCGTAAAAATTGACCAAGTGACAATTTTTTTACGGGAGCAAAGCCATCGATACCATACAAATGTATTTTATTCTAATTGTAAAGTTGCAATGCGTACCTTTTGTGTGTTTTTCACGTTATGGACATCAAAATATTGCTCCATCTGTAGTATCCATGCTACAGGATCCTTTCCATCAAACTTCCTCATATCCATTTTTGGAATATGGTGGTTCTTCCCACCAACATTAGAGTTTATAAAATCACGATTAACATTGATTTTGTTCTCATCATGAGGTTCTTCTACTATCTTTTCACCATTAGGAAACATTTCTTGTATCAACTTTGTCAAAACTCCAATGTCTATTTTTAGATCATTCTTCATGTTTTCCATCTTAGCTTCCATGCCAGATTCCATTCCATCCATATTAGCTTCCACGCCATCCATCTTAGCTTTCACGCCATCCATCTTAGCTTCCACGCCTTGCTTCAAAACTTCCATTTCATTTTTTGTTTCTCTTTGCGAGAGTGAAATTTGTTGCACTTGCTCTTGTAATTTTGATAGATCATGTTGCAATTCTTCATCTTCATGAGTCATAGTAGAGCCTTCTGAAGGCTTAATGGGTGTTGAATTATTTTTACGGGGCATATTTTAGAACCCAATACTGATATATATTTTACAATATTCCCTTGGAATCATTTCAAATTGATTCTTCTAACAAGACTTATGCAATTCGGAAAACAAAATGCACACCTTTTTCTTTCTTTTGAGGAGCTCGATATTTAAATTGGATTATATTTGTTATTGCAGCACTTCAATATTTGATTTTTAGTACCAAGGTAGCCCTCTGAATTATCTTTCGAATGCCACAGGTTTGACCTGATTTGGATTCTACAAGACAAAGTTGTGTCCAATCTCCCACAATGACCTAATTATGGACTAGTTCAGTAGAGCGAACTTGTACAACTTTCCACATGTCACTGTTTCATCCTTCATATCTGAAATTGATAGCCAAGAAACTACAGTCTGTGTAATTGCAACCAATTTTTATGGCACTCCAATCTGATACCCAGAGAGATAGTTATTGAACTTTTCCCACGATCACCTCTTTGAGATGAAATTTAGGAGCTAGAAAAAGCACTACCTTCCACAGATCATATCTCCAAAAATATTGCGAACCAAGCTCTGAAATTTTTTGATGAATTTCTTCAGGATTTTCACTTTGCACCATAGGAATTTTAGATTCTTAACCTTCATATAAAAAATATTATAGCGCAAATGCCAAGATGACCTGTTTAGGAGCCTGAAAAAAGACCTAACGTCCACAAATCATATCGCCGAAAATATTGCGAACCAAGCTTTGAAATTTTTAGAAAATCTTCCTCAAGATTTCGACTTTGCACCCTAAAAATTTCAGCTTTTGAAACGTCGTAGAAAAATATTTATAGCAAAAATTCCACGATGACCTGTTTGGAGCAGCGAAACCCTATAATCCAAGGCTCTGATACCAAATGTTGTGTAACCAGCTCCAAAAAGAGAAGAAAAGAGATATCAACGCCTTAGAAATGAGCCACTTTGAGGGAGAAACCTCCAATACATTCCATAAATGAAAAATTCTTAGATGATACAATTTACAAAACCTCCTTTCTATATATAGGAGTCCATGGGGCCATAATGTAATCCTAGTGGGCCACAATGTAATCCTAGCCGACCTAACAATAATAATTTAAGGGCACAATAATAACAAAATGGGGTTACAAGGGTACAATAATAAAAATAAGGGGGTTACACTAACAATAATATGACACTGCTTCAGTAATATAGGGACCTAACATAATCTCCCACAATGACCTAATTATGGACTGGTCAAGAGTATAAACTTGTATGACTTGCCACGTGTCACTTTTTCGTCCTTCAGCTCTGAAATTGATAGCCAAGAAACTAAAATACGGTTACTTGCGACCACCTTTTACAGCACTCGAATCCAATGCTCAGAGAGAGAGTTATGAATATTTTTCCACGATCACCTCTTTGAGATGGAATTCTGGAGCCTGAAAAAGCACTACATTCCACAGATCATATCTCCGAAAATATTGTGAACCAAGATCTGAATTTTTTTGACAAGTTCCCTCAGGATTTTGGCTTCGTACCCTAAAACTTTCAGATTCTGAACCTTCGTAGGAAAATATTTATAGTGCAAATTCCACGATGACCTGTTTAGAGCAAAGAAAAACCCTACAATCCAAAGCTCGATACCAAATGTTGTGTAAACTTGGGCCCCAAAAATTATAAGAAGAAAAGAGATATCAATGCCTTAGAAATAAGCCACTTCGAGGGGGAAACCTCCAATACACTACATAAATGAACAATTCTTGGATGATAGCTAATTCACAAACCTCCTTTCTATATATAGGAGTCCATGGGGCCATAATGTAATCCTAGTGGGCCACAATGTAACTCTAGCCGACCTAACAATAATAATTTAAGGGCACAATAATAACAAAATGGGGATTACAAGGGTACAATAATAACAATAAGGGGGTTACACTAACAACAATAAGGGACTATACTAGTAATATAGGGACCTAACAAGGGGTTATAGAGGGGGTGAATCCCCCCTACTCAGGGGGCTCATAGGGGATCAAGGGAAGCATTTATTGAAAATAAAAATGGATGGATTTTTGTGTATGTTTTTGGTAGTTTTTACCACATGGTTTTTTCTTTCAATATTTTTTGGTGCATGGTGGTTTATCCCATGGTTTTTTAGTTTTGATTAAGGAACTATAATTTTATTATAATCCATTCTAAATGGATTGGTAGTTTATGGATGTTGTGGGATGTACATATTGTATTTTATTACTATAAATATGAATATATTGTGAAATATTTCTTGTTTTCCCTATTTGGATTTCCAAGGTAAAATCTCTATGTTAATTTATGTGTTTGAAATTACATATTTTCTATTTTATTAAGCATCTATTCACAATAATTTATTATACAGGGTTAAAACCTACATTTGGTATTAGATCATTTTTGGGCTCAAGGGGATGCTTTTGTGACTAAGGGGATTTTCTTGGGCTTGTGTAAACCTTACTATTATGGGAGATTTTTGTAATCAATTCTTTCGGTGAAATGAAATTGTGAGTAGTTAAAATATAGATATCAATAAATTTAGTCAGCAAAGATGGAATATGAAAGATGGAAGAGATATATGAATGCTCAAGATGGAAGATATGTTTGTGGACAAAAATTAGTAGATCGGTAGGGATATAGGTACTACACTAATGGGGATGTCGACAGAGGACTAGACAAACTTGCATCAAAATGAAAAGAGCATAATACAGTCATGTCTCTGAAATTCAATATTACTAAATGTTCAAGATAAGCTATAATAAAGGCATAGCGAAATGAGTGAGGAACTTTGTATCAGTCTAAGTCCCTGGTGAACAAATTTTTCCTATGTTTTAGAGTATTATATTTTATAGCATGATTTGATTGTAGCTATAATTTTGCACATGATATGTTTTAAATAATTTTCTATTTTGCAAATTTATTTCCAAAAAATAAAAAAGAAATAAAAAACAAAAGGGGATAAAAAATAGATATGTGAAAAGGAAAAAAAATCAAAAAATATGAGAAAATGAAAACGAATGAAATACCCCATAAAAAATTAAGTTTATAGGAGTGAGAAAGCCTAAATGCCACTAAAAAAATGAAAAAATGCAACAATCAATACTTAGAAATTTTTGAGGAAAAGTGCTTCTAGTTAAAATGCCTCATTGTAATAGGATAAGTAGAATAGTTATGGCTAATCACATTGTTGAAACAGGTTTTGGCTGAAATAAAATTTGTTTAGGTTAGGTAATAATCAATCACACAGTTTAATCATGGTTAATTAGCAATTATAAACAAAAACATATAAGGCATGCATGTCAAAATGCACCTTAGAAAATTAATTTAGGATTAGCATGGTTAATCACGATTATCGCAAAATTTTAAATAGTTTGGATATAAGGTTTTATATGATGTAATAACATTAGAATGTTTGTTTTAATGGCTGAGATCCACCCTCTCCCGGATCAATGATGGGGGATTTTTTTTGGGCCCCCCGAGCTCCTCCATGCTTTATCCGTTGGGGGGGTTTGAAATGGCAGGACCCACCAATCAACGTGGCAGCACCACAAGAATTCACACCTTCCTTTTTGATCATCTCACCCCCCCCCCCACCTCCAAAAATTATCACTTCGTTGACTATTGACTCCTTTACCCCCCGTGCCAATAAGTGTCTGCCACGGCAACTTCTTGACCCCACCATTTCCTCCACATTAATTCATCCTCCTCAACTCATCATCTTCCACCTAACCTCTGCAGACCCCACCTTCCTAACTCCCTTCTGTCAAATACTGTATGGTTATCGTTTCCACTTTGAATAAAATGCTACCACTTGGAACCCTCTCGTCCACGTCAACCTACCATTATAACAATAAATGTCCCTGCTCCCACGATAATGGAACCGCTCCAAATTAAATGGTAAAGAACAACAATAATAAATAATTTATGTATTAAATCTCCAAAACATTAGTCATCCCCCTTCTCTGTTGTTTTCATGACCTGAAAAAAATCAAAGCACTCCACATTGTCCTAGCATCTTGTCAATCATTAATCTACTAAAACCAAAATGCCATCATCAGCCCCACTTCAACATCCAACATTCACCAATTTTTTCCAAGTAATCCTAGCTTCCTAAGTTTCCTACTTTGATAATGGAACCCAAAGGAAAGACCCCCAAGAAAAAAGGAAAAACCCCCCAAAGAAAATCCGATGTTGCCCCATGCAAATGACCTGGACCACCTACCATTAGTCGACCAATAGTAAAAAGTTGTGGAAACCATACGTGAGTTCGACTTATACAAATTTCATAGTTGTTTAAGAAAAAAAATTCAAACCTTATCGATGAATTTGGCCTATGGAAATCCACCTTGCCCCAATTCATGTTCCCATAGACTCACCATTTCTTAGAACTGGTATCTTGGTGCAAGGACAAATATGTCCCCAGCCAGAGAGCCATAGTCAGTCAAAATGGTGAAGTTCTGCTCACCATAACCTCTGAATCGATTTCCCAGATGTTGAAATTTAAAATTTATGACTCCCTAAAGCCACTTTTAGTATATTCCCTAATGGAATTATACAAAGATATGACCTTCCCACAGAAAGCCAAAATTTTCAAAGTTTTTCTCCCCGAGGATGAAAAATTACCCAAGACAAAACCCCCATATTCATCCTCCATGTTCCCAGACATGAAAAAACATATAATTGCTATTATTTCATATATTCTTGGTTATTATTTTGACCATTGAATCGATTATACCATTGTAGGATTTTTGTCATTTTTTACAACTAGTGAAAAACCTATTATTTTTAACTACAGTGAGTTAATTATAGAGGCAATGCATGACCAATTTCTAAATTTTCCTACTGAGGGATATTTAAAATATACCTCCTTATTAGTTTATTTTTTTATTTATCATCAACCAAACAAGTTTCCATTTTATTTGAAAAAGTTAGATGAGTAGGGTTATTCACTATCAATCATCCATTGGACCTCCTTGGTGAGGAAAAACACCACTAAGTTTACCTATGTAGATTATCTGGATAAATTTATTTACACGGTAATTTACTAGCTAAATAGTGATGTAGCACCAAGGATAAGATCATACATTCAAAGAGTTTCGCATCTTAGTTAGAAAGTAAAGAAAGGGGATTGGTATTTATACAAAAACTATATTGTGATTAGGGTTTATGGGTGTGAATTGGCACCCTACAGGCTTCCAAAATTTATTCCCATGAGACTTTTCTCATTGTAATACATAAGGCAAATGATACACATGGATGACATACACTTTTTTGCAGCTAAAAAGAAGGCATAGTTCAATATCAATGCTCATATTGGGCCATTTGTTTGCAATACTAGAACAACTGGTAAAGAGGCATATTTGTTACTGAAGAAAATTAATTACAAATTAAGTTTCACTTAGTCTTATGACCCTTTCGGCATAATTTCAAATTTGAGAGTGGAGTAAAGGAACACTCCTTACATTCACACTCTTAGGCCAAAGATATAACAGTTCATGAACTAGAGTCAGTTGGAGGAGAACACACCGCAGGAAGTTGAAGAACAAATCACATCTACAACTACCTCCCAGAACCCCGTACCTTAAGATAAAAAGGAGAAAATGATAAGGGAAGAGGAGCCTTCTCCAGTGACATAAATTGGAGCCAAGGGATATCTAATATATAAGAAAAAGCAGAAGACTAACTTGGGACCAATTTTTCAGCAGGGAGGTAAAGAGCAGGAAACTATATTTATGATAGGCCCTCATGCTTCTACAAGGGAAGATGACATTTTCACTGGATATCCATCTTCTTAAACCTCCAAATATCCTCCAGATACAACTCAAATGATAGAATTGGCTCAAGGCACTGTTGAGCCAAACATTTTTTCCAAATACAAAGTAGTCATACAGAAGAATCAAATGCTAAAATTAAACACATACACCCAATTCTGGAAGCAAACAACTATCTCATAGCACAGTCTTCTTTCATCCTTCGATAGAGAGAAAGGGAAGATGCAGATTGAATTTATTGAAGCACAGGTTTCAGTGCTAAAGACACCAGCATATTACAAAGAATCCACATTTTTATTTAATGCAAAAAATATTCATCTCATTGACCAAATGGATATGCATAAACAAACTAGTGAAATGATGTACTCAACTTTGAATAATTCTTCCATGTCAACCTATAAATTGCAGGTATCAGTTAGCGACATATAAACACAATTAAATTTGGAAAGGATTTCATCCTTAGCCAAGGATACCAAGATCAACTCACTAGAAGTCTTGGATATCAAGTTGGGATACAATCCTAGTGATGTAAAAGCAATAGAAGAAATTGTGAAAAGGAAGAATGTTGATATAACATCATTGAGAAAGAAACTCAAAATTCCCAATATACAATATCCACAGAACAAGGAAGTTGAAGAAATAGAAAAGAAAAAGGAAAACATGTTTAATATAATAATTGAACAAAATATCCAAATCAGAGATATGGAAGTGGAAATGAAGAAATTTCTCAAGGAAAAGGAGCAGTCATCACAGTTGGCCATAGTTCCACTAAAAGAATTCCCCATTTCAGTTACAACTACACCAAGGGCATCTACATCAACATCAACACAAGCACATAATATTGATCCTTCAAGTGAGTTGATTAAAACGATGGACAATATGTCCATTCAAGGGCAATAAATTTCAAAATAAAATGCCCATCTTAAGACTCCGCAAGAAAAAAAATAAAAAATAGACAATTCTTATGTTGTAGAGTTACAAAAATATCATAATCTTGCTAAAAATTTGGAATAGTTATAAAGTGAGTCAGCCATGGCACAGACTTTGGCACATGCTAAAGAAAGTATATGGATAGAAAACGATGAGACCATCACTGAAATATGCCCTTCAATCCAAATTATTTTTGAGCTGGAGGAATTGATAAAAAAATCCAAAGAAGTTCTAAAAGAGATAAAAACAGATTTGGGGCATAAACCCAGTGAAGCAACAACAATTATAAAAATCTTGAATTCTAAAACCAAAGAAGAATTATACAATATTGGAATTCAAGAAAGAACGTAAATTATTTTGGAGGTAAAAAGGATGCATACAAAAAGGAATATTATGTTGCAACTTGAGAATAAATGTAACAAACTAGAATCCTGTATTCAAATATTTCATAAGAAATTTCATGTGCTGAATAGGAAAGGGCTACCAGGATTGATTGAGATAGGAGACAAGTTGATCAACCTAAAATAATATCAGGAAAAATTATGCATTATTTCCCGAGATAAATTAAAATTTGCAGGTATAAGAGGGAACATCACAGGGAAGGCATTCATGCGGGCTATATAATTTGACCTATTCATCAAGCCTACCTTCTATAAGTACATGGATGTAGGTGATACATATAGAAAGTTGAAAAAAATTCTTATTCGAAGTGAAGACCTATGGGAGAAGCTATGTGAATTGATTGGGTAAAAAAATTTCACCTTCAACATAAAGAAAACAATGCAACACTTTTAGAGGTCCAGTCATCAACAATAATTCTCAAGAATAGATCTAGTAGCCACATCAATTTCAGTTTTCCTATAATTTTTTTCTATCTTTGTAAAGAAGTTTTTGATATTTTTTAAAATATCTTGAGAGTTTCAATCAATATATTTTTTGATAGTTTTGTGTAAATACTTCCAAATTCAAAGTATTTTTGTTGGGATTTGTATGAAGAAAATCTATTGTTGAATGTAAATTTGTTCATTAATCTCAAGTGGACAACTTTCAGTAATTAAAAAAAATTTTCAAGATTCATGTGTCAGACTTGTTGATAATGTTATCTTTCTCTTGTTAATGTGTTTTTTCTCTATCAATTCATATGTTCATCTCATGATCCAGATTTATGTAGGAACACAACAAAATAAACACATAACCATAAATACAGAGATGCAGCGGAAATAACACTTCATTTCATTAATATCAAAGAACTAAAATTTGCTTACAGACAGAATGGAAATAAAACTAGCTAGGGCGCTCGTAGCTATCTCTGAAAAGAGATGTGGTGGCTACAGGCCTCTGAACTGAGTTAAAATGAGGCTTGAGGGCCTATTTATTATTTATAAATAATGGGAAATCCTAAACAGCCAAAACCCTAACCCTAGGAGATGAAGCGCCAAAACTATGGCCTCGTTTGGGTAAATTGGTGTTTCAACTTCCCAAGGGCGTAACTTTGGTATACGATCTCCATTTGACGCATACCATACCTCGTTAGAAAGATCTATTCAAGGAATACAAATTTTGAACAAGAAATATTGATCCATAGGCCCATGTTGCTCTCTGTTTTCCCAAAAAACAACGTTTAGGGCCTCAAAACGGCTCCGGAAGTTTAGGACCCGAAAAACTGCTAAAAATAGTAAGTTGTGCCGAAACTGAAAAAGTGAAAGAGACAATGGTGGGGCCCAAAGTGGAATAGGCGGGTGACCACCAATATCCACCTGGATCATCTCATCTGTTTTTTTTAAGAAAAATAAGAATTTGAATTTGTTTAAGTACACTAAATTCTAGATTTTGAAAAAAAATAATGTTTTTCACTGAAGTTAAACAATAGAATTCTTAACTGCTCTATGTTTAAATCGATCCTTAGTCTTTCCTTCTTCACCATATCACAAAGATTTTTACATCTAATAAGTTTGCCTACCTTGCCTTGTTAAACTTATCTGTTATTGCTGCAATTGATCAACTTAAAGTTTAATTGACTCCATTTTCTCAATGTCTTTCCATTGTTGTTCAAAAAAAAACAATTTACAAACCAAACTCTAAACTTCACATCTAACCTAACATTATAAAATCAACAAAGTTAAATCTAATAGAGAGATCCCTCTCTGAGTTTAGAAGGGCTATATTCTAAGATTAAAAGAAGTTATGTGGTTACGTCTAGAATTTCTTTCACAGCCTTAGTAAATTATGGAGTAATAACATTATGGCAACCATACTAGGGAAGAATAAATTCATTAAAATAAAATTTCCTTGGTGAAATCTTTGTTTTAGTGCTTAAAGATATTTCTAGATTTATGGCTGAGAAATATATCTGATTTAAGGTTGTTTTCCACTTAAAAATTTGTATATATTCAATAAATGTAAATATATTGTAGTATATCTGGCTTCTAAAAGGATATACACTCGAGAAAAATCAGATCTAGATCCTATGGAAATTGTAGATAAACTTGAAAAAATAATTAGGAAGAAAAGTACAACTGAAAGTGAGTCAAGTTAAATTCTTCTTCTAAGAGTTAACTCCATGAAAAAATCGTTACTTTAGATGACACGGAATTTGATCTGGCTTTTGAAGATAAATTTTTTAGAAGTAAATCTAATAGCTTTGTACCTAAAATTTTTGTTGATAAGGACCTGCTACCACCTTATAAGTCATATCAAACCGAGCAAAAATCTTTGGGCCCTCAATCACCCAAGTCATCAAATATTAATTCCATTGTATCATCCCTTATTCCACAACCAATTTGACCTATTAGTTTTTTTCCTCTATTAATCCCTCCTAGTAGCTCTACAATTAGTTCAATCAGTTCTACACCTAGTTCATCTACCATTCCTACCACTTTCTCTACAACACATCAAACTTTTATAACTTGCCCTTTCATACAAAACATACCCACACCTCCTACTGCTACATCTTCCTCTCATCCCATATTTTCGTCATGGTTGCTCGTTATGCTCCTCTGATTTTACTTGGGCAACTTAATCCTATGCCACAAGGTTACAAACTAAGATACCTCAGTCTTATAGCACTAGACCAATTACTTCTCAGCAACATATAGATCGAATGGATGATTATTTTGATTTACAATAATTTGATGAAGATAATGATAGAATGAGGTTATTTTCCCAAAGTCTTGTAGGAGAAGTTAAAAAATGGTTTAAATCATTAAGAGATGCCTCTATTCCAGATCTAACTCAATTTCATGAAATTTTTCTTAGAAGGTGGGAAGTCAAGAAAAACCTCCTCCAGATCTTATTTGAATATGAGAGTATCAAGTGAGCTCTAGGAGAGTCCATCCAAGATTATTGTACTAGGTTCAATAGTCTTTATAATTATATTCTAGCTACAATACAAACTCCTCCTAGAATAGCCTTGCTAAAGTTTCCATATGGTTCTGACCCTAATATGGCTTACCAACTTAGGGAAATAAACCCATCCACCTTAGAAAAAATGCAGATCAATGCAATTATTTTAAAATAAAACAGGTTAGCAATGAGAGCTAGGTTGAAAACTCAAAGAAAAGCCCAAAGAATAAGCAACTTCTTATTATTCATATGCTAAGTTGGATACCTTAGTGAAAACTATGGAGAGAATGATGGATAGGATAAGCTTAGCTGATAGAAATCCTCCAAGAGAAAATCAAGGAGCTCATACAATTAGAAATCCTAATTTCAGGAGAAATCCCCCACAAAGAGAACAAAGACAACATAGAGGCCCTATTGATCAATAATAAATTAGGCCTCCATTTCAAGAAAATTATGCCAATGAAGAAATTGAATTAATAGAGTAACCTAGAGACAGTCAGATCAATTTCTTTGGAATAAATGAGATAGGTCAAATCTTCTTGAGTAAAGAAGAAGAAGACTTGTTTTTGTTGTCGCAACTAGAGAAATACCCTTTAGAATTTAAGGAATACAAAAAAGGATATCAAAATGGCATGATGGAAGTACAAAAGAAATAAAATTAAAGATAAATAAAGGTGTTGAAAATTCTCCTAAAAAAACTCAAAAAGATACTCCCTCAACCAATCAAACAAAAACAGATCCTCAAAAATAAATCTCTAAAAAACTAGATATTCGTTCGAATAGTCGAACAAAATTGACCCTCAAAAATAAATTCCTAAGAAACCAAATACAAATGTCAAAGAAGTTGAAAAATCACAAATATCCTTTAGCATTGAAACTAAATTGGCCAAAGTAAAAATTTCCATTCCTCTCACTGAATTTGTGAGAAAAGATGTTTATAAGGCTCAAGTCATGAAAGCTTTGAAAATATCAAAAAGGACAGACACATTTAATTTAAATGATGACAAACCTGAGTTATTGTTTGGACCTGAGGTAGAAGGAAAATCCTAGGATGGAAGTGTTCCAACTGTTTACACTAGCTTAAATATTAATGAAAAAATATTACACAACTAAATGCATGATTCAGGTGCTTCCCATAACTTAGTTCCCAAAGATATCATGGAAAACCTACGACTAGACATCACAAGACCTTATAGAGACTTATATTCTTTTTATTCTATCAAAACGATATGTCTAGGACTAATTAAACATTTGTGTATCACTTTAGTTCAAATACAAACAAAAATTGTAGTTATGGACATTGTAGTAGCAGACATACCACCCAAGTATGGGATGCTACTTTCAAGATCATGGGGTGCAAAGTTACAGGGTAATTTGCAAATGAATATAACCTATTCCACCATTCTTGTCTTTGGTCAACAAAGAAGGTTATATAGAGAAATTTTGATGAAATACATGTTCAGTAGCAAATATAAACCAAAAAACTACCCCATGTACTATGTGCACTATGACTTAGATTCCTTCATTACGTACAAAAAAAAAACCAATTGAAGAGGAAATGTCACAACAAGAGATTGAGCCCACCAAAACATACCAAATAATTGTAACTGAAAAACAAGATGTAGAGAATGAAGCTCTTTGGAATATGGATTTTGATGGGGTTGTATGTAAATATGGTTTAGGAGCTAGTGTTTTTATCATCAACTCATCAACCAATATGTCCAAGCGACATGGCTATAAACTAAATTTTCAATGCACCAATAACATAACAGAGTATGAATTTTTAATCTTAGGGTTGCAAACTTTAAAAAGAGAAGGAGAAAAAATGATTTCGGTGCATGGGGATTCAGAGCTAATTATCAAATAGATTAAGGGTAAATATGTCTCTAAACACCCTAGATTAAGAGCTTATAAGAATGTAGTTTTATACTTTTTATAATGTTTCACTGAATATCATTTGTCTGTTATCCCTAGAAGAGAAAATATTTTAGCTGGTGCCTTGAATTTTTTAGCCAGTACTTGTAAAATCCCTTTTCACCACAATAGAAAATATGTGGTGGAAGTCAAACATAGAACAATTGTCCCTGAAAATGTAAGATATTGGCAAGTTTTAGAAAATGATGAGAAAATTAAATTTTTTATACAGATGAAAGATGAATGTGATTGTGTAAATATAGACATAGATAATGCTAATTATAATTATTTAAATAGCAACAAAACATAAATGGAATTAAATTCAATTGATGATAACCATGAATAATTGGAAGTTTTACAATTAAAAGACAATATGTTGCCAAGAGGACTGGTACCATTTGAAGAGAAATTTTATTTCAATGATGTGGCCAAAAGACCAAAATTTGAACTTGTGGGTGATAATGTAGAAGAATGTAACATTGGAATGCAAGAGAGTCTCAAAATTGTGAAACTATCTAAATCCTTGCCTCCTAAAGAAAAGAAGAAATACATTGAACTTCTTAGGGAATTATGTGATGTATTTTCATGGACTTATAAGGAATTAAAATCTTGTGATACTTATATCATTAAGCACACCATCCCCATCAAAGAAAAACAAAATCCTTTTGAGAAAACACTAAGAGTAAAACCAATATTGTTGCCTCTGATTCAAAAAGAAGTGAAAAAAATATACGATGCCAAAATCATAGTACCATTGAGGTTCTAAAAATGGGTTTCTAACCTAGTGCACACCAGAAAGAAAATAGGTGAAATTAGACTCTATGTAGACTTTAGGAATTTGAACAAAGTCTCACTAAAATAAAACTATCCACTACCTAAAACCGATATCATATTACAAAAGCTAGTTGGTTCTAGTAGAATCTCCTTGTTAGATGGATTTTCAGGCTACAACCAGGTTCTAGTACACCTTGATGACCAACATAAAATATAATTTACTACACCATGGGGCACCTTTATATATGTAAAAATGCCTTTTTTCCTTATGAATGTTAGGGCCACTTTCCAAAGAGCAATGGAAATAGCATTTGCTGATGAAATTGACATGTTCATTGTAATCTACCTAGATGATATTACTGTATTCTCAAAAGAAAATAAAGAACACTTGCTACATTTGAGAAAAGTTTTTGAAAAGTGCAGGAAATTTGGTATCTCTCTGAAACCTAAGAAAACTATTTTTGGTTTAGAGGAGGGGAAACTTCTAGGCCATTTCATTTCCAAAGAAAACATTACAATTCAGCCCAGCGGAGTTGATTCCATACTTAAAGTTGATCCTCCTAGAAACAAGGAAGAATTTCAATCCTTCATAGGCAGAATAAATTATCTTAGGAGATTTATTCCTAATTTAGCTGAAATATTAAGATCAATTACAAACATGCTAAAAAATATATTGAAATAAGATGAAATATTGAAGCCAAGAAATCCTTTAGTGAAGTAAAAGCAGCTTTAACTACTGCTCTTGTTTTGATTAGCCCTGAATTTACTAAGGATTTCATGATTTTTTCTTTTACTTTGGAGCGTACTATTATAGTTATCTTATTAAAAAAAAACAGTAAGGGACATGGACAACCCATAGCCTTTTTTAGCATATCTTTCATAGATGCATCACTAAAGTAAAACATCATGGATAAATGTATAAATTACACCAATGGATTCAATCCAATCATGAAATGTACTAAAACAAGATATTGAATCCTTCTACAATATTTGCAGAATATAAAACACAATCGCTCAATAACATAAGTAAGATAAATAAGTAAATCAATCGCACAACACAAGATTTTCCTGGGGAAAGCAACTACTCAAAACCCCTCCATATTTATTGTATAATCAAACAATGAATCATGAAACAATACAATGCATGTGTTCTCACCACAACCTCATACACTCTACCAATTGCTTCACACTGATATAGGAAAAATTGGACAAACACATAGCCAATTTCCTGCCTACCCTCAGCCTGCCTTAATCACACAATCCCTAGAGAAATAAACCCCTATTAAACAGGAAATTCATCCTTCCTTGATTGCACAATCCATCATGGGCTTCCTGTGGTTTTATAATTTCACCTGGGAATTTTTCTAAAAATACAACTGATAGTCTACTTGCCTTGAACCTTTGTCTCAATTGGGTCTCCATCATAATTGACATGCATGCAGTTATTAATAGTGAATCATCATTTACTTGGTATATCACTGCTTTTGAATTAAATATATTTTAATTCACTTGATCTTCCAGTAGCTCATCAAACAGTTAGAACTAGTAAAACTGATTTTAACTCAACTAATGTGAGTTAACTGATCCCACTCACAGCACACTAGTGCTAGAACTGCAACTGGACCCTGTTAATAATAGAAACACTCTACATGCCTATCCTTTGAACCTAAACTCTAAATACTTGAGCTAACTAAGCCTCTCACACTTAGTTAGCTATTAAAGGTTTTTTTTTTTTTTTTTTTCTCGTTTAGACTAATCCTAATCTTCCCATTTTTTCTCCTCCCATCCCACCCATGGGTTTCGAACCGGTGACCTTGCAGAACGGAGTGCCTTAAGAGTGCACCCCATCACCGACTGCTCTACACCACATGGGCAGTTAGCTATTAAAGGTTATTATGAGATAAGATTACAATTAATTTTTTTATTTATTTAAAAATTGGTTGCATACCTTCTCACTAATGTGTGACTAGAATCCCTCACTCATGTGTGACATGAGATCCCACACTAGTGTGTGTGAATTTTCTTGTTGAATTTCAACACTCCCTCTCAACAAGAAATGGATTATCTTTTACCCCGATCCTGCCTCTGTGTTATGTGAATTTTATCTTCGCAAGTGCCTTTGTTAAGATATTTGCATCCTGATCCTCCATGGGAATGTACTGCAACAACATAATGTGCCTCTGAACATAATCTTTGAGATGGTGTTACCAGATGTCAATATCCTTGGACCTGTCATGGAATACCATATTAACCGAGAGTTTTATGCAACTCTGGTTATCACAATGTATCATCGTCAGATCATCTAATGACCGAACAAACCAACAAGCATATTCCTCATCCAGATGGCCTCACATGCAGTCTGAATAGATGACATGTACTGTGCCTCGAATGAACTGAGTGCAACTGATCTCTACTTCATGTTGTATGAATAGATGCCCCCTGATGTTCTCTTCCTATTTGATGGACTACCTTCCCAATCTGCATCAGTGAAGCCTTGAAGCTTCACTCCCTCTCTCGTTCTGTACCATAATCCATACTATGTAGTGCCCCTGAGATGTCTTAAAACATGCTTCCCCACCTTCCAAAAGAGCTTGGTATGGTTAAACATAGCTTGACTAAGCTATTTAACTGCGTAGCATATGTATGGTCATGTGTTCACCAAATAAATAAGTGAACCCAGAATCTAAATGTAAACACTAGCATTCACTACCTCACCTAAAGTAGCATCCTCCTTCCTCTAGTTTCTCACAAGAGGAGACTCCATGGGTTTATTGCCTATTAGGCCACTAATTTGTATTATTATTATCACTTCTTAACATCCATTTCATCCATTTCTAATGTTCTTTTATCACATTATTTATCATAATTTATTATATAATTTCATTTCATAATTATTTATGCCCTTTTGGATAAATAATACTTGTTCTCTTTTATTTTAATAAATTAATGATTATTATGCATGATTTTTCCAATGATGGTTTATTAATGAATTCATTATAACATCACTCGCTATTTTAGCACTCAAGATCTCTTCCAGATTGTAGATTTGATCTTTAGCTAATGATTAAATACTCCAACTCATAAATTCGCTGGGATAACAAGAGACAGTTTTGCGTTGAACGTTTTGGGCAAATAGAGAAGAATCCTGAAAATCCAAAACATGTGTTTTATGCATAATGGACCAAATTAGTTTTAATTGATCAGTTTTTAAAAATTTGGTCTTGATTGAGAGAAACCCAGGGTTCTTCGAAGGAAAAATTTGCATAATTTTTGTTGTGGTAGTTTTCCAAAATTTCCCCAATTGTAATTTCCAGATTCGACTTGTGCCAACTGAATCATGATGGAAAGGTCTTTCAGATCTCATCTTCCTTATTGAGATTTTGTAATCAGTCTATTTCCCTTTGTTTTTTGTATATTTAAAGGGACACAAATCAGAGAGAGGATAGAACGCATAGGAGATAACACATAGAGGGTTGGCTATGCAAGGAATGGAGCTGTGTAACAGAATATTATTTGATCAAGTTAATGTAAGTTAATTTCATGTTACTTTTGTAAGTTGTGAGCATATCGCATCCTTGATCAGAGATTTGGGCCCACTCTCCGAGCATGTGCTACTTATTTCCTATATGTTGTTATTTCTATTTCATGTTTTGTATAATTTTCAATTGTTGTGACAATAGACATATTTTCTGACACTTTTATTGTTGTGAATGCATTGTAAGCTTTACGATTTATTTCTGCCATTTCTTTATTTGTTGTTACAATGATTGTTGTTTTGTTTAAATTATTTAATCCACGATTGATATCAGAATTTTGTTATTGCTCCTGCATATATCTTGCGCGTTACCGTGAAATATTGTATGCACCTGGATTGATAATTAATGTGGGAAAGGGTTTGAATATTCATTCACACTTGGACACCAAAATTTTGGTGTCGTTGTTGGGGAGGCTAACAAAGGTGCAAGAACATGATTCATATTGATCTAAGGATCATTCTCTCATCCTAGGGAGGGAAATTTTACCCTGCTCTAGGTCTTGAGCATAGTTTTTATGTTTTTCTTTTTTATTGATTTATTTGGAACCAATATCTCGTCTTAGGGAGGGAAATTTTTCCCTGCTTTAGGTCCTGAGCGTAGTTGCTCTATTTTTATTCTTTTTTTATTGATTTTTTAGGAATTGATCTCTCGTCCTCGGGAGGGAAACGCTACCATGCTCTAGGTCTGAGCGTTAGTCATTTTTATTTGCTTCAATTTCTGCTAATTTCTTAGGGACTAATCTCCCGTCTTGGGGAGGGAAATACTACCCTCATCCAGGTCCCGAGCTTAAGATTTCTTGATTTGCTTTCTTACTGTCTTTCTTTCTATTTAAACACCCAATCTCTCGTCCTAGAGAGGGAAGTTTCACCCTGCTCTAGGTCCTAAGCTTTAAGAATTGTTTGAATTTTTTTTTCCTTCCTCTGGTTCTATGAATGGAGATCTAAAGAAAAAGGCAAAGGATGAGGTCAAGGAAGAAAGCATCAACACAATATGGAACTCAGTCACGGAACTTCAGGATGCGACAAATATGAGAAATCAAGACTATATTGAAGACTAGTTTCACTCTGTTGTTTGCTCGCAACATCACTCTACACTTCAACAACTCTTGGCACCATCCTTAACAGGGAAGTTGGTCTCTCATACCCATTTATTTATTAACATGCATTTTTCAAATAAGAGTATGTGCATACTTGAGGAATTATTTTGAAAATGGCTTCACTGGAAGTACTCTTATATGTAAGTATATTTTATTTTTCAAAGTAGAGTAGTGTAGTGTAGAATATAGAATGAATAAAGACATAAATAAATAAATTGCTTTAGATGTAAAAAGAGTTGTTTTTTTTGCAACGCGCTGTGAAAATTATCATCGGTGATCAATATTCAAATTTATTTAAGTATGTAGATGTATTATATTGAAAACAAAATTCCTACAAACAATCATATTGATTTTTATCACATTCTTGGAAAAAATCCTTAACTATCATATCTTATGGCTTGCGGGCTTGATGAAAATTCTGGAAAAACGGTCAAGAAAATCATGTTTTGAGGGAAAAATGGGCATATTTTCAAGAAATATTTCTATCCTACATATCCCTTCATGTATAATTTCTAACCCAAATTGAATCACTCGATTTCGAGTTGAAACGAAAAATTTATGACCAAAACAATGACAAGATGTCTAGTAGGCTGCTAAGAAACGGAGTTAGAACAATCTATTTTTGCAGGCTTAAATGACTAGATTTTGGAAACCTGTTTCTATGGTATATTTTCTTATGAATCTATTTTACAACAAAATTTTAATCAATTTATTTCAATATCGTATGAGGAAGTTATGACCAAACTACTGACTGCTTATCGTAAATCAGCACCCTTCAAACTCTATTTTCCCGGTTGTTCACTAGCGTATTTTACCCATCAATTATTATTTCCTTAAAAACATGTTTATATTGGAAATATATAAATGAATCTACTTTAATATCCAATTTTAATCAGTTCAATATGTCATCAAATGAAAATGTTATGCTTTAATTATCAACTGTTGGTCTGAGCTGGAAAATAAAAAATGACTCTGTTATGTAGGTTGTTCTAAGCAAATTTAACATACCATTACATGGGATTTTTAAAACTTGTTTCTATTGGAGACATCCATCTGAATTCACTTTCATTTGGCTTTGGAATCACTCAAATCAGACGAAAAACAAAGAAGTTATCATTGAAACACTAGTTGTTAGTATGGTTGGCCACCATTATCCCGCACGTAATAAATTAATTTTACTTTGTTATTTTTTGTATCCCCGTGGATTTGTTTTATAGAATATCTACTTGTTTTTTTTTATATTTCTTGGATTAAGAGAGCCCAATCACCTCTCTTCTTCCATGATTTCATTTTTTAGTGCAGGTAGACACTCGTTCTTTGCAGGTCTGAAGAGAATAAATGAGGTCAGTTTATGAACAAGTGATTCTTAAAGACAATGATAATGAAAGAAAAAAAATTCAAAGACATTTCCTCACATAGAGAAAACAACATGAATATTTTTCATCACATAATGAATTTATAACATGAGAAATGGGAATTGATTTCCATTTGAAAATCAAAGTCATTTCTGAAGAGACATTTTTCCATTCATTCACCATTCACAAACAACATTGCTGCAACAACAACAACAAAAAACATAACCATTGTAACTTAAGTCATTTACTTATTTATTGGTTTTCAATAAATAGTCGTTTATTTTCTGATTTCTCTTATGTCTTTATGCTTAAGGTATTTTTTACTTCAAAGTCAAATTTTTTTGTTTGTTTTGTTCTCAAAATAAAATGAGCAAGTTCTTAAGTTTCATGATGTTACTCCGGATGTTGCTACTCATGATGTTGTTACTCCTTAGATGTTGCTACTCCGTTGTTTCAGGAAATAACTCCCTAGAGGTCGTTAGGTCGAAAACCTCCACAAATCGGGGCATGCGATTCAAGAAGGACTCACACAATCAAACTTGTACGCTAAAAACTAGATATTGTAGATTGTAGAACTCACCCGTAGATCCCACGTTTGATGTAGATCCCGTGGGGTCCAAACCCCCAACAACTCTTCTTCCTCTTCAACCTGGAAATCAAGAAGAGACATTAACGGAAATCTAGTTGTACAGCATATATCTTTCCTAAATGTCAGTATAATCTATGTGAAACATCATATAAACAATAATAAATGTTGAATTAACGATATTTTCACATATGCAAGAAGATATTAACACGTGAATTCGGAAACAAGATGGTTCTTCTTCATTACGAACAGCATGTACAATAATAGAAAGGTGGAGAGATCACCTAAATCCTTCCACGATCTTCGAATAGATCGTCGTCCAGATCCATCCCGCCCTTGCCTCGCTAGGATTATTTCAAGACTTGTGCACAAAAGATGACATATAAGCTTATGAACATCTCCAGGAAACAAGGGTTTCCTATCAAAATCTGGGAAGTGCAGGAGGCACGGGAAATCAGACTTGAATCGGGCTCCAACAGAGTATAATATCTATAATTTTCCTCTCTCCCTTAGGCCATGCATATGAGGGTCTTTTATACTCCCTCAAAGTAGTTTCAATCAGTTGGAAACAGTTGGCCATAGGCTGGGGTGGTTGAATTACGGGAATAACCATCAACCCAGCCTCGAAAATAGGGATTTTTATATATTTTTTAATGATTTTAATGGCATATGCGGAAAAGTATCTCTGGACTCGCGTATACACGTAGAAAATTCTAGGCATATCCGCGTATGGGATTTTAAACACTATTTTTCATGAACTTTATTCAAGTTTGTGGGAAAGGGTGCCCAAGGCCAAAAAGACAATCATGAATCACATAAGGGTGAAAAATGATGCTATAACAGATGCCCCCTAATATATGAGGTCACAAGGGGTACATGATGGCCGAAATGTATTATGTGCATAGAAAGAACTTCGCAAGGACAAGAGAGGACTTCACCAGATTTCAGCCTGCCAAAAACCAATGAAAGGAAACAGAGAGTCAGCTCATGTCTAAGGCGGGCATACCCATGCTCAGTCAAAAATATATCCATATAGCAAGTACAGAATAGATCCAGAATGTATACAAGTATAGTTGAACTGAAAGTACATAATGAATCATCTGAGCACAGCCTGGAAGTAGAAGTCGGAATCAATGTCCAAGTGTCACATATATCAAACTAATCAATGATGCTGAAAATAGATTTCTGATCACAAAAGTAACTGAATCTCCAAGTACCAAATCATAAGGGGTGGAACACATGGTACAATCACGCAACTCAGGACCCAACATATAGGATGCTGATGTACTAACACTGCAACATATAAGGGTGGACGACATCACTGGCAGAAACTAAATGGACTCTCAAAAGTGAACCGAAAGATGTTGATGCAACTCGAGGTCTTCACCGATCTCGATGGCACAATTCTACACAATGGGAATAAATGAGCTGAAGTCGACCATGTGAGAAATCATTTGATTACCGGTCAATAATGTATACCGTTAACAAACACAAGACAACCCATAAATAATGAAAATGAGTGTCAAGGTGCCCCAGTACAATCTAACAAGTGCGAATGAATGAGTTGAAGTCAAACACTTGGAAGAATCTACCAATCAGGAGGCAATAATGAATCCCCACTGTCGATAGCGAAGAGTCTACCACTGATGACTGCAAACCCTAAGGTACTGACAAAAGACTCTAGACCTTATTCCCAGAGCAATGAGTCAGAGTCGATGGGAAAAGATCTGCTGGAAGGAAGGCATTAAGGCATCCCACATCAATCCAGCGTGAGTGTAACCCGCAAGCCAAGATTTGGAAGTAATCAGATGAAGTAGAGTGACGGCACCAAACTGAAGTACGTTTCTGACATGCACAAGATGAAGCTAGCACATGGAAGAAACCCTCTGAACCAACCAATAATGAAAGCTGACACAGAGGTGAGATATCCACCGATAGGGTCAAATGGAGATCAAGGTACTGCACGAATCCCAAGTGTGATAATGTATGCTGACGTCGAACACAAGGAAAACCACTCAGTCAAAGACCCATAATGATGATCAAATGCTGAGCACAAGGTCATCTATCAATGACGGAAATACGGCCAGGGTACGGCTCTAGGTTTACTCTCATAGCAATATGTCATAGTCGATAAGAGACAAACCCACCAGCAAGAATTCAATGGAGACCTTCTCAAACCAGCACGAGAAGAGACCAAACATCTGATGTGATAGAACAAGATACTGACAATACCGGGGAGGCCGACTAAATAATAAGTCAAGAGACACCGCAGAATGGCCAACTCTGGTTAAACTTCCTTTGAACAAAAGCACAACTCGTGATGACCATGGTAGTAAAAATGACACTATATAAGTCTGTTATGCAAGAGGCAAAAACAAACTCTCCATATGATTGGAAGAGATAACCAACCGGGGGAGGACTGACCAATGAAACAAGGGAAAAATATGAACCTAGGTCAAAACTAAAACCATCCCAAATGAAGGAAATATATGACTGTATGTGCTTTGTTCAAGGGCGACAAACTGACACTGTACTGCCATCAAATTATGAAGTAACATCCTGTTCCCACTCTTTTTGTCATATTTTTTTTCTTTTTCTTTTTCATATAATAATCCTGAAAAAGAATAAAATAATTCTATAGTACAATGGATAGAACGAGTATCAGGAAACAGATGCTCTAGTTCCTGGGATAGGAACGATCCTATGCTCAATGCAAGGTGGCAAAAACTGGTAAGCAATACTCAAAGGAATGTTCCATCCATGGGTAAAAAGGGTGTCAAGTCGTGATAGCTAAGTGCACGCAATGGTTAACTTGTACAGAAAGTCAAGGTCAAAAGATGGCTTAAACATCGAGTCCAAATGAAGCCAGCTGAAGGCCAGGATAAACAAGTAGCCAATATTCAATGCAATAATACAACTCAACAACACCAGGGATCCTCTAGGGCAATAGCCAGAAAAAATGATAGTGAAGAAGAAGAAGAATGAAGCTTCAACACATAAGTCATGGCGGGACTAAAGAGGACTCCCGAGCCTACATGAAACGCAGCATGGGCAAAAAGTGCTAGCGAGGAACTAACTAGGAAGCCCATGTAAAGGAAGGCTCTACCACCAAGTCATGATTAAATAATCGGCGAGTGAAATGGGTGAAATACTCATGACCTGATGGGATCGACCCTATGGCAAGTGATCAGAATGGAGGCTTGTATGAAAAATGCAGCGGAAAAATGGATTTCCTAACCTATATGCCAGTAAAGATCATATACCTGCCATGACAGGTCAGGAGTCATGGATCAAAAACCGGAACAATCCCAACTTCATCAAAATGTACCTCATATTTGGTTCATTGTTACTTGCTAATTTGGGAAAAGGAGTTCTGTAAAAAAACCCTCTTTTGTCAAAACAGGAGCAATCAGCGGTCATACTTCACCGAATCAGTCAGGTAAGCTCTTAATCCATCATTATTATCAATTTTGTCCATTAATAGAGTTAAAATTTGGAAATTTCACCGTTAAAAAGTTTTTTATTTATTTAGGGCTCTGCGCATACACGGGTTCATATGGACCAAACCGCGTATGATACGCGACTGTCTACAGGGTAAGTCGCATATGCGCAACCCGCGATGTAAAAAATGCATCTAATAAACAAATAAATGAATTTTTTCAGGATGACCATCACTTGGAGGGAACGTGAGCATAGTGCAATTGATAATGAAGTAATGCAAGATCAACAATCACTCAATATCCTCTGAAATTGCGGATTGCTAAAATTTTTCAAAATGCCAAACATGAAAAGTAACATCCTGTTGCTTGAAATTTTGGTAAATTGTTGGGAACCAGTTGACGGGAAAATATGTCCGGCCAACAGTAGGGGATCTCCCCGGTAGAAAGTCCCAATTAGACTTTCAACCGTTTGGAGTAGGGATCCCGTCCGGGGTGTGGGTCCGGCTACCACTTAAATGACTTCCTCTTCGGTCTCGAACAACCTGATTGAATCTGCAAACATACACTCATTCACATGATACAAAATACATGACTGATGTATCAAAACTGATATATGACACTGTGCGTAGCAAGGTAATAAACAAATGCATGCGCCCAAGAAATGTCGTTAGCAACACATCTATGGGGTAATGCATACAAGATAATCTGACCACCAAAGAAACAGTTCTTTAATGGCGAGAATATCCCTTAACTTTCTGAAAGATATAACGAAATGCTAATAAAACAGTTCATTAACATTCATCATAAGAGTAAATAGCAAACTTGAGCATCATCAACACAATCACAGATAGCTATGGAGCATGAATGATACTATTAATAACACAGATTCATTAATCAAAAGATATTCTGAAACTATAAGCAGAATACACGCAGTGTTGTCACAGCTAGACACATCATCCAATCAAAGGGATTTTAACAAGTATTTGTATTACATATGTCAAGAGTATGATTCTTCAATTACAATGCAATGTTGCCTTTCAGTCCCCCAAAGAGCAGCCCTTACTATGTGCCCCACAGGGGTATTTATAGATTCAAGAGGCGTCCTTATGGCCTTCCGACGCTTCAACTTCCCGACGGTTCAGCTTCCCTGCGACCTTTGTCACACTTGCGACCTGCGACCAGAAAATTGCGACCTGCGACTTGGTCGCAGGTGTGACCTGCGACCTGCGACCTTGGGACAAAAAGCGACTTGCGACCCAGCGTTTAAACTATGGGGGTGGTCGCGTAATTGAATTTTTCTGGATCGTCAACTTTCTTGCCCTTGAGGAAGTCTCGCCAAGTCTGGTAATCTGCTGTTATGGGAGCGACAAGAGGGCTTTCCTCTTTTATTCGATGCATACATTCTAGGGCATTCGGTACCAGAGTCTCCTTCTTCTGAGAGATCAACATTGAGAGGGAGGCAAGCTTGGTGTAGATTTGTACCGGAGTGACAAGCAACCGATTTAGGTTTTCTTGTGATGCCTCGAATTCTGGTGTGGCAGCAGCTTGTCTCACGGGTTGCAGAAAAAACTGAATTTCCTGTTCTACCTGCTCCCAGTCTTTAGTCTCATTTAGTGCCCCTAATGACGGAATGTGATGAAGAGCGTTCATAGAGTCAATACCACTGATCAGGTGGTTATATGCAGACATCACTTTGTCCAAATCTTTTTCCAGCTTGTCTTTGGACTGCATATTCATCCGAATTTGTACTTTGGCTTCTTGCGTATGACTCCAATCCTTCCTAGGCACATGTTCGGGAGCTTGCTGATACTGTGCTGTCCAGTTCATCATTTTGTCCAAAGCCGCCGAGGCTTCCCTGAGCTGCTCGTGCTTCTGTTTGGTTTCCTCTCGTGCCGTTGCCAATGGGGCCACTGTTTGTTTTAGTGTGAGCATTTCTTTGTATACTTGCCTCATGGTCATTTCCAACACATCACACTCTTTCTTGACCGCCAGTGGGACCTTGTTTACTTGGGCGGGCCTACTTTGGAGCTGTAGCATCTCACTTTCTAGTCTTGATTTCTCTTGCTCCGCTGCTTTTAGCCTGTTCTGTAAAGAAATAATTTCCTTGCTCATCCTAGTGACATTTTCCTCTGTGGCCGCGGCAAAAGCGGTGCCTGCTGATGCTATCATAACAGGGTTAGTCCTTGTATCTGGGACTATGTCCTTTCCAGTGGCGACCGTATAGATGGCGGGATGGCCTTGCGCTAAGGATTTCCTTTTCTCTTGCCGTATCTTGAAAGAGAATTGGTCAAATGTTAATCTGGTCAGGTCGAAGACTTCTTCTTCCTGCGTCCCGGGAAAATCATCAACATTGAGGGTACTTTTCGCGCCACCTGAAGGGATATCCAAGGGAGATAGGTCAATGTCGTCTATTAGCTCGTCCTCCTCATCCTGTGTTTGATCCTTTTCCTTTTCCTTTTGCCGGCGCTCGGCCTCCGCCTTGTCGTGTTCCTCCTTCTTCCTTCTTTCTGCCTCTGCCTCTGCTTCCTTTTTAGCTTTTCTCTTTCTCTCTGCCGCGGCAGCTTGTTCTACCTCCTTTTGACGATCGACTTTGTCGAGTTCTTCCTTAAGTGCCTTTTCTGCCGCCGCCTGTGCCTCCTTTTCCTGTCTTTCCTTCTCCTCTTCCTTTTTCTTTTTTCGCTCTGTCCTGGCATCTTTCTTACGTTTCTCTTCATCTTCCTTCATCTTCTTCTCCTCTTCCTTCTTGGCTTGGGCTTCTGCTTCCCTTTGCTGATCTGTGGTGTCAGGCCCCGTACCGGTCTGTGTTTTCTTATCTTTGGAGGAAGAAGAGCCTCCAAGCTTATGGCTTCTATCTCCTAAATTCTGGTGATCCTCTTCTTCTCAGTCAGAGTCGATCCCTGGAGCTAGATGCCTTTCTGCGTTGTACCAGTTCCTTTTTTTGTCCTCTGCCAGGCGCTCGACGTGCTGATAACTCCATCTAAAATTTTCCCTTTTACAATGCTCAGGAACTATCCTGACTGGGTCATAAGTTCGGCAATCCAGGTTTCTGAAGTGATAACTTTTTACCTCTTCCCCTTCACGCGCTACTTCTCTGAAGTCCTTGACTGTATAAGCACCAATGGTGAGAGGTAGAGCGGGCCAAGGTTTCTTCTTCCCTTTGGAAAGGACGTTAGAGAAGCCCGAGGTCATCTGGAAACATACCTCCTGCATGAGCACCTTATCGGTAATAAACTTAGGCAGAGCATGTGGTGCTTTAAACGAGCCAAATACTCGGATGATTGTGAATTCAACGAATGGAAACCAGTGTGCCACCTGACCTAGTGTCTCCATTGCTCGCCAAGACATGCAGGGGGTGTCTTGACCAAATAGTTTCCCGTAAAGGGCGGGAATGAATATATGAGAGATTTGCTCGATGTCTGACTTGTACCTGGATTCCCAGAATACCTTGGTCTGCAAATGTATTTCCTGGGTCTGTTTGGAGTCCCAGTTATGTGGCCATCCCTCAACATGCAGCTGGGCACAGACAACATCTAATAGATACGAAGCCATATAGAATTCTGATGGCGCTCCCGCATCTGGGGCTAAAGCTGAAGCCAAATTTGTGTGCATGGAGCCCATTAATATACCAGCCCAATTGAACCGAGTGCCGTGTACTGTTACGTGTTCCATAATGGTTGCCCATGTTCCGTTGAAAGTGGTGGCGTCTGAACGCCCGTATATTCTGCACAGCATGGCGGCCACTAACTTATACACCTTCCTCAAACTGGCCACCGGGTACTCCTGGTCCTTTTTGATCTTAAATTTGTCTGGTTCTGCCCACCATTTTCTGATTGTATCAACCATCGGCACTTCATTTGCAGCAAACCATCTTGGGGTGAAGTTCACCTCTGGTTTGGGTAGCGAGTAGTAGACCTGTGCTCTTGAACTTTCCAATGTTGCGAAAGCTTTTCCTGCACTATCTCGGATTGCGAAGTTTTTCGGATCCGTCTTCTGTATGATCCAGTCCAACATCTCTGGGCACGGAAAGATGGCGGGATGTGACCCAGCTAGGTGCAACTTGGACTTTTTGAATTTCAGGTATACTTCACGGTCCGGGAGATCTTCTGGGAACTCCTCTTCTGGCATGGCGAACTCACGGTATACTTCATACCACCTAAGGCTATCCTCCTTTGCGAAGGTGCAAAGGGTGTCTCTGTATATTGGCGGCGGAGATGTTTGTATGTCTGTGTCTGACTCTTCCTCCACCACCTGCCTACTTCTCCTTCGGGATACCCGGGGTGCCATATTGCTAGAGTCGGAGAGGACCGGTACCGTGTCTGCTCTAAATTCACCTGTTGCATTCAAGACAGAATCCCAGGATAAGAAAGACATGATGATAATGGCTAAATAAAGTCTATACATGAAAAGTTTAATTGATTGTTCTCTGGGAGTCGCTGGGTCGCTGATCCACAAAAAGGACTTACACGCGACCTCGCGACCTCGCGACTAGGTCGCAGGGTCGCAGAGTCGCTGAAAGGAAGATTTGCAACCTTGCGACCTTGCGACCTGGTCGCTAGGTCGCAGGTCGCACTTGATCCTGCCGGGGGGGTTTCGCGCGCGCGCGACTTTGCGGCTAATCTTTCCCTAACGGGAAAAGTATGCGACTTGAAAGGGCCTAAACTGACAATAAGGCATAGCCATGAGGAATTAGGCAAGAGACGGGTGGCCTTGGGGTTTGTGGGAAACAAAACAACGGTGAAACTCAAAAGAAAACCCTACATCCTCTCCAGCAGATAAATAAGACCGTGGGGAGGCTCAATAATGGCAAGAAATGCTTAAGAGGGAAACATAGGGAGGAAAAGGCAACTTACCTGGAAGAAAACGCGCCAGTCGACCTGTCAGAGCAATTCCACGGTTTTCGCTGAAAGCTACAAATGCGACCTAGCGACCCGACCTTATATAAAAAGGTCGCACGTGTGAATACTTAATGAGGTCGCAAGTTGCAAGTTTGCGACCTTGCGACCTCGCGACCTTAAGGTCGCTGGGTCGCAAAGGTCGCTGAGTCGCTAATTTCTTTAAAACTTCATTTTGCGACTTTGCGACCTTGCGACCTTAAGGTCGCTAGGTCGCAAGGTCGCAAATTGATTGACTTCCGACTCTTGCGACCTGGCGACCTATGCGACCTTAGGGTCGCAGAGTCGCATAGGTCGCATGGGTCGCAAATCATGGATCCGCGACTTAGCGACTTGCTCTTTAAAACTTTACTTGGCTTTTTCCTTCTTTAGTTTCAAAGGGGCTCCAAAAATTTTGAAGTGTGTGTTATGATTTTATGTATTTTTGGAGGGTGTTGTAGGAGCTACAACAAATGGCGATTCACTGGATGAATTCAGAGTCTTTGCTGATGAAGGGTCGATGAAGTGTGTGTTATGATTTTATGTATTTTTGGAGGGTGTTGTAGGAGCTACAACATACACTTAATACATTTTGGCCATCATGTACCCCTTCTGACCTCATATATTAGGGAAAATATGTTATAGCATCATTTTACACCATTGTATACTTGATGCTTTGAGCTATGGCCTTAGGCAACCCTTTCCCTTCAGACTTGTTCCTTCATATAAAAAAAATATTTTAAATTCCATACATGACTCTTCCCTCTCAAAAGTGCGTGTACACATGGGTCCAACCCGCGTATATAATTTGAAATGTGAAAAAATATAAAAATCACTATTTTTGGGTGGGGTTTATGGGTTACACTAGAAGCCTACCTACATCAACTCATGGCCTAACTGTAAATTGAAACAATGGTTTTGAGGTGGTATAAATAATCTCACGGGAAGGCCTAAAGGGAGGAGAAATATAGTATACTGATATTATAGAAATTTTTTCCCTGATCAAGTCTGATGTATCCCTATGCCTCTTGCACTACCAAATTATGGAAACCCTTGTTTCCCTCACATATACGTTCATTTCTCTTATATGATATCTATGTGTATGCATTTATAAGGAGATTGTTGAGTCTTGATCTGGACAGATATGGAGGACGGTTTCGCTTGGAGCCATGGCTGAATTAGGTGGTATTCCTCCACACATATTTAGATTTATCAATAAAGAAGATTTGTCCCATTGTTTATATTCATGATCTTTATGCTTTATACATGACTATGATATTAATATGAATTTTTTCATGTTTTATGTTTATATGGTTATATGATCTAATGCTAATACCTTGAACATGATTTGAATTATCACTAGTATATGTGATTTTCTTGAATGAGTTGGAGGTTTTGGAGCACTAGGAGAAGCAGATGGTTTGAACCTTGTGGGATCACCTTCAAACATAGGACCTATGGGTACTACTCCTTCCCATTTTACTATTTTAAGCATTAAGGCTACAATTTTGTATGCTTTTGTTGGGGCCTTTGTTTGAAGAGTGAGGGTCGGAACATGTGTGCCAAGAAAAGGGAACAACAGAGCATGTGCAACAAGAAAAGGGAACAACATAATAGGACCAGCAGAAGGGTATGACATAAGACCACATGGAGGCTGCACCAGCAGAGAAATATTGACTCGGGATGATTCAATAGCTTATGGTTGGGGCCTATTGGGGCCTTTGTTTTGGAAAAGGATAAAAAAAAATTGGAAGTTGTGGGCTAGCAATTGCGAATGTGGCGAGTTGCGAGTTATAGAGAGATGTTGCGAGTTGCGGATAATCATTGGGCAGGTGGCGGGTTGTAGGTGGATATATGCACAAGTAGCAAGAACAACTGCAAGAAAACAAGAATAAAGACTCTAAGAATCAGAATGAAGATCGGAACATAATGATAAACATCGGAGCGCGGTAAAGAAGCAAAGCGAAAAATAAGGAAGAATTGCCAATGCGAAAGGAAAAGGGTAGATAAGGAAGAAAGAGAGCCAAGGAGGTAGTGAGTTTTGGGTCTTGGGTTCTGTGAACAGATATCTGTGGAGACTCTGAGATATTATGTAATGATTTAAGTTGAAAGTTAATATATATATATATATATTACTGGTTGTGGTCACTGTTGTGTAAAGATGAATGTGTTTCTATGTATGATGTTTTAGAGGACTTTTTAAAATTTTCAGATAGTACCTTTTGATGTATCTGATGTGATTGGTATCTTCTCTGAATAATGGGTAATGAGAGATTTTTATGCATGATAACAATGTAATGAAATTAGATCATAGAGGGTCCAAGTAACATTGATATTATGGTTATATTTCGCTTATCTCAGTAAGGTCACGACACACCTCAAGTGAGACTCCTTGCTCTCCCTTGAGCAAGGTCAAAATGTCAGTGTTGTCCTTGACTATAGTGGGACCATGTTGGCCTCTGAGGTGGAACCTGGATCTTTCCCAAAAGTCATTCTTTCACTAATAAATGGTTCCATTGTCAGGACCTAAAACTTTATCATAGAACTAGATCATGGTGTCAAGGATCTACAAGAGGGAAATTTGAAGTTAGTGGGATAATCATGTAGATAAGCTCGTATCGCAAGAAGCTGAGCTACAACATTAGAAGGAAATGAACTTTAAGGATCATATCTTATTCTCCAAATCAATAAGAAATTTGTATGAGATCTTTTTGGGAAAGCTTTTTGAGGAGCTATACAATTGGTTGCAAAGACTCCAAGTGAAAACAAAAGTTGGGGAATCGATTCGATCACATCATGACTAAACACACATTGTTCTAAAAACCTTGGAAAAACTAGATATGTATCAAATGTGAGCAGTAAATTTTTGGGTTCAATCAATAGTGGAGGGGTACATTGTAGATTTTGCAACAGAAATTCATTAATCTTTTTCTAAAGCATAAGCTATATTCAAGTCTAGATTTCAAGGAAATTTATTCAAATAAATCCCCATGTGGCTCTGATGGTGGAAGAGGGATTTTTGGCTTTCCAAAGTCTCGCTATGGAAGCCTAAATAGCTATTACTGGGGGAAGGACCTAAGGGAGAAATTATACAGAAGGGGGGAAAAGGAAACTGATGAGATTGACACCGAAAGTTCTAATAAGTTAAGAGATCTAAGATCATATCGGAGGGCACAAATCATCGATAAGTGCTGGGAGAGTGAAATACAAGAGTTTTAAAAGTAGAAGGAGAATGCACACAAACAAGAAGAGGTGCCACAGATGATAGTGGAGAAAGGAGTTGCAAGAGGGCCCGCATCAATAGAGGGGTCCACCAGAGGAGTTAGAAAAGTTCATAGGATCCCATCCCGATCAGAGAAAGGAAAGGTGTCCAATTGAGTGGAGGACACAAGCCCTAAGAATTATTTGGATGGTGAGCTACATATTGCGATGGAATGGATATTTCAATAAGTATCGATGGCCTAAATTCAAGGTAATCCTATTCCACAAATTCCAAGTAGCATTTTTCCTAACCTTCCCCTGGTACTCTATCACCCCCCAGATAAATTTTTGATAAAGTTGCGAAGGTTGAGTAAAATACATAATATTCAATCTAAAGTGCAAGTAAACACTAGCAGTAGTATTATTAGAGGAATTTCTCAACAATGAACTAGAGGATTTGTACTACGTCCACATATGCGGGCATAAATGGTAGGATTTTTCACCAGATATCCTGAGTTTTTAGGAAAATGGAATGATGATGTGGAACATCACTGGTACTTGTGTGAAGAAATCTAGAGGGCTTGCCAAACACCAGACATTGTTAATTTATTTGAGGCCCAGACTAAGCTTCGAGAGGGAGCACTATGGTGGTTCATTAAATGCTTAGAAGTACATCCAAATCCAGTCTTAGATGATGTAAAGATGAAATTTGTGCAAGAATTTAATTTACTACACACAAACTAGCAAAGGTTATCTAAACTCTGGGAAATCAAGCAACGAGAAGGGGAGACTACTTGAGAGCTAATGAGAAGGTTCAAATATACAATTGGTAAATTGATTTATCCCATAGGCCCAAATCATCAGTGTGACTAGTTTATCAAAGCTCTTCTACCTCTCACGAGCACACCATTGATGCAGGAAAAGATCGACACACTCCAAGATGTGTTAGAACATACAATGCAGATTAAAGAAATGGCAGGATATACACAAGAATTTAGAGGAGGACTAACCACCCAAGATCTCTCCCTATTTGGATTAAAACATCAAATTCCAAGTTTAACAGAGAAAATTTAAGATATACATCCATCTCGCCTAGCACAACCCAACGTGTGGTGCACACATTGTCTGCTAGAAGGAAATTTAGTCTCATAGTATCCTAGGTTACACAGAAAAATTGTTGGGGCATCATCAGCAAGACCTCAAGTGTCGCCACCAGTGGGAGGATTTGCACAAGTGAATACACAAGGTCTGTATTGTGGTCAAATGCACTTCCATGGCTTCCTAAACCAGCATAATACTACTTCAAATGATTAATGTGAGATCTATAAGGGAGTTGGCCATACACCTCACCTATGCCCCATTATAGATATGTACTATAATGTCCCAAACAACTTTTACTACTATTTTTGTGCCTCAACTACACACCACATGGACCATTGTAGAGCATTGAATGCACTAGCTAATAGACTAGAGAAAACATCTTACAGAGTAAACGAGGCTCTTCAAGGACAAGGAGGTCTAGGAATAAGAGGGGGTAGAACGGGTGGGAGAGGACCACTGAGATTTTAGAATTGTGATCAAGAGGGAAATGTCACGTGGGAATTCACACTACCTAGAAGGCGATGGTGTTCTTAGTGCAAAGTGAATGCACATGCCACAAAATATTGTCCAGAGTTAATAAATATATGGGAAGAGAGGAACAAACAGTGAGGTGCTAATTTGGTCAATGCAGAGCCAAAAATTTTTGAGACACACCCATTACCAAGTGTAGCCATAATAACAAGAGGGGGAAAGAATACATGAGGAGATATAAGAGGAATAGAGCCACTGAAGCTAATAAAGCCTGTATCACCAAAGAAAACCTATAAATCTGAAAAACAAAAGTAGTATTTCAAATAAGTAGTGGAGACCTTTTCAAAATTAAGCACCCACAGATACCTCCAGCATATACAACCAACAAAATAAGGAGAAACGGATACAATGCAAAGTAATCCTACAGAAGAATGGTTCAGGTTATTCCTGAGTATCATAAATGATGTACAAATGCTAGAAATGTTAAAACAGAACTTGAAGACAGTTGTTGAGGGAGGATTGGAGCAAGTAAATTAAATCAATTCTAATCTTCTGGAAAGGCATGTATGAAGGGTTAAGAGAAACAAAATACAAACGAGAAAGGGATTAAGAATCAATACTAAATAAGTATAGGGTGAGCTTTTTGCAGGAGAAATGGCACGCGCGGGAGCATTTCTCTTCGTTCTAGGGTTACAGTCCTCCTGCGCCGCCGCAGGCTGGAGATCGATGCTCTGGAGGCACATCCATGGCAGAAGACATTGTGTTACCTGTGCTGCTCACTGCGACTTGATTGGGGCTGAGAATCCATTCGCGCCAGTGGGTTTCTCTATTTCTGCTGTGACTGGTTCATGGACTCCCTGCAGAACAATCAGAATGGGGCACAGGTGCCTGACAAGCCCGTCAAAATCTACAGCGAGGTCTGGAGTAAGCCACTGCGAGGGCCATTGTTACATTGGTGGCTTTGGCGTTGCACCAGCGCCGGGTTTAGTGCTCTGCTGCACCGCTCATGATGCCAATGAGCACTATACTCTGTTCTTCTGGTTGAATACTCATGCTGAGATCTCTAGATTTCTCGTTCATTGGGCGTGGATACCTCTTGACTTCCCCCATTACAGACCGGCCTTTTCATCCACGGCCTGGTCCTCGTTGATGGGCGATTATTGGGATTTGGACCAGCGCTCTTGGGGATCATTTGCTCTGCGGCTACCACAGCTGCATATACTGAGGCTTTAAGGGCCTAATTACTTCTTCATATCTGCTGAGACAAGGAATACAGACCTTAAGCGGTCTCTGTAGATGCACTCGGAACTTCTGTGCCAGGAACTGGCCCACAATGATGTGCCAAAAGACAAAAATCGCAGCCAGCCTATCTGCAATACTGATTCTCAGGTAGGCACGAATCCATTTCAAGTGTTCATTAAGCCTTCTGTAGGTAACTGCTTTATTTTATGGATTCGAACAGTAGATTCTATACTACACCTAAAGGCAGCTATCCAATCTATGGCGGGTTACCCTGTTTTTTCACAGTCTCTGATTTTTGGGGGGAAAGCACTAGATGACCATTGCTTGGTTAATGACTACTCCATCGCCACTGGGTCATCCATCTGCCTCAACCACAGACTGAGGGGTGGAATGATGGGCCAAAACAGGGCACATGGATCCTCCTCAGGTGCTGGTGCATCCAAAATAGTACCCACAAAAGGTTCATATAGGAATGTATTACAGGGGGACAATAACATTCCCACAGCTCCTGTCGCCCCTGCTGAAAGTTCCCCCAAGCCATATATTGTAGAACTGCAGGACTGCGTGCCTGAAATAAACATAGACAATCTAGACATTGATATGCATAGAACTGCCTACGAATCCCAAGCAATTATAGGCAGATTCAACTGCTTCTGGCCCAAACCAATGGAGTTGTTCCATTGGATTTTTACAAACTGGACTATGGACTGTGAAATACACCTGTGCTCTAAGGGTTTCTTCATTGTCAAATTCACATCCACTGAGGTCAGAGATGCCATTATCAGCGCGGGACCATGGTTCTGGGGCTCCACGGGACTCGTCATTACACCTTGGTTCCCAAATTTTGATGCCAACACCATGGAGGTGACCAAAATGCCAGTTTGGGTAAGGCTCTACAATCTCCCGCTACATTTTTGGAATGAAAATGTTCTTGGCTGCATTGGAAACACCCTTGGCAGATACATAAAAATCGACACTCAATGCCTGGAAGAGCGCATTTTCACCTTCGCACGAATTTGTGTGGAGGTTGATTTGAGCAAAGGACTCCTAGAGTCCATTATGCTGAACAACAAACAACAGATATGGACACAACATTTAGACTATGAGAACACAGCCTTCAGATGCCGCATTTGCAGATGCACAGGCCACCTACAAAACACATGCCCGGCAGCAAAAAGGGATAACAGGAAAAAGAAGAAAACAGGCAAAGTGGCAAAAGGTTGGAAATTTCCATCTGAAGAGCCAGAACTACAGGAAGAAGAGGTGGAACCAACACCACATGAGAATCAACAAACAGATACTTCCTTGGGCACACAAGAACAGGAAATGCAAGAGTAGCTCGACACCACCACAAAGACTCAGCAGGATATGGAACCTGGAACACTGGACAGTGGGGGATACAAAAGAACACATACATCAGACACATCTGACTCTGATAAGGACAATGGAGCACCAACAGAAGGAAATCAGCTTGCCCTTATCGAGACCGAGCCAACACTTGGTGCTTGGCGTAAGGTGGAAAAGAAGAAGGGGAGAAAATCTTAATTGTATCCCCTTTGCTTTTATTTGCGGCATTTTGAATGTCTTTGGACATATACCGGCACATACAACATGTAATTTTGTTTTCTCATAAATAAAATTATGAATTTTTTCTTTGTGAAAAAAAGAATCAATACACAAGTTGCAGGTTTTAAAATAAGGGATACAAAGTTGGATTTAGTTTCAAACATCAACATACTCCCTAGGAAGACTTGGGAGGCACTGGGAGAGCCCAAGTTAGCATTCTCCCCGATACAATTTCATACTGCAAACCAATATTCTATTATACTAGTTGGGATATTAGAATATGTTGAGGTTGATGTTGTGGGCATAAAAACCTATACTGATTTTGAAGTGATAGATATTATGGGTGATAAAGACCCATATCCAACATTGTTAGGGATTGACTAGGCATTTGAGAACTATGCATTCATTGATTTAAAGAAGGCTTTGACGATATTTGAAGATGGAGATGTCAGGCTGATTTAGCCATTAGATCCATCTCAAGGACCTCGGTACAAAGAAACTATCGACACTAGTGAATATCCTGGAATCCTATACCAAATATATTGGATGACAATGGGAAAAAAGAATACTATATTAATCCAACAACAGAAGGGTCAGTAAGCTGGTGAAGTGTCCAAAGCTCCAAGGTGGGATTCGAGGTTACGTGGGACGACTGGAAACAAGGAGGGTATGAAGTCAATACCAGGAGGTGTGGTTCCATTCACAGAGTCAATTGGATCAGTACAGAGCTAAGAGGTCACCCTACTCTTACTAATATGGAAATTGTTAACACTTTTATCAATAAAGTAGATGATACTGTCCCTGAGGAGAACATAATTTCCTTAATGAACGTGGAATTTCAACCAACCTTTGCGAGGTGGTGGAGAAACCATCACAACCACCTCTAGAGATGGCAAGATGTCGTGAAGGCTTTAAGGACAAGGTTCCATGAATTGGTAGGACTGCAACTGGATGAAAGGTATAGGGGAACTTCAAACCCCCGAGCCCACATAAAGGACCGAGAACAATGGTGGGAACTGGAAAAATACCCAAATAAATTTTGGGTGCATAACTTTATGCACTCTTTGGACACAATCCCACAAGCATGGAACCTCACTAAAAAGAAAAAGAGAGAGAAAAATAATTTGGAATTACTGTTTAACATGTTTGTAAAAATATTTTCTTTTAAAGAGGAATTTCAATAGCTAATAGATGTTGTGCAAGCCATGAAAAGTATCTTGTTCATAATACATCCCATGGAGACAATGGATCGGGTCACTTTAAACGAGATGCCTGAATCAAGTTATGAGGAAGTAGTGGCTTGTAGAAAAATAGATCAGGAAATGGATGATGATGATTTAGAAAACGTGAGATGCTTATCGTTTGAAGAAAAGGAAAGGGAGAGGAAAATCAGAGATGAGCCTAGTACAAAGGAACTCCACTTACTTCCACTCAAAGTTAAAAAGCATAATATTAGAAGTACTACGAAGCCCAAATTAGCTTCCACTGGAGACTACTGGGATGAAGAAACAACAAAAGAAATTCTTGATTTATTGGCAAAGTATGAATATTTGTTTCCCTCTTCCGTTTCAAAACTGAAGGGCATCAAAGGAGACTTCGGATAAATTCACATAATGCTAAAGCTCAAGGCCATACTGGTGAAACACAAGCCACACCGATTGAATTCCAGGGTAAAATAAAAGGTAAAGAAGGAGATTGACAAAATTCCAGAGGCGAAGCTGATATTTCCAGTTGAAGAAGATGAGTGGGTCAGTCCCATTGCTATTCAAAATAAAAATGATACGTTATAAATAATAGTATGTGTCAAATACCATAGCCTGAATAATACATATGTGCATGATCCTTTTCCTAAACTATTCAGTGATGAAGTGTTTAGAAAACGTAGTAGGGATGAAGCTTATTCTTTCACAGATGGATTCTCTAGGTACCACTTGGTCAGAACAGCTTAGGAGGACAAAAATAAAACCACATTTACAACTAAATGGGGCTCTTATGCCTATCATGTGATTCCTTTTGGACTGAAAAATGCACTAGAAGTATTCTCAAGGATAGTCATAGCAACATTCAGAGAATATATACACATATTTTTGGAGTTTTACATGGATGATTGGATTGTCTACAGTTTTTTGAAAAAGCACGCAAGTCTAATCCATGTAGTCTTTGATTGTTTCAGGTAGCTACAAATCTCTTTAAATGTAAATAAATTCATCTTCATAGTTCCCTTCATAAAATTGTTGGGTCATGTAGTGTGCAAGGATGGAGTATGTGTGGACCCTGCTTAAGTTGCGACAATTGTTAATATGTACCCATCGGAAAATGCTAAGAAAATAATATCCACACTGGAGCATACAGGATACTACAGGAGGTTTATCCACAACTATGCCCACATTACAACCCCATTGGAATTATTAATAAATAAAACATAACAGTTCACTTGGACCAAGGAGTGTAACAAAGTGCTGGATATACTAAAAGAAAAGCTTTTGGTTTTTAAGCTCCTATGGTTATTAGTTATTGAAGAGCTTCTCAGATTATCCACAGTATTAAGGAACATTTTTCAGTTCCTAGCAAGTGCACCTATCTTGGTATACCCTAATTGGGATAAAAAATTTCATGTGCACATTGACACTTTTGGCATCGCGTTAGGGGTAGTGCTAGCACAACCAGGGGAGACAAATTTAGACCATCTGACATCATTTGCAAGCCGAAAAATATGAACTACGGAGAAGAATTATACAACTAGAGAAAGGGAAGCACTTGTGATGGTCTACTCGCTACAAAATTTCTGCCACTATCTTCTAGGGGGCTCATTCAAATTCCTCATAGACCACTCAACACTAAAATATATGGTAAATAAATCGGGACTAGAAGGAAGAATTTGTAGATGGCTGCTATTATTCCAATAATTCACACTTGAGGTCATATTTAAGCCGTGGAAGCTGAATGTAGGACCCAATCATTTGTTAAGACTTGAATCAGGAGAGAACAGAGGACCAGTAGATGATCAATTACTAGATGAAAATTTGTTTCGGGTGGAAGCTATACCAAACTATTTGGAACAAATAGCAATATTTCTGGCTACGGGAATATGTCTAGAAGAATATACAATATTCCAAAAAATAACTTGGTAGTCAGGGCAACTGATTTCCAATTCATTGTAGGCCAATTATACAAAATGGGATTTGATCAAGTACTAAGGAGGTGTGTATTGGATCATGAAATATCGGAGATTCTATGGGAATTTCATAATGGGGTTGTGGAAGGACATGTTGGGGGGGAATTCACCATAAGGAAAATACTACAAGTAGGGTTATGGTGGTCCACCATACGCAAGGATGCAAAGGAATATGTAAAAAAATGTGATGTATGTCAGAGGATTGGTAAACCTTCACATCGGGATGAGCTACCATTACAGCTTGTAAGAGCAATATAGGAATTTAATAAGTGGGAAATTTATTTCATCAAACCCATAGCCCCAGTTGTGTGCCAATCACAAGCAAGATACATCATAACTGCAACAGAGTACCTAACTAGATGGGCTCAAGCAACACTAGTAAAGGAATGTACCACCAATACAACAACTAGATTAATTTTTGAAAACATCATCGCTAGATTAAGCTACCTAAGGATTTTGACAAGCGATCAAGGGACGCTATTTATCAATGCCACAGTCCAATCATTACTGAAAAAAATTATGATACAATATTACAAAATCATCCTGTACCACCCATAGGTGAATGGGAGCGTAGAATATTTCCATAAAATTTTAGAGAAGGGGCTGACAAAAGTATGCAATGAAAATTGAGATGACCAGGACGAGAGGATTCCAACTACGTTATGGGAATATAGAACCATGATAAAGATATTTCATAATCAAACACCATTCTAGCTGGTGTACAGAAGAGAAGCAGTCATACTAGCAAAATTTATTGTTCCTATTCTCTCTATCACGACAACAACCGAAATGACTGAAGAAGAGTCTATAGCAAAGTGCTTCCAAGAACTTCAAGAATTGGAGGAATCAATATTCCTTGAATATTTACATCAATCAGTCCATAAGTAGTGCCAAAAGGTTTGACATGATCAACATATCAAGAAAAAAACATTTACCGTTGGAATTTGTGTCTTGTTATACGATAGAAAGCTCCAAAAATTTCTGGGAAAATTGCAAATGAACTGGTTGGGACTATTCTATGTCACAGATATCCGAGATTCAATAGTTATTAAGCTTGCACAGCTAGATGGTATAGTATTTCCTAGTTGGGTCAATGGCACATGCCTGAAACCCTTCCATGAATAATGACTTTCAATTTTATTTAGAATAAATATCTCACACCCGAGAGAATTATGTAGGTTAGATAATTCAATTCTGCAAGAACAATAAAACATAGCCCATTAAATAACATATTTTTCATGAATAATACCTTGCTACACAGTTGCAGAATGGGGACCATCCTGCAAAAAATTGTGTTCAGGGGGAATACCATACGACTTATGCAATCGACCATCATTTCACCATAATTATCCATCATGTAGGTGTGAGTTTGTAGTGACAGTAAAAAATTTGGAAATATTTTCCATAATTAGAAACATCATTCCCTAATAAAGTTTCCACATCAAGCCATAATAATTTCCTATCATGTTCGTTCAATTTCCAAGACCACGGTCAGTAGAGTCAGATTCCACCTCACCCAAGTTAACCACCCACACAATTGTAGTTGTGGAGGGAACCTGAAAAAAAAAATACTTAGTTATCCAGTCTCATCAACTTCAATCATGTCAAAGCTCCTAATTATTCTTTATGGAGGAAGAAAAAACCAGAGTGTCAATAATCATAACATTGGAGAAGAGCGAAGTTTCCATAACAGTTAGCAACAACACACCAATGGAGATCCGAAATCATAGACCAGTAATAACAACGGTATATCATAGAAGAAGCAGTATGACAAAGTCAAAGGTATTAGTGGTGGAGCTAGAATTCAACCAAAGGATTCAGAAGTTAGAGTCAGTTATAGGAAAATATGATGATATAATGCTAATAGACACTGATTGTACTTATTCATTTCTATTCTTGACGCTCAATATGTAGGTCTACATAAAAATTTGTGTCAAAGAAAGTAGCAACAAAGAAGCTCGAGTCCATCAAAATTTTTGATGAATTCAAAGATCAACAATCCTCCATTTGCAGAGCCTACCAGTTTTTGGTACATAAGGAGTAGTGATACAATGCAAAAAGTTTTTGATTAGCAGGATTCATAATGGCTTTGTATGGCTCGACAGAGAAATAAATATTCACGTAGAGGACATCCACCATCTCACTAGACATGTAGCAACAGAGAATGATGTGGCTACATCATTCCAAAACACCTCGAAGAGAGAAAATAAGGTCATAGAGTAGGACTACTACAGGAAGTATGACACAAAAGGAGGAGGGAATGGGACAAAGATAGACATGATAAATATGCCCAACATCAAATTCGCATGTTACTTGATTGCAGGGAAAACAATGACACACTATACAAAGGGAGAATGCACATTGAACACCATCTCAGTTGCGGAGCACCATGTGCAAGTAGCAGAGCTCAACTGGTGCACTTTCCTATTGCAGTAACATTTTGAGGCCCGTGAGGACAATTTTTGAAGAGCTACAGGATTCATCTATGGATACCTAATAATGGCACTAGCAATGTGGAAGTGGTGTTAGACAGGAAATAGACCACTTGCATAGGTAACTGGAGAACAATCGTTAGAACTTAAATGCACGCCGTGGAGAGTCTTTGGAGATCCTAGCAACAAGGAAATTAACAAAGAAGCTCACGCAGAATGGTATAGAAAATTGATAGATGTTATTAACGCCCAGGAAATAATCCCAAGGATGATATTGGATGAGTACTATTGGTCGCCTTAATTATAGGATTAAACCTCTCAATATTAATTATCAATTCGAGAGTCGTAAACGCGAGTTGTATTGTGTATTGGCTCAGCTTAATGGTCAGAGTATATGAGTTTCCTTATTAATGATAAACTAGGTGCTGAAATGAAACACACATTTTCTCGCAAATAAACAATCTTGAAAAGGAAACCTACTTAACCAATTTTGTTTAGTGCAAAATTCATAATTCAATTAAACTACGAGAAAATACAAAGCAATTCTAAATCATATGACATTCTCACAATTGAATTCTACTTTTCAAATCTCCTTAACCTATTTTTTCCTTTCACTAAAAAAAGATCACACATTATTCTAATGACAACCTCACACATTAAATTAGCTAGAAATACTCTTCATAATAAAAACAAACAAATGAAAGTTATAATTATTAGGTAGAAGAAAACTACTTCACTTTCATGTAAAATAACACCTTAAAATATCCTATTAAAAATCGTATTGGAAATGAATTATGAGAAACTTGCAATATAAATATTTTAATCTAGGTGAAACAAATTAATCCAAAAACAAACAAACTCGGTCTTCTAAAATTTGCAACTTATAATAAAAACTAAATCAAAATCATGTCACTCAATACTAAAAAATCAATCACTGCTACCTGCATAATTAAATCCACTAAATCCACGCTCAAACTTATAAATAAATTATTATACTATGAAAGCAATAATGATTCTAATTAAAAATAAATCCAATGATTAAACGAAGTCCCGAGATATAAAAAAAAATCATAAACAAATCAAATGATGACTAAATCCTGCAAACATTCAAAAACATTATATTATGAAAACTTGTAATTATTATTCTAAAATGACCGTATTAACATACCGAAATCCAAATAATCTAAAATATGTTTTATTCCATACTCAAATTAGACGTATTAGAATCTGTTCTAATTATGTGAGGAGTAATGCTTCTTTTAGTATGACTCTATGTAATAACTCAAAACACGATGTAACTAGAGTTGTAATAGAGTACAACACTATGTTACAACTCAAACACGATTATGTAATGAGTAATACTCCTTCAATCCATTAATTGGCACGATGCTGCAATGAATGAAATGCTTTGGATTTGAACCACACCTTCACACAAAAATCTGAAATGTTAAAATCACACACATCTAATTATCTTCTATTGATTGATAAGCTTAGCTCCAGAGGTGGTGGGCCTTACCAAGCTCGGAGTAAGCTCGCTTGCTGCAACTGAGGAAATATTTAAAACATCAAATGCAAAATAAAAAATGAATCATAGAAATAATGCTACTAGTCACAACATAAAGCAGATTTAGACAAATATTTAAAACATCATTTCAAAAATCAATTACACAAATCACAACAATCCCCCTATCTCTATTACACTCCGAAAAATTTAATTATGGTTCTACATCTAATAAATTGACTTCACATGAGAAACTCTGGCTTTACGCATCTCAAAAACTTCACTCCTCTAATTGGCGGACTCACACCCATTACATCTCAAAAATCGATTGCTTCTTTGATCTAATGTCGGCTCCTTCATTCTAATGGATCGACCCCCTCTTATCTAATGCGCAGCTTCCTCATTCTAATGCGCACAAAACTCTCCCATTCTAATGGGCCAACTCCCCTATCACTCTATTCGATAGATTCCTTCATCCTAATGCACAGCTACTACATATATTTCTAATGCCCAATGCTCTCCATTATGGCAGTTATATATACATATTTTAATTACAAACTGGATTTCACCCAGTAATTAGAATATAGGAGAATTGGTTTTAACAATTCTGCCAGAATAAGAATTATCTTTGAACATAATGCTAAATTGGAGAAATCCCTCCCCTTTTTGTGGGATTTTTCTATTGCTGGTAGGTGCAATTGGTTTCTAGAGGAAATTGAACTTCGTATAGCTAGTGGAAGTAAGGCGTAGCTGGCTGAGGCATCACACAACTGGATGAGATGTTGCATAGCTGGCAGAGACAACGCATACGTTCAACTCTTCCACAATAGTGTGCTTCAGCATTGTGCTCCCAAAAGGTGTTGCCATGTTTACCAAGGCATAAGAAAATATGTCGCCATGCATCCTCTCTAGAAGAATGTAGTCGAAACCACAAGTTTGCAGACGGCTTTCGGAAACCCACATCTTCAACATATGGAATGCCAATAGCTTGCATCTGGATCATAATACGAGCATGCTTAATACACAGAGAACAATGCCTAACCACTTGAAGAAGAGCTGAAGCATGTATCCTTGAAGGTGATTTCCATGATTTGCTTCCTTAAGAATGTTTACATATGAACGACCTATAAATTGACCCAAACTACTCTGAGGAGTCTTTAAATAAGCACTAATAGGTTGATGGCTTACAAATAGTCTTCCTTTTCTTTTGACCTTCTCCAGAAGCTGTAATTCGTTGCAATGATGGGATTGAGTGGACAATATCTGAAAGGCAACACTTTCTATTATGCATTTCTTGTGTAGGCATTGCAACAGACATGGTTCCATGAGAAGTTATAGGTTCTAAGGTTTGACATGCAGGGGATACCACAAATAAACCACTTCAAGGACTCCTTAATGTAGTTACCGGTTGACCAGTTGGTGAACTTTTAAGGAAATACCTTGAATTTTGGACAGGACTCCTGGGTGCTGGAGAACTTTGGATAGAAGGAACATGGGTCTGTCTATGACCAGAATATATATATAAAATCCTTCTTTAGGAGAATCTATTACTTTTCTTATCTTATCTTCATCCATTCCAGGATAACTTGCACTGTCTACTAGGTGCAATGGCTTGTAAAATCCTAACCTCGGGTGAAGAAATGTAGTCCAATTCAATGGATTTTGATATAGATAACAAATATGATTATGCGCTTGAGTTGTTCTCTTCATAAAATGATGGGTAAAATGAGATTTTTTTTAATCCGAAAACATAACCAGAGTAGCAATATTCATAGAGACCCAATACGTTCACGTTCAGAAATGGTTTTTAGTGGAATATGCCCCTGACGAGAACTCCTTCACGAAGCTGAATTTCGCCAAAATATTTATGGGTTATATGAAACACGGTGCTCTAAACACAACCCACGTCTCAGAATTTATATATTTGGATCCATTTGTTTTAAAATTGGATATTTTCACCTACAACAATTCAACTACCCAGCTGTTTCTTTTATGCATTTGGTGAATTTGTACTCAATTGCATTCCTGCACCAAACCTTCTTGCAACCAAGAAGGAATTTATTAAAAACACTCATCAAATTAACTAATAACGAGAATAATAGCTATTTTTTCTATATTCATTTAATCAACAACATAATGGATTAACAACAATTAAAATCACCAGGTACAAGTATGTATTTATTTGATAAAAATCATAAAAATTCAGACAAAGATGCAACTTAACATCCCCCCACGTTGAACTTCTTGCACATCCTCGTGCAACCAAAAACTATAAGATGATGAAATAGGGTAGGGAAAATGTCAGTAAAGAGTTTAGCTTGATTTTGTAATGCATTTATAAACCCAAAACATTATTATTATGGCACCAGCTAAAACCATGTGAGATGATAAAATAAGATCAGGTACCAAAAGTAACATTTATGGAGAAAATATTGTTGCACAAACTTGTTACCTTGTCCCAAATGAATTTTTATTTTTTCCCAAAGTCTTATGATGAAAATCAAATTTTATTGAAGAGGTGAAAAAATACTACCACAGGTTTCATGCACCTACTATAGCAATCTTGTACCTAGGTCATGCAACACATATTTAAAGGAAACTACAATCAATACACATTGTCAGAAACCAACACCTTGTGAGTAGTCATAATTGAGCATTTCATCACTCTTAATACCATGAAAATTAAGGTGAGTTATCATACCAATCAACAACCTCTTTATTTGAACACTCTAAATTATGTTGTCATTCAAATTCAAAAATTGAATTTCCTCTTAATCTAGTACAAATAATTACCTTCCCTAAGGGTACCACATCATTCAAAGATTCTTGATTTTTAAAATATAGAACTCAAAGCATCATGTTCAAATTGTCTTAAAACCATTTCCCAAGAAAAATAATGAGTCTTAAGGAAAGAGAAGGATAACCAAGCAAATCATAGTATGTAGTTAACTTTAATACCACAGACATGGCCCTGTTGTCTGCAGGTGTCCATAACCTCGACAAGGATGTATTTTAACCTAGTGAAATGTCAGTATCCCACTTTCTAGATATAGGTTCATAGTTAGCTTATTTGCCTCTTTAGATGAAGGCCACTGTCCTGACTTGGTACGCAGCTAATAGAAGTGCCACTCACAAGAAGTAACATGGATGAACAGGTCGGCTCGTGATGAGACCTCTTGTCTTCCATATTTTTGGCTGAAAGCTATTACTCTAGCTTGGTGACCAGGAGAAATAATGTCATGCATGCTAGGTCCCATGATCGTGGTAGGTTGGCTCATCACAAGACCTCTTATCCTTCCCTAATTTTTTGTAAGATCTGATTATGATTAATCTTAAAGGTTACTTAATAAGTGGGGAGACAAATCTACTCCTTAAGAGTACAGGATGGTAGGCAAATTTTTTTTAATGACTAATCATTGCTGTCTAATTCTTCTACCCTAAATACTTGTTAAAGATATCCCAAACAATGACTGAAAGATTCTTTGAGTTAAGAATGCTAGTGTTCTCCCAAATAGCTCATTATGATCTTTGCAAGAGTGTTCCACCATAGGGGTTTTCCAATAGTACCTTCTAAGGGAAACTAAAAATATATATCCGAGATGGAAACTTATTAGATCGATTAATCGTGGTTACTTTTTGCAAAATCATGAGGCATTAGAGTGAATTGTACTCAACAAGATTTGTCACAAATGTGTGTGTTAACAACTAATGTGGATCAAAATTAGTTTTAATAGCCATGATTTAAAATGAAAAACCCTAATAGCATTGTAACTGCTTTATTCATTTATTCTCCTACCTTATTTACCCTAAGAGGTGAAAGAATCATTTTCAAGTATACGAGTACTTCCAGTGAAGCCATGTGCATAAACAAATGCTGATTATACTCACACTTAGTTTTAAAGAATAAACTTCAAGGAATACGAAAGCATGAAAAACCAGTTGCTTTAATTGATATGGTACCAAGAGTTTCCAAATGTTGAGGAAATGAGACGGCCTAATGACTGCTCAAAACCAGTATTCAATGAAATCAACATATTTATGATCCTCCAACTGATGAAAATCTTCCACAGTTTGATAGTCACTCTCCTGGAGGCACAAAGAATCTGGTGAAAGAGAAAAGGTAAATCCCTGAAGTTCGGGCTCAAATATTTGCTTTTCAATTTGAAAAGAATGGTTGAGAGAGATTCTAGGGTTTTGAGTTTTAACAACATTTTCAGAGCATGTTCCAATGAAAGATTGCTCCTCTGGTGGTCTTTCAATTATATCTTCCTGGGGTGAATGCTCTGTAGTAATGGGGGGAGTTTCTAGATTCATTACCTTTTCCAACATGGAAGATGTAGCATTTTGTTCAACATGGGAATCAATGGAAAGATTAGGTGGTTCAAATTTTTGTGCAACTCAATGGTTTAGATTAGGGTTTAGGGTGCGGTTTGGCCTAGGGTTTGAGTTAAGGCTAGGGTTTGAATGAGGGCTAGGTTTAGGGTTAGGTCTATGGTGAGGATAAAGGCTAGGATATGGATTAAGGTTAGGTATAGGGTATGGACTAGGGTATGAACTAGGGTTAGGGTACGGTTGCACATGTGGCTGCGACCATGGAGGAGGATAACTTAATGGTGTGTTGGAAATATATTGTGGTTGTTTTTGGTGCTCATATGATTGAATTTTCATGGGAGATTTCCCTAGAGAGAAGGATCCAAATGATTCTTGAGGCCATGGAGATATATGGCTTGAGGATAAGGGCCAAGGCGACAGCCACTATGGCCATGAAGTAGGATATTCAATTGGAGAAGGATCAGAAGTTTGCCATGAAACTGTAGGATTATAAACATGTTGAGGAACATGTTCAAGAAAATAATAATTATTCCAAGTATCAAATGGTGTTGGGTTTTGAGTTATACCTGGCGGTTGATTCAATTCATTACTTGATTCCCTGAGTACCTTTCGTAATCATGGAAGTGATGGGCAATGTTTGGTTTCATGACCATCCCTGCAAATTTTGAAAACTTTTAGATTGCTAAGTGGACACTTTCCAAGGCAATGTTTCTTTCTACAGTTGGCACATAGGACAAGCAGTGGTTCTTCATCCTTCTCTTGTTCCTGCAAAACATCCAATTTCGAAATCAAAGATTAATTATATTAAATTTATGTCCAAGCAAGATATTTTTGGTGACGTAAATCCCCTCTGCGGACATAGGTGATCCCACTAACCCTAGAGTGGGTATAGCCACAAACAAAACATGCTATGACATCAATTCCTAGTTAACGAATGGGTGGAGATTCGATAGATAACTTACTGTATATCATGGTTTGTTGTTGTCATCGAAAGAGTGGTTGTCTCTCACTCCTGGTTTAACAGATCACGATCTGCTCATTCTCACGCTTAGATACCTGCACATACACAAGAAACAAAGATGATCTAAAACATACTATTTCACATCCGTAACTATCAGTCAGTCGAAGAATACTAAATCAATGCATCAATAAACACAACACAAAGATGGAACCAATACCATAGTCGAGTATATTAAAGGAAAGAAGGAAGAGTACAACCAAGATTCAACATTGTGATCTCCTCCAGCAGGGTTCAAGCGGAGCGCATCTTACAAAGGCTTGTCAAGAATTCGTACGGGGCTCTCTCTACTAAATTCTCCTTGGTTCTACCTTCTTAATAGCGTTTACTTAGCTATAGTATCTCTTCTCCAAGTTCAGCTTCTTGGCTATCTATTTAGCTAGCTTTTGTAAAGGGAGAAGGCCTATTTATATAGAGGAAGGAGGAGAGGTTAGGATCCCTATAATAATGGAAGGGAGACCTATCTTCAAGGAGTGTTCCATGGGGGGAGGAAACCACTACCTAAAGGGGGAGATCCATGGCTCATCAAATTAACCACTTCCTATGACTCATCCCTGAGGTGGTTAAAGGAAACTTCCACCTCTTATTTGTTAAAAAAAATTCCCAAAAATGTTGGTGTGGGCACAACAAAGAGACAGAGTGACAACTGGCATGGCCTCTAGTGTACATTTTCCACACTAGCGCGAGGGGTGAACTGGATACCCGCGCCAATGCCAAAACATAGGTTTTTATGGGATTTCTGAGGAAATGTTCAACAAGAGAAATGATTTCCTTATGCAGAAGTATGCAAAGAAGGTGTTCACAGAGTATGACACTACTCGCAGGTCATGAGAAATACCCTCTAATATGCGAGGCGAGGGATTGCAGAGATGGTGACAAAATGATGTGTAATAGATTCCTCCTAAAACATGAGGTCCGAGAGAGAGGGAGGGTTGAAATGCTTTATGAGAATGAGTTCAACCCAAAAACTGCTATCAAAAAAACTGCAAGTACGAATACAACTAATACATTTGGTACATGACATGTGGCATGGGCGCAACCATCCATAATAGAGTACATAAATAATGAAATATAAGGTATGGACACAGCCATCCAGTGGAGTCGCCAATTTTTTGGTGAGGTAAATCCCCTCTGCGGACAGAGGCGATCCCACTAACCCTAGAGTGGGTCTATCCACAAACAAGACATGCTATGACATCAATTTCTAGTTAACGAATGGATGGAGATTCAATAGATAACTTATCGTATATCCTGCGCTGTTGTCGTCGTCGGAAGAGTGGTTGTCTCTTGCTCCTGGTTTGACTAATCACGATCCATTCGTTCTCATGCTCAGATACCTGCACATACACAAGAAACAAAGATGATCTACAACATACTATTTCACATCCGTAACTATCAGTCAGTCGAACAAGACTAAATCAATGCATCATTAAACACAACACAAAGATGGAACCAATACCATAGTAGAGTATATTAAAGGAAAGAAGGAAGAGTACAACCAATCTTCGACGTTGCAATCTCCTCCAGTAGAGTTCAAGCAGAGCGCGTCTCACAAAGGCTTGTCGGGAATTCGGACAGGGCTCTCTCTATGGAACTATCCTTGGTTCTACCTTCTCGATAGTGATTACTCAGCTATAGTATCTCTTCTCCAAGTTCAGCTTCTGGGCTATCTGTTCAGCTAGCTTTTGTAAAGGGAGAAGGCCTATTTATATAGAGGAAGGAGGAGAGGTTAGGATCCATATAATCATTGAAGGAAGACCTATCTTCTAGGATTGTTCCATGGGAGGAGGAAATCACTACCTAAAGGGCAAGATCCATGGCTCATTAGATTAACCACTTCTTGTGACTCATCCTTGAGGTGGTTAAAGGAAACTTCCACCTCTAATTTGTTAAAAACATTCCAAAAAAGGCTGGTGCGGGCAAAAAAAAGAGACAGAGCACCAGCTGGCATGGCCTCTAGTGTACATCCTCCACACTGGCACGAGGGGTAAACAGGCTACCCATGCCAATGCCAAAAAATAGGTTTTTATGGGCTTTCTGAGGAAATTTTCAACAGGAGAAATGATGTCCTTATGCAGAAGGATGAAAAGAAGGTGTTCGCAGAGTATGAAACTACTCACAGTTCATGGAAAAGACCCTTCAATATGTGGGGCGAGGGATTGCAAGGATGGTGAAAAAATGCTGTGTAACAGATATTAAATTCAGCACTTGTGAATTCTTCATCGGATGAGTTATTTGTCTCTGTAGCAGCATAAAAAATCTTCATTGAATGATTCCTCAAAATACCACCTTCTTGTCTTCAACAAGCAAACTGGTACATTCTGTCATCACATGGATTAGTACGCAAGGGTTCTTACAGTACCCCAAAAATGATATAACATTGAAGATTGGATTCTAAAGATAAATGAATTTGAAAATATTTTGACTGAAATACAACTCACCACACTTGCATGAAAGGAAAATGTCGAATCAAAGTGCTATTTAATCTATTAAAAACAAGGCAATTTGGAAATTAAATTTCTAAAGCATGTTTCTACTTCTACACTTAAGCAAGATAAGGAAATAAAAATTCAAGAGATAAGCAAGATGGCCAGACTTTGGAGCAACCCCACAATAGTGGATGTGTGGCTCTTCACTCATGTCTTACCGTACACTCTCCACCCTCTGATATCCTGCAATACCCTTGAAACTTTGTAAGAAAAAATTTACCTGAGCCAAAATACAACTCCCCAGCAACGGTGCCAAAATTTTGGTTGGATTAATTGTCAGATTAAACCTCTCAATATTAATTATCAATCAGGGAGTCATAAACAAAAGTTGTACTGTGTATTGGCTCAGCTTAATGGTCAGAGTATATGAGTTTCCTTATTAATGATAAACTAGGTGCTTAAATGAAACACACATTTTCTCGCAAATAAATAATCTCGAAAAGGAAACCTATTTAACCAATTTCATTCAGTGCAAACTTCATAATGCAATTAAACTACGAGGAAATACAAAGCAATTTTAAATCATATGACATTCTCGCAATTGAATTCTACTTTTTAAATCTCCTTAACCTATTTGTTCCTTTCACTAAAAAAAGATCACACATTATTCTAATGACAACCTCACACATTAAACTAGCTAGAAATACTCTTCATAATAAAAACAAACAAAGGAAATTTCTAATTATTGGGTAGAAGAAAACTACTTCACTCTGATGTAGAATAACACCTTAAAATATCCTATTAAAAATTGTATTGCAAATGAATTGTGAGAAACTTGCAATCTAAATATTTTAATCTAGGTGAAACAATTTATTCCAAAAAAAAAAACAAACTCGCTCTTCGAAAATATGCAACTTATAATAAAAACTAAATCAAAATCATGTCACTCAATACTGAAAGCACAATCACTGCTACCTGCATAATTAAATCCACTAAATCCACGCTCAAACTTATAAGTAAATTATTATACTATGAAAGCAATACTGATTCTAATTAAAAATAAATCCAATGATTAAACGAAGTCATGGGATATATAAACAAATCAAATGATGATTAAATCCTGCAAACATTCAAAAACATTATATTATGAAAACTTGGAGTTATTATTCTAAAATGACTGTATTAACATACCGAAATCCAAAGCATCTAAAGTTTGTTTTATTCCATACTCAAATTAGAAGTATTAGAATATGTTCTAATTATGTGAGGAGTAATGCTTCTTTTAGTATCACTCTATGTAATAACTCAAAACACGATGTAACTAGAGTTGTAATAGAGTATAACTCTATGTTACAACTCAAACACGATTATGTAATGAGTAATACTCCTTCAATCCATTAATTGGCATGATGCTGCAATGAATGAAATTCTTTGGACTTGAACCACACCTTCACACAAAAATATGAAATGTTAAAATCACACACATCTAATTATCTTCTGTTGATTGATAATCTTAGCTCTAGAGGTATTGGGTCGTACCACGCCCGGAGTAAGCTTGCTTGCTGCAACTGAGGAAATATTTACAACATCAAAAGAAAAATACAAAATGAATCATAGCAATAATTCTATTTCTCACAACATAAAGCATGTTTAGACAAATATTTAAAATAGCATTTGAAAAATCAATTACACAAATCACAACAATCCGCCTATCTCTATTACACTCCGGAAAATTTAATTCTTGTTCTACATCTGAGAATCGACTTCACATGAGAAACTCTGGCTCTACGCATCTCAGAAAATTCACTCCTCTAATTAACGGACTCACGCCCATTACACCTCAGAAATCAATTGCTTCTTTGATCTAATGTCGACTCCTTCATTCTAATGGATCGACCCCCTCTTATCTAATCCACAACTTCCTCATTCTAATGCACACAACGCTCTCCCATTCTAATGGGCCGACTCCCCTATCACTCTATTCGATCGACTCCTGCATTCTAATGCACATCTACTACATATATTTCTAATGCCCAATGCTCTCCATTACGACACTTATATATACACATTTTAATTACAAACTGGATTTCACCCAGTAATTAGAATATAGGAGAATTTGTTTTAACAATTCTTCTAGAATAAGAATTAGCTTTGAGAAGAATGCTAAATTGGAGAAATCCCTCCCCTTTTTGTGGGATTTTGTTGTTTCTGGAAGGTGCAATTGGTTTCTAGAGGAAATTGAACTTCGTATAGCTGGTGGAAGCAAGGTGTAGATGGCTGAGGCATCGCAAACCTAGATGAGATGTTGCATAGCTGGCAGAGACAACACATATGTTCAACTCTTCCACAATAGCATGCTTCAACATTGTGCTCCTAGTAGGTGCTGCTAGGTTTACTAAGGCATAAGAAAATACGTTGCCATGCATCCTCTCTAGAAGAAGGTAGTCGAAACCACAACTTTGCAGATGGCTTTCAGAAACCCACATCATCAAAATATGGAATGCCAACAGCTTCCATCTAGCTTGTAAGACGAGAATGCTTAATAAAGACGAGATGTTGCATAGCTGGCAGAGACAACGCATACATTCAACTCTTCCACAATAGTGTGCTTCAGCATTGTGCTCCCAAAAGGTGTTGCCATGTTTACCAAGGCATAAGAAAATATGTTGCCATGCATCCTCTCTAGAAGAAGGTAGTCGAAACCACAAGTTTGCAGACGGCTTTCAAAAACCCACATCTTCAACATATGGAATTCCAATAGCTTGCATCTGGCTCGTAAGATGAGCATGCTTAATACATAGAGAACAATGCCTGACCACTTGAAGAAGAGCTGAAGCATGTATCCTTGAAGGTGCTTTCCATGATTTGCTTCCTTAAGAATGTTTCCATATGAACGGCCTATAAATCGACCCAAACTACTCTGAGGAGTCTTTAACTGAGCACTAATATGTTGAGGGCTTACAAATAGTCTTCCTTCTCTTTTGACCTTCTCTAGAAGTTGCAATTCATTGCAATGATGGGATTGAGTGGACAATATCTGAAACGAAACCATTTCTATTACGCATTTCTTATTTAGGCATTGCAACAGACATGGTTCCATGAGAAGTTCTAGGTTCTGAGGTTCGATATGCAGGGGATACCACAAACAAGCCACTTCTAGGACTCCTTAATGTAGTTAGCAGTTGACCAATTGGTGAACTTTTAGCGAAAGACCTTGAATTTTTCACAAGACTCCTGGGTGCTGGAGAAGTTCGAATAGAAGGAACATAGGTCTGTATATGACCAAAATATATATACAAATTCCTTCTTTAGGAAAATCTATTACATTTCTTAGCTGATCTTCATCCTTTCCAAGATAACCTGCACTCTCTGCTAGGTGCAATGGCTTGTAAAAGCCCAACCTCGAGTGAAGAAATGTAGTCCACTTCAATGGATTTTGAGATAGATAAAAAATATGATTGTGTGATTAAGTTGTTCTCTTCATAAAATGATGGGTAAATTGAGATTTTTTTTAATCCCCAAACATAACCAGAGTAGAAATATTCATAGAGACCCAATACGTTCACGTTCAGAAATGGTTTTTAGTGGAATATTCCCCTGATGATAAATACTTCACGAAGCCGAATTGCACCAAACGGTTTCTGGGTTATATGAAAAATGGTGCTCTGAACACAACCCACATCCTCAAATTTAGATATTATTCTCCATTTGGTAGAAAATTTGATATTTTCACCTACAACAATTCAACTACCCAACTGCTGCTTTTATGCATTTGGTGAATTTGTACTCAACTGCATTCCTGCACCGAGCCTTCCTACAACCAAGAAGGAATTTATTAAAAAAACTCATCAAGTTAGCTAATAACAAGAATAATAGCTATTGTTTCTAAATTCCTCTAATTAACAACATAATGGATTAAAAACACCAGGTACAAGTATGTATTTATTTGATAAAAATCGTAAAAATTCGGACAAAGATACAGCTCAACATCCCCCCATGCTGAACTTCTTGCACATCCTCGTGCAATAAAAAACTATAAGATGATGAAATAGGGCAAGGAAAATTTTAGCGAAGAGTTTAGCTTGATTTTTTAATGCATTTATTAACCCACAACATTATTATTACGGCACCATATAAAACCATGTGAGATGATAAAATAAGATCAGGTACCAAAAGTAACATTTATGGAGAAAATATTGTTGCACAAACTTGTTACCTTGTCCCAAATGAATTTTTATTTCTGCCCAAAGTCTTATGATGAAAATCCAATTTTACTGAAGAGGTGCAAAAATACTACCATAGGTTTCATGCACCTACTATAGCAATCTTGTACCTAGGTCATGAAGCACATATTTAAAGGAAACTACAATCAATACACATTGTCGGCAACCAACACCTTGTGAGTAGTCATCATTGATCATTTCATCACTCTGAATACCATGAAAATTAGGGTGAGTTATCATACCAATGAGAAACCTCTTTATTTGAACACTCTAAATTATGTTGTCACTCAAATTCAAAAAATGAATTTCCTCTTAATCTAGTACAAAGAATTACCTTCCCTAAGGGTACCACATCATTCAAAGATTCTTGATTTTTAAAAGATAGAACTCAAAGCATCGTGTTCAAATTGTCTTAAAACCATTTCCCAAGAAAAATAATGAGTCTTAGGGAAAGAGAAGGATAACCAAGAAAATCATAGTATGCAGTTAACTTTAATACCACAGAGATGGCCCTTCTGCCCGCAGGTGTCTATAACCTTGACAGGGATGTCTTTTAACCTAGCGAAATGTCAGTATCCCACTTACTAGATACCGATTCATAGTTAGCTTATTTGCCTCTTTATATTAAGGCCACTGTCCTGGCTTGCTACCCAGCTGATGGCAGTGCCACTCACAAGAAGTAACATGGATGAAAAGGTTGGCTCGTGATGATACCTCCTATCTTCCAACTTTTTGGCTTGTTGGGGTCCTGTGATTTGGCTCATTGGCAAACCAAATGAAAAGGCAACATTCAAACCAAGCTTTAGAGCTCTAGGATCTATCCCTCCTAGTCTCAGAGAGGGATCTCTCAATTTGTACAAAGATATGTCTTGTTTGCTCTTAAGGGTTGATTTTAGGCTAGTTATTAAGTGCAAGTTTGTTTGTTAGGGTTTGGTTGGTTGGACATGAATGACCTAGGAAGCATAGATAGAAAGGGGAAATATTAGAGCCATTGGGAAAAGGAGTCAAGAAGAAGTTATAACAAGCTCAATCAATGGATATGGGATATTAAAGGGAAAATATAACTTGGCTAGTGGATCTTGGTGTTGGTGGATGAAATGAAATGGACATTAAGGATTTAGAAGGAGAAGTAGAACTAAGGGCAATTAATAATCCTTAATTATATGTACTTCTCAACAAAGGGACTTAAAAAATTATCTGAACATAAAGAGGCATTCCATAGATAGGGCTAATCATAAATTCTAGAAACCACACTTCAAAGAATAACCATTTCAAGAAAAACTTTTCAAATGAAATCTAGGAGTCGAGGAATGCTCTATTTCATCCAAAGATTTCACCTTGAAGGAATCTAGAAAACACATAAGATTCACAAATAACTGCATTCATATAAGAGGGAATTCCTAAACATCTAAAACTGTAATTATAAAGACCTTCAAAACAATTATCTCAGCAAGAACAAAGGGTATGATCAAAACAGACCTCTCTGGCAAACTGTAAATAATGGTACTTTAAAGGGAGACTTCAGAAACAGTTTTCAAGTGGCAGCAAGTAAGTATGGAAAACCATAAATTATTCTTGAGACCAATTGTTTGAACTATTTCTGAAATAAACAAGCTTAAGGGTTGAAAAGCAAACAAACTACTCAATAAAACCTTCATCAAATGAAAATTTAAAGGAAGTGAAGAGTAAACAGGTCTAAGGTGCTTCCAAGAAACATTTCTTAGCCTAAGATTTTTACTCTACTGCAAGCAAGAAATGATGAAACAGAATGGAAAAAAGGAAAAAACATTAACATATTATAATACATCACCAACATCCATGCTCAGGGATCCAATGATAGAGCCTTCTCATTAAAAAAACATATCAAAACATCATCAATCTTCCAATACTTCAATTTCCTCTTAATCTTCAACTAGACTATGTACAACTTCAAAGAGTTTGAATGCCAGTGAACCAACCCCTAAAAAAGAGCTCCTCATAGAGTATTTATAGAAGAATGGGGAGGTGGAACTCTGTTTAGGATTCAAAATGTTATTAATTACAGAGTAAATGCATTCCTAGCCTTGAAAACCACACAAGGCCTAAGGTAGGAATGAGTTTCACTACTTCTCTGTTTAATAACTTTGTATTTACTTCATGAGGATAAAGTAGGTGAAAAGAATGGGTTTTAAGGCTTTCCCATGTCTTAAAATAACTGCTCTGACAGTCAAAAGATGTTCCGTCAGTGTGATAACTGTAAAAGTGTCTTTGTAGGTGAAACACAAGCTACAGGTGGCTTCAAATATTTCGATGAATTAACTACTTTTCTCTGACGTGCACGAGGCCTTCTGCCTTGTTGATCTATCCTTGTCGACTGATTTAACCTTGATTACTTGTCTTTATGCCACTTTACCCATTTAACTATGGATTAAGGTCTTTGATCTTCAATCTTCGTGCTTTAACCCTTTTTAATCTTTAATCTTTGATACTCTTCACTGTTTCATTCTGTACACGTACTTTTCTTCACGCTGGAGGGTCTTCACACAGTCAATAATCATGATTTATCGACTTAAACTTGGAAATTCATCCCTTTGTCCCTTTCTGCCTTTGATCAGGTCACAGAGGATTGTGGAGCAATAAAAAGGTGTCTTTTTAACTCCTAATTACCTTCACATTAATTGTCAACCCAGGGACGACTTTTTATTTCAAGAGTGTACTCAGTCTGAGGCGGCTATTTACTCAAGAGTAATGTTTTGCAGTATAGTGCTTAAAATCCAAAAGTAAATGAAAGCTGGAAACAAAATCTAATTGGAACAACAAGAAATTGAAATGTTCTAAACTAAATTATTCACTCAAACAACCATCAATCGAGGATACAGTAGCAATAACTCATTCCTCTGGATATTGATGCAATTGAAATCAAACCGGAACAAGACAATCAATCTAGGGATGAGGAAGTAATAACCAATGTTCTCTACAGTTGAGAGTCCTGCTTTAAAGCAATTAAAAGGAAATAGAAATTAAACTAAAGCTGCCATTGAAAGTAAACTAGGAAAACTCCTTAAAAGCAAACTCTTGCAATTAATCAACCAAACTAAACAGCGAAGTAAATGGACAACAAACTTATAATTAAAGGAATTAAACAACGAATCATATTTAATAAATCTGAACAGCAAACTCTAATTAGTGGAATCGAATAACCAACAATCTGAAATGAACAGCGAAGCTTTACATTTGAAATGAACAGCGAAGCTTTAAATTTGAAATGAACAGCATAACAATATAAGTTGAAAAGGATAATAATCTCTGTTATGATGGAAAAGAACAGCCACACGATTCAATCTCAACTTGTGCAATAAAATAGTTCCATAAAATATTCTAATAGCACACTATAAAAACATGAAACTGTAAAATAATGCAATTCAAAAGAATAGGAAATAAATCAAACCATCACACAACAGAAATTGTAAAGATATGATACAAAGCAGCAGCGTACTCCACCAGAAGCTGGGCCCTTAGCCGCCAGCAGATGCTGCTGGGTTACTTCAGAATGAAAAGAATGAACAGCAGCTCCCAAATCATGTATTAATCAGCAAATTGTGGAATCATTACAACAGCAAAGGCTTGAGAATTACAGCATGCAACAATCCCTATCCTATCATGAATAATCCACCATCATTCTTCATCATTTTTCCATCATTTTTCATCCCCAAATCATCCTCAAATCATCCCCCTCTCTGATCTCTGTTTTCATTTAAATAGAGAGAGATCAGAGAGCAGTTACAATAGAGATAACTACAACATGATTTCTATTACAAAATTGGATTTTTTCCAACCATTTGATCAACAAGAACAAGGCGAATTTGGCTTTGCAGCTGAGATGTGGAGGACGGCCGAAACAACAAATCTGAGAAAATCATGCTCAAAGAACCCTGCGTTTCTCTCAGTACAAGCCGAATTTGGGCAAACCATTCTTCACTAAAGTTAATTTGGTCCGTTCTGGACAAAACCCATGTTCCGGATTTTCCAGATTCTGCTTCATTTGCTCGAAATCTCAACCGCAAAACCATCACTTCTTATTCCAGCGAATTTCTGAGTTGGCACTTTTAATGATCAAATCTTCAATCTGGAAATTATATTGGAGGCTAAAAATGGTGAATAATGTTACAACTGATTTATTAAAACTATCATTGATAAAATCATGCATAATCATCAATTTATTAGAAATAAATTAGAATAAATAATATTCATTCATAGAAGCATAAATCATCATAAAATGGATTTATATAATAAATTATAATAAATGACATGATGAAGAATAGTAGAAATGGGTGGAATAAGTGTTCAAAAGTGATAATAATAATTGCATATTAACGGCCCAACATACCCCCACACTCAATATGTTGCATGTCCTCATGCAACGAAAACTGAATATATTGCATGTCCTCATGCAACCCAAAGACAAAAACTCATGTGTTAACCAAGCAATAAAAAATATGTTCATCTCAGCTCATGAAATGGATAGAAAAAATGAATTCTTCCTTAATTAATGAATATTCACTTTTAGTAATCTTGATGAAGGCATAACAATTTTTATATTGACATTCAACTATATGTATATATGAAGTTGCAACAAAATATGATATAAGTAACAACAAACTTCATTAACCATTTTCTCAAAAACTACAAACTAGCTTTTGTTGAAATTTGGCAAGTAAATTTATAATATATGAATGCCTTTATGATCCAAAAATCAGACTGTTTTGATGCATGGATCATGAGATATAAACAAAATGACTGTAACTGAGAGTGCATGATTTCCGAAATTTTATGAACCAATTTATCTTGAAATTGTCTGGGTTTGTATTAATGATATGTCTGTGTTTTCCAAAAATCACAAGAATTGAGTTCATAGTTTTAAAAATATTATGGAAATCAATTTCTACACTGAAATTGTATGTCTTAAATGAGAAAGAAAATAGAAAACATCCAGCATGCGTAGCAATTCCTCCCCCTCTCTGAAAAATTAGCATGCCCTCATGCGATGCTAGAAAACAAATAGAGGTGGTGGCTACCAGCTGTTGAATTCTATGCTTGATGTAAAACAACATGGAATAAGGGAGGTGTTGAGAATGAATAAGAATAGCAATGGATGATAAAGAATATGAATGTCATAGTCATAAGAAAGAAATGAATGAAAGCGACACTCCCCCAAACTGAAAGATGATATGCCGCTGAAAAAAAATGGGAAGTGGTACAGATGTGGACATAAGGATGATAAATAATGCTCAAAATGGACGTTTTTGAAATTCTCCTAAATTCGTAATAAATCAGAAAATTATGCGATTTTACCTCAAGTTTTACCTCCAAAAATGTGGAATGACATATATGTACTGGCAGGTGTTGAAGCTGATGTAGGTAGAGTTGGTGCTGAAAGTGATGCAAAAGGTAGAATCCAGGCAAGCACATCATGTCGGAAGAATTGTGCACGTTCGCGAGTTGCTCGAGCCTCTTCTGTTAGTTGCAAGAGTGTGGTCATGCTGTGAATAGAATTCTGCCCATACTTGTTGTTCTCCTGTAAACAAAGCACTATTTTGCATACAATGTTCTTGAATCCATAGTGTTAGTTTTGAATAAAAATAGATAAGATGCATGCAAAACTTTCAGTCAGAAAAACTTTTGTCAAATCAACAAGTTATGGTAGAGTGTAGTAATCATATCGCATGCTATCCCATAATGCATACATTCCCCCTCCAATTGGAAAAGGAATTCCATGAGCATAAAGCGTATGAGAGGTGTTGTGCTGAGAGCAAGGCAAGGGAATGAACAATATTGCAGTAAATAAAGCAAAGTACACATATCAATGATAGGACAGCGAGAGTTATGGTTATAATGAGAGCAGATTGTGTAAAGATAGTTATGAATAAAAGATAGGACGCTTTGGATTGATGATAAGTTATGAAAAAGAGAAAAAGGATAGCAATATGCCAAAAAAATGCTTTACTGACAATATTCTAGCTGAAAATGATGCGATTGATCATAAAAAAAGTTTCTCATGCATAAAGGTTCAAAACAGGGAAAATTAAGGAAATAACTTCTCTGATAAAAAGAAAAAAAAAATAAGAAAAGGGTATTATAGTAATAATTGACGATAATATATAACTTCAATACCATAAGCAGAGCCTTTGGTGCCAGCAGGCGTCCATAGCCTCGGCAGGGTTGCTTTTTAACCCATATGAGCCAGAATCCTAAATTTATAACTAGAGAGTTTCAGTGCTGTTCTTACAGAAGAGACCAGTGTGCTGGCGTGGTAACCAGATAACCACACTGCCATTCACTGGGATGTAGCAAAAGTGATCAGGCCGGCTCGTGATGAGACCTCCCGTTCCAAGGATAATTTGACTATCCAATGGATCATAACCCTGGTGTGGTGGCCATAATGGGAATGTCACTTTCTTACAACCTTATGAACATGGTAGGCTGGCTCGTAATGAGACCCCCTATCCTCCATCTGTGAACAAAATTTTGGTGTTATTACACAATTTTATGATAAAAAGAGGGAGGCTCAGTACTCCTTAAGAGCAGGGATGGTGGAAGAAGTTGAACATGTCAATAGAAAAATATACCGATAATCTCATTTATTACAGATAGAGAAGATTATAATCCAAAAGGGTGGAACCAGCATGGTATTAAGATGATCAATCAATATCATGTTCAACAGAAAACAATGCAGTAAAGTAGTATATAAATAATCGTGTCCCTTTTTAAAAATAATCTATCATCAAGGAGTTGTCCTGTTAAAGATCATAACGTGAAGGATATTAACTCGCTTCAATAGAATCCATAATTCTTGTCCTCGTAAAAATAGTGTACTTCATGCCATGAAGGGGAATCAGTAAAATGTGGTTGAGATGAACTAGGAATAGTCCCACAAGAGGAAGAAAAGGTTTCTCTCAAAAATACTCCCAAAGGGTTGCTCTTTTGAAGGAACAGCAAAAACACTCAAAAAGTGGTGTTCCGTGTAGGGAACAGCAAAGGAAATGCACACCAAAAAGCAAAAATACACATAAAAAAATGTGAAAATGCAAATGTCGTTCCTTTGGAAAAAGGAACAGCAAAAACTAAAAGTGTCGTTCCTTTGGAAAAAGAACAGCAGAAACGCAAGTGCCGTTCCTTTGGAAAAGGAACAACAAAAATGAAAAGTGCAGAAGTGTTGTTCCATTCGAAAAGGAACAACAAAACGTGAAAGTGCAGAAGTGTTGTTCCATTCGGAAAGGAACAACAAAATGGACAATCATAAAATGCAAACATGCAAAAAAAACAAATTCGCTGTTCACATCATTGATGCTGAGGATGAGTTACATTTTGAATGAAGCAACACCTAAAACACAAAATATAAGAGAAATTAGAAAAGAAACAACATTTTATTTAAAAACAATATGTAAATTAAGTTACAACAGCTATGCTATTATGTAAAAAAAAAATGATCTTTTTGAAGAATGTTTTGGCAGCAGTGACAAGACATGAATCTTAAAATCGAAATCAATTCTTCATTTCTTCTATTATGAATCCGTTGGGTAATGACTTAGATGAAATTCCTTTGTTTCGTTAAAAAAAATTTCAAGAATCACTCGTCCATAAATTGACCTTCTTTATTTTCCCAGGACCTGCAAAAAAAGCGAGTGTCTACCTGCAATAAAACATTAAATCATGGAGAAAGAGAGGTGATCGGGCTCCCCTAATCCAAGAATGATGCAAAAAAAACAACAAGTAGTTACTCTATATAACAAATCCATTGAGAAAATAACAAAGTAAAATTTATTTGTCACCTGCGGGAGAGCAGTGGTCGACCATACTATCCAGCAGTGTTTTAATCACAACTTCTTCTTTTTTCATCGAAATTGAGTGATTCCAAAGCCAAATGAGAGCTAATTCAAAGGTTTATCTCCAGTAGCAACAGGTTTTAGAAATTCAATGATATGATATGTCAATTTTAGTTAGAAAAACCTGCATAACATAGTCATTTTCAATTACCCAGCTCAGATCAACAGTTAATGTTTTAAGCGTAACTTTTTCATTTAATGTCAGATTCGAATGATTCAAATTGGAAATGAAATTATATTAATTTATTTATTTCCAATAGAAATAGGTTTTTAAGACAAGAAGAATTGATAGGTCAAATACTGTAAGGAACAGCCGGAAAGACATAGTTTTAAGGGTGTTGATTTACGATAGACAGCCCGTATTTTGATCATAAATTCCCCATACGATATCGAAAATGAGTGATTCCAATTGAATTGTAAACTATATTCATAGGGGAATCTACCATAGTAACAAGTTTTAAAAATTCAAACATTTAGGCCTCCAAAAACTGACTGTCCCAACTTTGTTCCTGAGCTGCCCACTAGACATCTGGTCAATGTTTTGGTTCTAACTTTTTCGTTTCAAATCCAAATTGACTGATTCAAATTGGGTTATAAAGTAGACATCAAGGGCTACCTAGGGTAGAAACAAGTTTTAAAAATATTCACTTTTGGTCCCTCAAAACATGACTGTCCCGACTGTTTTTCCAGAAAGTTCATCAAGCCCGCAAGCCAAAAAAAATGATATTCAAGAATTTTTTCAAATTGGTGATAAAAATGAATATGAGTGTTTGTATAACTATTATGTACATTATAAGTCATCTACATACACAAATTAATTAAAAAATTATCACCAATGTTGATTTGATAGCGTGTTGCAACAAACAAACAACTATTTTTACAAAAAAAAACAAAATGCATTTATTTATGTTCTTATTTTATTTTATTTTATTTTTTCACTAACCTACTTTGATTGAAATATGAATATGACTATGTATAAGAGTACTTCCAATGGAACCATTTTCGAAATAAGGCTTCAAATATGTACATACCCAAATTTGAAAAATGCATGTTGATAAAAATTAGGGTATGAGAAGCCAACTTCCCTTGAAAAGATGTTGTCAAAAATTGTTGAAGTATAGAGTGATGCTGTAAACAAGTGATGGAATGAAACCAATCTTCAATATATCCTTTACTTTCTTGATTTCCCATAGCCATCATATCATGAAGTTCTTGAGCTTTTAAAATGACTTGTTGAGGCATACTAAAAGAAACCTCATTTTCTTCCATAACTTCTACAATTTTTGAATTTGAAACACTCTGAATCTCATTGTAAGTTTTCTCCATTGGTGCATGTGAGATAGAATGGGTGGGAAGGATGGGTAAATTTTGCAGTTCAACATTGTAAGCATGTTGTACTGGTTTATTGTGGTGAGGGTGTGGAATTAGTTGAGAAGGAAATTGTGTATGGAATGGAGCATTGTGATGATGTGGTTGGTTGGGTTGAGTGGATAAATTTGATATGCAAGCAGGATGTTGTGAAAGAGCTGTTGGAGAATATGGAGAATGTGCTTGTGCTACAAGATGAGGGAGAGTAGTCATGCAATCATAAGGTGAACCATGCCAAACTTGTAGATAATATTGGTGGTTATATTGAAATTGACATGGCAGACATAGAACATGAGTATTCCATAATGGATTAAGCAAGTAAGAGAATGGAGAAGAAGTGTTTTGAACCATACCTGTAGGCCATGATTTCCATGGTTTTGACCTTGTTGCAGCTTCCTCACCTCTTTGATATGATACTTCCATCCTAGATAAGGAAGAGCAACCATCTATGGGCTGCTCCTTTCGGTCATGAGGGAAAAACACTTCATCAAATTCTTCATTTTTATGAACCCTCAAAACGTCCAATTTTGAGCTTAGAGAGCTAATAAAATCAACTTTAAAATTTTCAAGTAAATCATTGATTTCAGCTCTTATGTCTCCTATTCTTGTAGCAGATTTGGAAAAGAAAGAACAAACATCTCTAGAATTCTTACCAGCCTTGGAGATTCCTCTTGAATACCTTATGCACAACTCATAAACATCATCATATGATAACTGAAAAACATCACCTTTTCCTATCAGATTTAAGAGTTCTAAAAATTCATCTTTGATTCCTTTAAGAAGGAGTGTTTTTAAGATCTCTTTTTCCAAATGCTTATGTTTTGATTTTTGAAGGTTATAATGAAATCGATCTACATAGTCCTCCAAACTTTCATCTTCCCCTTGTATCATACCGAAAATATCTTCATTGGATTTGCAATAGTCTTGGTACTTCTTCAAGAATATGTTCTTCATGTCTTCCCATGATTGGATGCAATTCCCACCTAGGCTCATGAACCATCGGAGAGCTGCTCCTTTTAGAGTAAGAGGAAACACTCTCAATCTTTGATCATTAGTACAATAATCATATCCTCTACAAAGTATTTCGAACTCAAATAAGAATGTATCTGGATCTTCATTTGCTAAACCATGAAAATTTGGTAAAGATGGGGGAATTATGTGCATTTTTGTCACTCCTCCTAGATCTTTGATAGGAAATTCAAAAGTAGAAACGTGAGCCATTTCTTACCATAATATAAGATGTTTTTCATGTGTTTCTTCGAGGCTCCTTCTTCAAATGTTCCTGTCAATTAGTTAGTGAAATGGGTGGTGCTTACATCACCACTTAAGTGAAATCATGTGATTCGTTTTTTTTTTAAATTTCTATATTTTTTCTAGTCATTCACACAAAAATTCAAACATCTATTTCTACACAAAAAAAATTAACAAATCTGCTGGAAAGTGGGCGGGGGAGCAAGGTTGTTACATGCTTCGTATGCAGGTTCTTACCTTCCATGACACCACCTTCTCCAGCGTGCACTCATCGTATTCACACTACTCTTTAGAAATGGCTACACTCTCCCCGAAATGCGTCAAATGTGAGTTTAGAAGAAGGTATCTTTTAACTCCTAATTACCTTCACACAATTGCCAACCTGTGGATTTACCTTTTATTTCAAGAGTGTACTGGCCCAGGCGGCTATTTACTCATAGAGGTTGCTGGCAAGATAGTGCTTAAAATCCAAAGTAAATGAAAGTCGGAAAACAAAATCTAATCGGGAACAAGAATAAAATTGAATGGTTCAACCAAATCATCTATCAGCCAACCATCAACTTAGACAGCAAGAGCAATAACTCATTCCTCTAGATATTGATGCAATTGAAATCAAACCGGAACAAGACAATCAATCTGGGAACGAGGAAGCAATAACCAATGTTCTCTACAGTTGAGAGTCCTGCTTTAAAGAAATTAAAAGGAAATAGAAATTAAACTAAAGCTTCCATTGAAAGTAAACTAGAAAAACTCCTTAAAAGCAAACTCTTGCAATTAATCAACCAAACTAAACAGCGAAGTAAATGGACAACAAACTTATAATTAAAGGAATTAAACAACGAATCATATTTAATAAATCTGAACAGCAAATCTGAAATGAACAGCAAAGCTTTACATTTGAAATGAACAGTATAACAATATAAGTTGAAAAGGATAATAATCTCCGTTATGATGGAAAAGAACAGCCACACGATTCAATCTCAACTTGTGCAATAAAATAATTCCATAAAATATTCTAATAAGATATTCATAAAACAATGAAATCAGAAATAATGTATAATCAAAAGAATTAGAAGAATCAAACCATCACACGGCAGCAATTGTAAAGATATGATACACAGCAGCAGCAGCGTACTCCACCAGAGGCTGGGCCCTTAGCCGCCAGCGGACGCTGCTGGGTTACTTTAGAATGAAAAGAATAAACAGCAACTCCCAAATCATGTATTAATCAGCAAATTGTGGAATCATTACAACAGCAAAGGCTTGAGAATTACAGCATGCAACAATCCCTATCCTATCATGAATAATCCACCATCATTCTTCATCATTTTCCATCATTTTTCATCCCCAAATCATCCCCATCTCTGATCTCTGTTTTCATTTAAATAGAGAGAGATCAGAGAGAAGTTACAATAAAGATAAGTATAACATGATTTCTATTACAAAATTGGTTTGATTCTAACCATTTGATCAATAAGAACAAGGCGAATTTGGCTTTGCAGCTGAGATTTGGAGGACGGCCGCAACAACAAATCTGAGAAAATCATGCTCAAAGAACCCTGCGTTTCTCTCAGTACAAGCCGAATTTGGGCAAACCGTTCTTGACCAAAGTTAATTGGGTCCGTTCTGGACAAAACCCATGTTCCGGATTTTCCAGATTCTGCTTCATTTGCTCGAAATCTCAACCGCAAAACTGTCACTTCTTATTCCAGCGCATTTCTGAGTTGGCACTTTTAATGATCAAATATTCAATCTGGAAATTATCTTGGAGGCTAAAAATGGTGAATAATGTTACAACTGATTTATTAAAACTATCATTGATAAAATCATGCATAATCATCAATTTATTAGAAATAAAGGAGAATAAATAACATTCATTCATAAGAGCATAAATCATCATAAAATGGATTTATATAATAAATTATAATAAATGACATGATGAAGAATAGTAGAAATGGGTGGAATAAGTGTTCAAAAGTGATAATAATAATGGCATATTAACGTCCCAACAAGGATCATCATCCTAAGCCTATGTCACCTTTTAGTGACTGCGGGACGGCTTTTAATATTTATCCGTTATGAAACCTGCATAGTGCTAGGGTCCCGTGATTTGGCTGATTGGCAAGCCAAGTGACAGGGTAACATCAAACCAACTTTGGAGACCAAGGACCTAGCCTTCCTAGACTCAGAGAGGGCTCTCTCTATTTGTGTAAGGGATGTATAGTTGTTTGCTTTTTGTGTTTTTTATTTTAGGTTAGTTATGAAGTAGGTTTTTAGTTTTGTTTTTAGGTTTTTGAGGGAGGAATTGATCAAAGACTAAATAGATAAAAATATTGTTATATCAACTAGGCTATGGGGTCGAAAAGGTCGAGAAAGCCTCAGATGGTGATACAAGGTATATTGAAGGGCCGATTTGATCAAGGTAAAATGGATCTTTAGGTGAAATGAAGTGGGATGGACACTAAGCTTGTGAAGGACAAAGACTTTCAAACATAAATAGTTCAATAGTAGACATTTATATGGTAGGGCTAACCACTAATCATGATAAATGTAACTTCAAACTGATAGATGCATGAAATAAACATTCAAGCGATACATAGACATATATGACTCTCTAACTTTAGGAAAATCGCTATCAGACTTTGGGGAAAAACAATTAAGACAAAAAAATAACTCAAGCTACTAAGAGGGAACTCCTAGACATAGTCTTTTGAGATATTGGGCACTTTGAACTAAGATTGCAGAGTTTTAGGGAAAGGGCAAGATCGATATAAGACCTCTTTGATTCAACTAGGACAATCAAACATTCAAAGAAAGGTTTCAGAGATGGATATTTGACTAGCCATGAGTAAGCAGGGTGTACTGTGAATCATACTTAGCATGCATAAAACCATAAATGAAACAAACAAACAAGTTCTTCAGTGATCAAAGAGCATTTAAGAATTCTTTGATATGAATAAGAAGGAAGAAAACATAGAAGTTGTAATGAATCAGGAAATATGAGGTGCCTTGATGGGCATGTCTCAAATCCATTCTCCAGTGTCTTACAACAAGCAAAGAACATGAAATATGTATGAAAACTAAGGAAACATAACAGAGAGGGACACTATACCATTTTACCAAGTCAAGGAATCCAACAGCAGTCCTCTTTCATCATCCAAAACATTAAAGAAACTATGCAATGCATGAGACAAATTATTTCTTCCAAGCTTTAATAATCATATATTGCTCTATATCATCAAGTTTAGCCTTGTTTACAATGAAATCTCTTGGAATATATATGCCAATATGAAGGAAGACCTCCTAGTGCAACTAGCAAGCTCATTGGCCCATCAAAAATATCTGATTTTGTCCTTGAGGCTTTTCAAAGCCCAGGGCACAAAATATCTCTAAAAATATCCTAAAAATGCTAAAAAAATAAATTAAATTGACTTTTCCCAACTGACAATGGCCAAAAAAGGCTAAACGCACATTTGGAAAAGCCACTTCAGAAAACTGCATTTTTCACAAAAATACTTCAAAAATATAGTAGCAGAAAATCCCTTGTCTTGTGGGAAACATTTGAAGGAATTCCCGATGTTGAAAAGAGGCTCGTGATGGCTCATTGAAAATCCATGGATGTCTAGTTTCTGAAAATACTTTTCTTTCCCCAATTGGATCACTGGAAGCCTATGAAAATCTAACCTTTGTGGAAAAACCCAAAAATTAGCCTTTGCTGATATGCGGGTAGAGTGTTGAAAAAGTGATTGTTTTTCGATACTTTGGGGGACCAACACATCTTCAATTGATCTGAAATTTTCTGAGTAGATGCCCCTGAAAATAATTCATCCAATGATACCACTTTCAACCTTTGAGGATGCTTCAAACCAAAATGGCGATGCCCGTGATTTTATGCAAAAAGCCCAAAAATGTCAAAAAAAAAAAACTTGTCGAATTATGCCCAATTTTGGCGAGCATGACCCTCATGGGTTTTCAAAAGCATGCTGAGAAGTGGAGGCCAAAATTTCAAGCCTTGATATTCCTTTCTTCACTTTTTGTACCAGGCGCCTCTTTTGGGACACCTTGAGCTTTTCTTGTGTAACCTTCAATTTCCTTCGGGCGAATTGATTTAGCTTCTTATGGTGCCCAGTCATTTTGCTTTGAAGGCTTGAGTCTCTATTAGCTATTTTTAATTTATTCTCTAAGTGTCTATTCACCCTTTCCAGCCATGCTTCTCTATTTTTTCTATTTCTTGAGTGCATAAAGTAGTAAGAGGAAAGGATCGGAAAAGGGCATTCTCTTCCTCTTTCTATTTCTCCAAAGATCTTTTGAGTCTCATAGTCCTTGGCCTCTTCCTCCTTGGCTAATATTTTTCTTCAGTGTCATTGAATTCTCCCATAATTTCTTCCAACTTAATTTGCACTTTGGAGGCTTCCTTTTGGTACTTGATAGCCCGTGTCTCATAAACTTCAATGTGGACATTCATTTGCTTGTTTTGTGTTTGCAGAAAATTAATGAGGTTTTTAGACCTCTCTAGATCCGATCTTAGGTCATGAATATGTTCTTCTCTATTTATCAAGAGGGACTTAATGATTTTAGCCTCATTGTCACTTTCATCACTATTTATCTGAATTATATCAAAATCCATTTCTTTCTCATGGCTACTTTCCTCCTTTTCTTTTCCCTTGCTTTGGGTGGCCTTCTTGGTTCTCCTCTTCTTTGGTAATTCAACAATGGATTGCTTGGGCAACTTGCCTTTGTTTTAGAGTTCTCTAGTAACATTTGAAGTTACAATTTGAGCCACTTTCTTTCTTGATGTTCGTGGTTTTGTTACCTTTGGAGAAGAAATCATGGCCCCTTGCCTAGGAGAGGCAACTAGCACATGCTCTATTTGGTATTTGCCCTTACTACTCCCATCATCATCCTTGTCACTGTTTTACTCCTTTTGAAGGCTGCCTTTTTCACTCTTGTCCCTGCTTTCTTCAGGACTATTAGGCTCTGTATCCTCAATTTTGTGTGCCTCATCATCATCATGCTCACTACTGTGTGGGCTACCAATATTTTCCTCTTTGTGACTGTTGTGTTCCTCATCAACCTATTCCATTTCTTCATCATTTCCATCTTCATGCTCACTATTGTGCTTGGATTCTTCATTTTTTTCCTCCTTATCACTTATTTTCCTCCTTTCACTTTGCTCTTCTTCGCTGTTTTTCTCTTTCTCACTGTGCTCTTCTTCATTTTGCTCCTTTTCACTTTCAATTATTGGAGATTTTTTCTTCTTAGGAGTAGACATACTAGAAGAAGGAGAAATATGATGAGTGGATGGTGAAGGAGGCGCATGGGATGAAGAAGCAATCGCGAAATCGGGATGTGAAATGAAAGAGTCCCAAGACACTCCCTTTTTCTCAAGTTGATGGAGGATGACGATCTTGATAAGGGAATGATGAAAAATACAAGCTTGCTGCTGAGAGGAAGGCTTATTTTAAATAGTAGAAGCCATATTTTCAATACTTCTATAGAGGAAAAAGGGTAGGTTTAGCAATTGGGTTCTTGTGAAGTGCACGAGTAGCCTGATATGGTGAGCATAAACCCGGGAAAACCTCCCTTCGCATGTAAAATACTTCATGATGATTTTCATGAGAGGAGCATAGCTGGTCAACAAATATGAAAGAGGAAAAATATATGGGCATGCATCCCGATGTTCTGGTTTGAGGAAGGATTTGTATTGATCTAAATCTAGGTAGCTCTGCTTAAACCATTTTTCTCCGACATATGGAATTTTGGTAGCTCTGGAGATAGATATAGGAGAGAGCTTGAAGTATAAACCTGCTAGATGAACATGCTTTCCTTGTAGCCTTAAAGCAAACAAATGTGTCCAGGGAAGATAGCTTTTCATCTCCTGAACCTTTTGAAAAAATTCCAAACATCCTACTTCATGAAAGTTAAAGAGCACTGAAGGAGAGGCATTCACTTCCTCAGTTGAAAAAGGTTCATACCTTTTATGAGGACCACTTCTGCTATCTTGCCTAGGAGGCATTTTTCTTCTGAGATCCTTCGTTGATTCACCAATGAAAACTATCTCAAATGGTCACTGAGATAAATCCTTAATCAACACACCCATTACCCTTTGAGAAAAAGCAAGTTTGTCCTTAGCTAGCTAACAAACTTGTTCAAATGAAACAACTCTTTTGATTTTGAAAATATGAAATCTCTTTCCTTTAACTAACTGTGTTCTGTGGTTGTGAGGAAAAGGTCCTTTCAAACCACTGTCTCCTCTTGGTATAGCTATTTCAAGGCATTGATTTAAAACACAGACTGTACCCTTTAGCAAACACTGTGTTTTTCCTTGGAGAAAAACTGTCCTTCTTGATGTTATTGTCTCTTTAGAACAAAGGCAGCCCCTAGTCACTGCATAATGAACTTTCTAACAGAATCTATCTCCCCTTAGATGATCACTAGTTTTATTTTGTGTTTCGCAAACAAGTGTTATCTAAATGAAGAGAAATTCACTTCTTCAGTATTGTGTGTGAGAAATGAGGTTTTTGACAGGGCTATTAGTGGTTTTTTGAAAAGAATTCCACCTTTTCTTTTAGCACAAGGCTCTTCACCTCAGAACACTTTCTTTTTGAAATTTCTGCTGTCTGAATCTTTAGCAAATTCCCATCACAACTTTAGATTTTCGTGAGGTAATATCCCTTTAAAAAGATCCACTGTTTTTCTTTGACTTTGTAAACATGGTGCCCTGATTTTTAAACCCCTCTCTTGAATCAAACAAAAATATCTAAGAGGCATAAATACCTTTCCACACAACAAATATTTGGCACCTTTTGAGTATTGGCCCAGTGGTCAAAATCATGTTCAAAACCGGAGATGAGCGGGTCATTGATAGCAGAAAGCGCCACCCAAAATGGTGTCGGGTCGGCCTCAACCACTTAGTGACTGTCGGCATAAGCATGTTGCGCGAGGTTATAGGTGCACCGTGCCTCAGTGTATTTCCTTCAGTCGAGCCCTCACAGGCGCGCCGCGCAGGTGTACAGGCGCGCCATGCAGAGCTTTAAGCTCGAAAACTTCAAAATCGCCCAAGAAAATGTTTCCTTTCTTCAGTGGGGGAGCTAAGGAATGTTTGTTTTGAGTTTTTAAATTTGACAATGGCCCCTTTAAAGACCTTTCCCTCTTTTAAAACAAGGAATACTTTTGTGCTTTTGCATCCCTATAGGGGTTTTATGCCTTTTGAAAAGGTTTTTTGTAAAAATATCAATTACTGCCCCCAATACGTATCACTTTCTAAAACACCATAAAGACCTATCATAAAGACTCATCGAAACAACACTATGGAAGCTCTTTTGAAAACACTTATATCCATTTTTTTTTTGAAGTAAGGAGGCCTCCTTTAAAAAAAGATTTTTCTCACTGCTATTCATCAAGGAAGTGACCCCTAAAACCACTAATGTAACTTTCTGAAGATTATGTCTTTTTCTTACCTTTACTGTCTTCTTTGTATGCATATGCAAAAGCTACTGTCAAACCCAGTTAGCTCTCTCTTTCTTTGGCTATTTAGATGAAGGTCCTTAGCCCAAGTTTCACCCTTATCATAGATTGGAGGAGGTCTCTATAAACAGAGACTTTTAACATCACAATGCCATCTTTTGTTTGATGTGAAACAGGTTTTTGACTTATGAACTCTTATTTACACACCACTGATTTTCACCCTTGTATTTTTTATAATAAAATTTCTCATACATCATTTGAAAACACTACTGATGCATCTTTTGTTCATCTCTTGGAAGGAGATAGCCTATAATTTCTGAAATCACTCAAAGCACTTCAACCCTCTGCTTTTTAAATGAAGGAGGTTACACTATGCTTCTAATCATCTGCTCTTCTAAAGAAGGAGGTTCTCACTGTGCTCTTAACCATCTGCTTTAATGAAGGAGGTTAGCACTGTAGATATGATATTTCATATATTTCAAAACTGTATCACCTTTCTGCAAATCATATGTCTCTGCTTGGTATCATGTCAAATAGGCAACAAGGTGAACTTTTACATTTTTCTTTATGAGATATGTTCTGAGATATGTATTCTTTGTAAAATATCCCTGTGAACCCTTAGACCATAAAACATATGACTTGTATACATGGAGTAGTTCCTTGCTAGTCATATTTTACTGACTTCCCTTGACTTTGTTTGCAGAGGCAGGTTGAAATTCCTTTTCGAGGAGATTCTGAAAAGACTGCTGGTCAGCATAAAATCAGCTCTTTGCATTCACATGACTTGGAGGCTTCTCTCTGTTTTTTAGGAAACTTTGGCATTCATACTACACCCATTAGTATCCGTTCACTTACTTTATTTAATTTGTTTTACTGATGGAAAACTAACTCATCATGAAGGACCCTTTTGACATTTTTCTTTTTCTCTTCTGCACATTGATCATTATTGCAATCACACCCCTTTAGAGATGTAAAAACATATGACTTTGAACCCTGGAGCACTCTTTTGGTGTTTCAAGGAGAATGTGCCTCAGCGAAGCATACTTCATCAAATATTGAACAACCTTATATTTTCCTGATCTGGATCTTTGTGAATTTCTTCTGACATGAGACACAGTAACCTCTTAGTGGTGTGCGACCTATGGATGGATCAAGACTTGTTTTTTTAGATTAGGAACTAATCCAGGGCTCACTGGTAATGAATAGAGGCTTTTGGCTCAAGATGTTTTTGCCAAGGATAGGATTTCCTAAAACAACACTATCTAACTTAGGGGAAAATTTGACATATTCTGAGTGTTTCTTGGGTTTAGATTCTTCAAATGACAGATAAACAGGATAGGGTGGCAAACACTTTTTTCAATATTTGGATAATGAATGGCTTGAGGAATAAGGTCAAAAGACAACAGATAACTTCCAGCTATGACAACTATGGACAGGGCTATTTTGCTGAAACCAGATAGCACTTGACCAATAGGTTTTTTCTCATCATAGACTGACCGGAAGGGTTGGGAGGACAAAATTTGTTTTGGGGTGTTTTCTAGATGATAGATTTGACAATTTGGAAATCAGTTTCTAGAAAACTTAGCTTAGGAAACTAGTCATCATCAACAAGTGAAAAATAATGATGACTAACAGTGGCTCCATTTGGGGAGGGCGACTCCTTTTCAGGAGGTGTCCAGAATTTCAGATCTTTGGCTTTTGAACACCAGTGCCTTATCCATTGGCACAAATTTCTTTCTTTCTTGATGTTATTTCTAAAAATTGACAGCATGATTAGCATCAAATTTATTCTCTACCTACCCAGCTATATTTTCTAACATTTTTCTTCTTTTGGGTGCATTTGGACTAGCAACCCTTTTACATGATATTTTTGAAAAAGACACTATACAATTCTACACTTATATCCACCAGGAGTTCAGATTAAATTGATGAACTCCTTTGTTTCTCTACCTATGCTTAGATCGACTGTCAAGATTAAGTTGTTTGACATGATTTGTTTCACTAAACTACAACATGAAATTGAAAAATGACCAAATCAGGATTAGACAGTCTAATTTATCATGTATTTGTGGCATAAAAGACAAGTTGCACACAAATATTATTTTGCATGAAAAAAAGATTTAGAAAAATCAGGGCTAGGATACATAGTTTGTTTTTCATCCCTGTTTTCCTCTTTGGTTCTGTTTTGAGCGTGTGGAACCATTATCTTTTCCTAATCTACTTTTATTCATAATTCAAGTTTAGATAATTTGACTATCACTTCTTTCACTAACTTATCAACAATCAATTTAAAACATGTTCAGTTATGATTAGGCTAGATAACTGAACAAGACATCTTTTCAGCACTAGTAGTGGCATTTAGACTTGCGCGCTTTTAGCATGACTATTTTTTGGGTATGGGGTTGTACCATTGATTTAGAAACTGCCCTCTTTTTCTACTTTTTACTATTTTTGTATTTTCTGCTTTTTAACTTTTTCTTCAAACAATCTAGAACTGAAAATACGCTCACAAGGCTGAGCTTATTTTTCACACCTATCTATCTATCCTAATCTAACCTATACACGATAGAAATTTATTTGGTGAAATCTCTTTTCCAATGTAACCAGTCAAGTATATGATTGCATGGGTGATCTTGGTTCAGTTATTTCATTATGCTGAAGAAATGAAAAGGCCACTTCCATTTGGATTGTTTTTGAACAGTAGTGCCGAAAATTTTTCTCACTCTTTGCAACATAATGTTCTGGGCGGAACTCACTATTCCTTCAGATTTCTCAAGGAAAACAACAAATGGATCTTGGAATAATACCTGATCTAGATGATTTGATATATAGGCTTCATTCAAGACTACTCTTTCTTCCACTTGGCTATATCTAGGACTCTCCTGGGAAAGAAACTCTTCCCCTTTCTCATGATCACTTGAACTGTCACACTCATCATATATTGCAGTATAGTCTTCTTTCCAAGCTGATGTGTTCTGATTAAGTGCATTGAAAACTGTGTGAAGGTCATCATGTTAATCAACAGGGATACACTTTGGCATTAAATCTTCTTGAAAGGATAGTGTTACAACTCTCATGTGTTTATCGACCTCTATTTCTTCATCTGAAATTTGTAACTCAATGGAACTTGGTGGCTACAAATCCAGAGTTAAGGAGGATTCCAAGTCCAAAATGATTTCCTCAACCATTTCAGGAAAAGGCTTCTCATTTAAAACATGCTCGAGAATTTCATCATCCTCCTCAACCTCATCATCAAAGATGAAAGACTGTTGATTTCCAATTATTTGAATGTTATTTCTGATGGACTGAAGTGAAGTAGAGAAAAGAGTCAGAGACTCTTCACTTACTTCTAAACTCTCAAGGCTCTCCTCATCAGTGTCATAGGTGACCAGTATTGGCTGCTTACTTTTTTCAACCTGATGATAATGAAATTCATCCCACAAATCAATTGTTGATTGCTTTGCAAGGTTATTTTCTGTTTGGATATCATAATCATCAACATATTGATCAAACCTTGGAGAATCATTAATATAAGTAATTTCATCAGCCATGCATATTGGACTATCAGATTGCTTTTCTTCAACTTGATTTACAAATCTATTTTTTGACTCATGGTATGCAAGATTAACAGGAGAAATATCAGAAATTTTTTTGTCATATGAAGTTTTAGAGGTTTTCTGCATGTTTATAAGTTGATATATTTCCTCTTTATTTAAAGAAGGAGGCATTTTCATCTCTCTTTAGATATAACTACAATAATCCTCTTTCTCTTGGGAATGCTGATTTGGAGGATGAATGTCTTTTTGGGCTTCACCTATGACAGATGATGAATCATCACTTATGCCTTTAGAGATATCCCATGGGTTCTCTTTCATTTCTTGATTGTTTTCATCTTCAACCAATTCTTTGTGATGTTGAAAATAGTTAGCATGTAATTCATGAGTTGCTTCTGACAAATTTTCAGGAGGCCAATTTGCTCGTATGAACTCAAATGACTTGAAGCATAAAGGTAGAGATCCTACAGGTTTTTATTTGTCTTCTATTTCAGATTTGAATTCATCTTCAATCAACTCTTCTTGATGTTTGAGGTAATAAACATGGGATTCATGAGTTTCCTCTAATAGATTCTTAGGAGGCCAATTTGCTCGTATGAACTCAAATGACTCAAAGAATAAAGGTAGAGATCCTACAGGTTTTGATTTGTCTTCTATTTCAGATTTGAATTCATCTTCAATCAATTCTTCTTGATTTATGTGAGAGTTAACTTGAGCAGGGGTTTCCTGAATGCCTGTTAAGAGATGTTTAGGATGCAAATTTTCTTTCAAAATCTGGAATGAATTAAAGCATAAGGGTAGAGAATCCAAAGGCTTTGATTCTTCTTCCATTTCAGATTTTGTTATTTCGAGATGGCTGATAGTTTCTTTAAAGCATTCTTCTATGTTTTTATTTGCAACTTTCTCATTAGGCACATTTTGTTTGTTACTCTTGTTTTGCAATAGTTGAGTGTGTTTATCCCGAAGAAGAAGTGTAGGTTGGTTTGAATAAGTAGTGTTAACCTTAACATTGTGTCTTTCTCTTTTCCTGTCAAGTAGAGGTATCAATTTTCTGAATATGTATACCAATTTTTCCAATTTTTCAACTATGTTCTCACTTGGATCCATCTTGGTTTACTAGAAAGAGTTACTGTGTCCTTTCAAACAGTCTAAATTTCTCTACCAGTGGAGTCTTTTGGTCTATTGAGGGTTGTGTAGTTGCCAAGTGGAGGATTTGAACTTTTTTGTCCACCATCAGCATGATTGGGATTTCTCAATGCATTCCTAGGAAATTTCATAAGGACTAATGGAGTAATAGGCCTACTAGAGGCTAGTGGAGTCATCAAGTGGATTGTTTTAGTTGTTTTGAGGGTATATGTGTATGGTCCACCACCAATACTGACAAAAAACCAATCTAGGGATGTTTTTGGGGTTTTATGAGTTTCTTTATGCAACCATAAGGTTTTTAAGAGTATCCTATAGCTGGGTCATAATTTTTCTAGGATGGTGAGACAACTAGATTCTACTCTTTCTTAAAAAATTTAGGTTGAGGGATTCTGAAGTCCTAAGGTATACTTAGATTGTCACTAACTCATAAGGTCCCACTATGATTGCCATTATGTTAGGGTCCCGTGATTTGGTTGATTGGAAATCCAAGTGACAGGGTAACATCAAACCAACTTTGGAGCCCAAGGACCTAGCCTTCCTGGACTCAGAGAGGGCTCTCTCTATTTGTGTAAGGGATTTATAGTTGTTTGCTTCTTTTGTTTTTTATTTTAGGCTAGTTATGAAGTAGGTTTTTATTTTTGTTTTTAGGTTTTTGAGGGAGGAACTGATCAAAGACTAAATAGATAAAAAGATTGTTAGATCAATTGGGCTATGGGGTCGAAAAAGTCGAGAAAGCCTTAGATGGTGATACAAGGTATATTGAAGGGTCGATTTGATCAAGGTAAAATGAATCTTTAGGTGAAATGAAGTGGGATGGACACTAAGCTTATGAAGGACAAAGGATTTCAAATATAAATAGTTCAATAGCAGACACTTATATGGTAGGGATAACCATTAATCATGATAAATGTAACTTCAAACTGATAGATGCATGAAATAAACATTCAAGAAATACATAGAGATATATGACTCTCTAACTTTAGGAAAATCGCTATTAGAATTTTGGGAAAAACAATTAAGACAAAAAAATAACTCAAGCTACTAAGAGGGAACTCCTAGACATATTATTTTGATCTATCGGGAACTTTGAACTAAGATTACAGAGTTTCAGGCAAAGGGCAAGATCGATACAAGACCTCTTTGATTCAACGAGGACAATCAAACATTCAAAGAAAGGTTTCAGAGATGGAGATTTGACTAGCCATGAGTAAGCAGGGTGTACCATGAATCATACTTACCATGCATAAAAACCATAAACGAAACAAGCAAACAATTTCTTCAATGATCAAAGAGCAATTAAGAATTCTTTGATATGACTAAGAAGGAAGAAAACATAGAAGCTGTAATGAATCAGAAAATCTGAGGTGCCTCCATGGACATGTCTCAAATATATTCTCTATTGTCTTACAACAAGAAAAGAACATGAAATATGTATTAAAACTAAGGAAACATAATAGAGAGGCACACTATACCATTTTACCAAGTCAAGGAATCCAATAGCAGTCCTCTTTCATCATCCAAAACATTCAAGAAACTATCCAATGCATGAGAAAAATTATTTCTTCCAAGCTTGTATAACCATATATTTCTCTATATCATCAAGTTCAGCCTTGTTTACAATGAAATATCTTGGAATATATAGGCCAAGATGAAGGAGAACCTCCTAATGCAACTAGCAAGCTCATTGGCCCATCAAAAATATCTTATTTTGTCCTTGAGGCTTTGCAAAGCCTCAAGGCACAAAATATCTATAAAAATATCATAAAAATTCTAAAAAATGAAATTAAATTGACTTTCCCCAACTGAAAATGGCCAAAAAAGGCTAAACGCACATTTGGAAAAGCCACTTCAGAAAACTACATTTTTCACAAAAATACTTCAAAAATATAGCAGCAGAAAATCCCTTGTCTTGTAAGAAACTTTTGGAGGACTACCCAATGTCAAAACGAGGCCCGTGATGACTCGTTGGAAAGCCCTCGATGTCTAGTTTCTGAAAATATGTTCTTTTCCCCAAACTGATCAATGGAAGCCTGTGAAAATCTGACCTTTGTGGGAAAACCCAGAAATTAGCCTGTACTGATATGCAGGGCAGAGTGTTGAAAAATTGACTGTTTTTCGCCACTTTAGGGGACCAAAACATCTTCAATTGATCTGAAATTTGTTGAGTAGATGCCCCTAAAAATAATGCATCCAATGATACCACTTTCACCCTTGTAGGACGCTTCAAACTAAAATGGTGATGCCCATGATTTTCTGCAAAAAGCCCAAAAATGTCAAAATACAAAAACTTGTCGAATTATGCCCAATTTTGGCGAGCATGACCCTCATGGGTTTTCATAAGCATGCTGAGAATAAAAGACAAAAATTTCAAGCCTTGGTATGCCTTTCTTTACTTTTTGTACCGAGCGCCTCTTTTGGGCCACCTTGAGCTTTTCTTGTGTAACCTTCAATTTCCTTCAAGTGAATTGATTTAGCTTCTTATAGTGCCCGGTCATTTTCCTTTGAAGGCTTAAGTCTCTATTAGCTCTTTCCAACTTATTCTCTAAGTGTCTATTCACCCTCTCAAGCCATGCTTCTCTATTTTTTCCTATTTCTTGAGTGAATAAAGTAGTAAGAGGAAAGGATCGAAAAAGGGCATCCTCTTCCTCTTTCTATTTCTCCAAAGCTCTTTTGAGTCCCATAGTCCTTGGCCTCTTCCTCCTTGGCTGATATTTTTCTTCAGTGTCATTGAATTCACCCATAGGTTCTTCTAACTTAATTTGTGCTTTGGAGGCTTCCTTTTGGTACTTGATAGACCGTGTCTTATAAAATTCCATGTGGACACTCATTTGCTTGTTTTGTGTTTGAAAAAAATGAATGAGGTTTTTAGACCTCTCTAGATCCGCTCTTAGGTGATGAATTTGTTCTTCTCTATTTAGCAAGAGGGACTCAAATATTTTAGCCTCATTGTCACTGTCATCACTTTTTATCTAAATTATATCAAAATCCCTTTCTTTCTCATGGCTACTTTCCTCCTTTTCTTTTCCCTTACTTCGGGTGGCCTTCTTGGTTCTCCTCTTCTTTGGTAATTCAACAATGGATTGTTTGGGAAACTTGCCTTTGCTTCGAAGTGATCTAGTAACATTTGGAGTTTCAATTTGAGCCACTTTCTGTCTTGATGTTCGTGGCTTTGTTACCTTTGGAGAAGAAAGCATGGCCCCTTGCCTAGGAGAGGCAGCTAGCACATGCTCTATTTAGTCTTTTCCCTTACTTCTCCCATCATCATCCTTTTCACTATTTTCCTCCTTTTGAAGGTTGCCTTGCTCACTCTTGTCCTTGATTTCTTCAGGACTGTTAGGCTCTATATCCTCAATGTTTTGTGCCTCATCATCATCATGCTCACTGCTGTGTGGGCTGCCAATATTTTTCTCTTTGTGACTATTGTGTTCCTCATCAACCTTTTCCATTTCTTCATCATTTACCTCTTGATGCTCACTCCTATGTTTGGATTCTTCATTTTGTTCCTCGTTATCACTTATTTGCCTCCTTTCACTTTGCTCTTATTCACTGTTTTTCTCTTTCTCATTGTGCTCTTATTCATCAATGTTTTTCTCTTTCTCACTGTGCTCTTCTTCATCACTGTTTTGCTCTTTCTCACTGTGCTCTTCTTCATCACTGTTTTGCTCTTTCTCACTGTGCTCTTCTTAATTTTGTTCCTTTTCACTTTCAATTATAGGAGATTTTTGCTTCTCAGGAGTAGACTTACTAGAAGAAAGAGAAAGATGATGAGTGGATGGTGAAGGAGGTGCATGGGATGAAGAAACAGTGGCGAAATCGGGATATGAAATGAAAGAGTCCCAAGAAACACTCTTTTTCTCAAGCTGATGGAGGATGACGATCTTGATAAGGGAATGATGAAAAAGACAAGCTTGGTGCTGAGAGGAAGGCTTCTTTTGAATAGTAGAAGCCATCTTTTCAATAATTTTATAGAGGAAAAAAGGTAGGTTTAGCAATTGGGTTCTTGTGAAGTGCATGAGTAGCCTGATATGGTAAGCATAAACCCGAGAAAACCTCCCTTCGCATGTGAAATACTTCATGATGATTTCATGAGAGGAGCATAGCTAGTCAAAAAATATGAAAAAGGAAAAATAGATGGGCATGCATCCCGATGTTCTAGTTTCAATAAAGGTTTGTATTGATCTGAATCTAGGTAGCTCTGCTTAAACCATTTTTCTCCACCATATGGAATTTTGGTAGCTCTGGAGATAGATATAGGAGAGATATTGAAGTCTAAACCTGATAGATGAACATGCTTCCCTCGCAGCCTTAAAGTAAACAAATGTGTCAAGGGAAGACAAATTTTCATCTCCTAAACCTTTTGACAAAATTCCAAACATCCTACTTCATGAAAGTTAAAGAGCGTTGAAGGAGAGGCATTCACTTCCTCAGTTGAAAAAGGTTCATATCTTTTGTGAGGACCACTTCTGCTATCATTCTTGGGAGGCATTTTTCTTCTGAGATCCTTAGTTGATTCACCAAGGCAAACTGTCTCAAATGTTCACTGAGATAAATATTCAATCAACACACCCTTTACCCTTTGAGAAAAAGCAAGTCTGTCCTTAGCTAGCTAACAAACTTGTTCAAATGAAATAACTCTTTTGATTTTGACAATATGAAATCTCTTTCCTTTAACTGACTCTATTCTATGGTTGTGAGGAAAAGGTCCTTTGAAACCACTGTCTCCTCTTGGTATAGTTGTTTCAAGGCACTGATTTAAAACACAGACTGTACCCTTTAGCAACCACTGTGTTTTTCCTTGGAGTAAAACTATCCTTCTTGATGTTATTGTCTCTTTAGAACAAAGGCAACCCCTAGTCACTAAATAATGAATCTTCTAACAGACTCTGTCTCCCCTTAGATGATCACTAGTTTTCTTTTGTGTTTGGAAAACAAGTGTTAGCTCAATGAAGAGAAATTCACTTCTTCAGTACTGTGTGAGAGAAATGAGGTTTTTGATAGGCCTAATAGTGTTTTTTGAAAAGAAGTCCACCTTTTCTTTTAGCACAAGGCTCTTCACCTCAAAACACTATCTTTTTGAAATTTATACTGTGTGAATCTTTAGCATATTCCCATCACAACTTTAGATTTTTGTGAGATAACATCCCTTTAAAATGACCCACTGTTTTTCTTTGACTTTGTAAACATGGTGCCCTAATTTTTAAACCCCTCTCTTGAATAAAAAAAAAAGGTCTAAGAGGCATAAATACTTTCCCATTACAAAAAATTCTTGGCGCCTTTTGAGTATTGGCCCAGTGGTCAAAAGCATGTTCGAAACCGAAGATGAGTAGGTCATTGACAGCAGAAAGAGCCGCGCATAATGGTGTCGGCTCGGTCACAGGCGCTTACTGACCGCCGGCACAGGCATGCTGCGCGAGGTTACATGTGCACTACGCCTCAGTGTATTTCCTTCAGTCGAGCCCTCACAAGCACGCCGCACAGGTGTACAGGCACGCTATGTAGAACTTTAAGATCGAAAACTTCAAAATTTCCCAAGAAAATGTTTCCTTTCTTCAGTGGGGGAGCTAAGGAATGTTTGTTTCGAGTTTTGAAATTTGACAATGGCCCCTTTAAAGGCCTTTCCCTCTTTTAAAATGAGGAATACTTTTGTGCTTTTGCAGCCCTTTAGAGGGGTTTTATGCCTTTTGAAAAGGTTTTTTGTAAAAATATCAATTACTGCCCCCAATATGTATCACTTTCGAAAACACCATAAAGACCTATCATAAGGACTCGTAGAAACAATACTATGGAAGCTCTTTTGAAAACACTTCTATCCATTGTTTTTTGAAGTATGGAGACCTCCTTTAAAAAAAGATTTTTCTCACTGCTATTCATCAAGGAAGTGACCCCTAAAACCACTAATGTAACTTTCTAAAGATTATGTATTTTTCTTACCTTTATTGTCTTCTTTGTATGCATATGCAGAAGTTATTGTCAAATCCAGTTAGCTCTGTCTTTCTTTGGCTATTTAGATGAAGGTCCTTAGCCCAAGTTTCACCCTTATCATATTTTTGAGGAGGTCTCTATAAACATAGGAAACAGATACTTTTAACATCAAAATGCCAACTTTTGTTTGATGTGAAACAGGTTTTTGAGTTATGAACTCTTATTTACACACCACTGATTTTCACCCTTGTATATTTTATAAGAAAATTGCTCATAAATAATTTGAAAACACTACTGATGCATCTTTTGTTCATCTCTTGGAAGGAGATGGCCTATAATTTCTGAAATCACTCAAAGCACTTCAACCCTCTGTTTTTTAAATGAAGGAGGTTACACTATGCTTCTAACCATCCGCTCTTCTAAAGGAGGAGGTTCTCACTGTGTTCTTAACCATCTTCTTTAATGAAGGAGGTTAGCACTGTAGATATGATATTTCATCTATTTCAAAACTGTATCACCTTTCTGCAAATCATATGTCTATGCTTGGTATCATTTCAAATAGGAAACAAGGTGAAATTTGACATTTTGCTTTATGAGATATGTTCTGAGATATGTATTCTTTGTAAAATATCCCTGTGAACCCTTAGACCATAAACCATATGACTTGTATATGTGGAGTAGTTGCTTGCTAGTCATAGTTGACTGACTTCCCTTGACTGTGTTTGCAGAGGCAGGTTGAAATTCCTTTTGGAGTAGATTCTGAAAAGACTACTGGTCACAATAACATCAGCTCTTTGCATTCACATGACTTGGAGGCTAATATTTGTTTTTTAGGCAACTTTGGCTTTCAAACTACACCCATTAGTAGCCCTTCACTTATTGTATTTAATTTGTTTTACTGGTGGCGAACTAACTCATCATGAAGGACCCTTTTGACCTTGTTATTTTTCTCTTTTGCACATTGATCATTATTGCAATCACACCCCTGCAGAGATGTAAAAATATATGACTTTGAACCTTGGAGCACTCTTTTGGTGTTTCAAGGAGATTGCGCCTAAGTGAAGCATACTTCATCAAATATTGAACAACCTTATATTTTCCTGATCTGGATCTTTGTGAATTTCTTTTGACATGAGACACAGTAACCTCTTAGTGGTGCACGACATATGGATGGATCAAGACTTGTTTTTTCAGATCAGGAACTAATCCAGGGCTGACTAGTACTAAACAGAGGCTTTTGGCTCACGATGTTTTTGCCAAGGATAGAATTTCCTAAAACACCACTATCTAACTTAGGGGAAAATTTGTCATATTCTGAGTGTTTCTTGGGTATGATTAGACGGTTCAAATGACAGATAACCAGGGATAGGGTTGCAAACACTTTTTTCAATAGTTTGATAATGAATGGCTTGAGGAATCAGGGAAAACTACAGCAGATAAATTCCAGCTATGACAGCTACGGACAGGGATATTTTGCTGAAACTAGATAGGACTTGACCAGTAAGTTTTTTCTCATCATAGGCTGACTAGAAGGGGTGGGAGGAAAAAAATTTGTTTTGGGGTGTTTTCTAGATGACATTTTTGACAGTTTGGAGATCAGTTTCTAGAAAAATTAGCTTAGGAAGCTAGTCATCATCAACAGGTGAAAAATACTGATGACTAACACACAGAACCACAAACCAGTTATAAAAAACCTGCGTTACTTGGTTAACTGCTTCATAGGGATTTGGCATAGGCGAAGGAGCATGTGAGAGGTAGTGGATGCAATGGAAAACAGTCTCATGGTGAAAAACCATGAAAACCAGGGTTCAAAAATGGCTTTGGCACGAAAACACGAAAGGGTGGTTTTGCGGAACACCGAAGGAAGTTTTCACACAGGGGGTAGGCGGTTAGTGGTATTGAAGCAATCAAACGCGATACCATTAAGCTTTGGATGCATGTCCTGGGAAAAACTGCCATTTTACGTGGAAATTGGTTGTCAAACCTCGGCAAGAGATTTCACGTGAAAACATTTTATGACCGTCAGATATGGGGGAGCTAGATCGACGGTGGAGTGTAAGCACAATTGGAGGAGATGCGCAGTGGAAGGGGATGGTGAAGGACACGTGTCAAAGGGAGATTCGTTAGTGGTGGAGCAGTGGGCAGTGGGACCATCAACGACATCATCTGCTTTATCAAGTAGCGGAAAAGGTTTAGCGAGCAGGGTGGAGACTTAGGATGAGTGGTGGTCGTTAGATCAATGGGATCGACGTTCAAGATCTGTTGTGGAGGGGGTGAATGGAAAGGGGCGGGGTTATAGGGTGAAGTTGAGCGATGATCATTGGATGACAAGGATCAACGACTAAGATATATTGCGGGGGGACCATGAAGGTACAGACCAATTTCCTCCCTTGTGCTTCCACAGTGAATCTTAGTCGTTCATCTGAGTTTCTATGCAGTCAACCAAGTCAACTGCGGGAGCACCTTTGGTGTCAACCCATGGATTGAGAAAGTGCCCGCGGGTGAAATGGAAAGGTTGGTGATGACCGTTGGATCGATAAGATTGGCGGTTGAGGTTCGCTGAGAAGATAATATAGTTGGGGGAAAATATGAGGGGAGGGGGAGTGATCATCGTTAGATCAGAGGGAATCAATGGTTAAGATAGATTTTGGGAAAAAACAAAGCACGGGACAAAAATAGGAGGTGAAGGGGACTTAAGTGAGAGTGCGGGGAGATGATCCTTTGGGGAAAGGGAGGACCGGGTGTTAAAATGGAAAGAGCTGAGGGCTTAGCTCATGGTCACGGTGCCTAGTTATGTGGGATAAATAGGGTTGGGCTTTTAAGGCCAAAGGTGCTTAAGGCCTCATGTTTTTAAATAGGCAGATATAAGGCTAAAAGAGGGTTTTTTAAGCCTTTTTGGAGGGTTCTGATAGGTTAGAAAAGGTATTTTTAAACCAAATAAAAGTGTTTATAATGGTTTAAGGGGATTTTTCAGATGAAATCAAGAGTTGATAAAGGGAAAATGGGCTATTTTCAGAGGGAAATGGACTGTTAAAAACAAGGATAAGAATGGTAAAATGGGGGAATGAAATGGAGGTGAAAATGGTGGAAATTATGGCTTTGAAGGAAGTTTTCCTTTTGAATCAGTAGGGTTTCTTTGAAGGATTTCTTGTGGAAATAGTAGTGAAGATGATTTGTAAGATAAAAGACACCAAGAAGGCTTCAAGAACTAGCAGTTTTCCATTAAGATTGCTTCTTGAAGACTTACGAACATATTTAGCCATCATTTGGTATAAGATAAATTATAGAGGGCTAACAGTGGCTCCACTTGGGGAGGACAACTTGCTTTTTAGGTGTCCAGAACCTGAGTTTATCAATCTCTATATTTTAGTAGACCAATGCCTCATCCATTGGGCACAATTTCTTTCCTTTCTTTTGTTGGCTATCTTTGGATTTGAGAACATTTCAACAATCTGCAGCATATGACATTCTTCAAAGCAGCATCACTACCTACCCAATCCTACTTGTACTAGCATTTTTTCTTCTCTTGAGTGCACTTGAACTGGCATCTCTTTTACATATTATTTTTGAAAACACAAAGATAAAACTATCTAATGCTACCCTGATTTCTTCCAAGAATCTATATTAAACAGTTGGACTCCTAATTATCTATCTAATCTACTATCTGTCAAGATTAAGCTATTTGAAAAATATACATTCTCTACATTCTAAAACAAAAATTTAAACATAGACAAACCATGATTAAACAGTTTGATTTGTTTTAATGTCTATGGCATAAGAAACTAGCTGCACATAGACTTTTATTTGCAAAAAATTAAAACAAAACTGTGAAGGCTTAAGATCTGAAAATAAAAAACATCCTTCCCTTCTTTGTCAGCTCTGATTTTGATCCTTTTGAGCTATCCTCTTCTTCTTTTCCCGGTTCAAGTTTTTAGAATTTTAGAACCAACCTTTCTTTATTTCTTTGGCTCAATTTTTTATCATGTTAGAGCCATCTTTTCTTTCTTTTGATTCTTTGGTTTAGATTTGGAGCATGTTTAAACCATTTTTTCTTCTATCCTAATCTATTCTACTGATAAGCCAAGATTAAACAGTTTGGAAAATCTCCTTCATTAACCTATCAGCAGTAAATTGAAATTTATCTGGTCATGATTAGGCTATATGACCAAATAACATTGTTCCTTTAAAGTAGTGGCATTTAAGCTTGCACACTTTCAGATTTTCTTTTTTTTTTTGGTATGGGGCTGCACCTTTATTCTTTTGTATCTTCCCTCTTTTATCTTTTTCTATTTTTTTTGTATTTTTTTTCTTTTTCTTTCAAAGGAAAAAACAAAAAACTAACTAAATGCTCACAGGCTGAGCTTTATTGACATTCCTACCTAACCTAATCTATCCTAGAAAATTTACATATTTAGCTGATGAACTCCCTTTTCCAATATAGCCAATCAAGTAAATGGTTCCATGATTGGTATTTTCTCATCTCCTTGAGCATACTGGATAAAGCAAAGGGCCACTCCCATCTCACTATTTCTTAGCAGGAGTGCTAAAAAAATTTCTTGCACTTGGAAATAAACTACTCCTAACAACCTTCATTCCCTCTTCAAATGTCTTCAGGAAATCAGCAAAGGGATCTTGAAATAATACCTGGTTATGAGTATTTGGAAGATAGGTTTAAACCAAGCTTACTTTTTCCTCCACTGGGTCAAGCTTAAGATTATTTTGAGGAAGAAAATCTTCCTCATCTTAATTATTATCTGAACTAGAGGATTCATCATATATTGCAGTGTTGTCCTCTTATAGTCTTGGTATGTTCTGATTCAGTGGAATTTACTCTATGAAGAGATCATCATATTCTTGAGCAGGGGTATCTTTTACTACCTCAACCCTTTCAGGAGAAGGATCCTTATCTTTAGCTGACTCAATAAGCTCTTCATTGTTTTACTCCTCAACCTTTGAGCTGAAAGACTGTTGATTCCCAATCACATGAAAACTGTTACTGATGAGTTGTAATAAAGAAAATATTTAGAGATTCTTTGCCCTCTTCTGCATTTTTAAAGATTTCTTCATCAATATTGTAAATAACCTGCTTTGGCTCATTACTTTCTCGAAGTTGGTGGAACTGATATTCCTCCCACAAATCTACTAATGATAGCCCTGCAAGATCAACTTCTGTTTGGAGAAAATCATCATCATACATATCAAAATTAGGAAAGTCGTTAATGTAAGTAATGTCACCAATCAAACATACTGGATTATCAGTAGGTCTTTCTTTATTCTGATCTACAAGGGAACTTTATAAATTTTTACAAACAAGTTCATTAGGTGAATGGGCAAGAGTGTTTGTTTTATAAAAAAATTTAGAGGTTGGCTGTTTATTGATAATCTGATTGATTTCTTCTTTTGTCAAAGGAGGAGATGTTTCTGTGTTTCTTTGAGAATAAGTACAACAGTTCTCTATCTCTTCTGAAGACTGAATTTGAGGTTGGATGTTTTCTTGAGCCTCAGCTAAAAGGGATGATGAATCATTATTTATGCTTGTAGGGATATCTTCAGGAATGTCTTTTATTCCTTGATTGATTTCTTCCTCAACTGATTCATCTAGGTTCTTGTGATAGTTTTCTTGGGTATACAATTCATGAATGGCTGCTAAGAGATCCTCAGGATTCATATTAACCAAATCCTCATAAATATCTAACATTTATTGTATGATGTTCTGAGATTGATCACAACAATTTACAGTCCATGACAAGGATGGAGATTTTTCTTTATATTTTTCATAAAATACTTGGTGCATGTCTTTTAAAGAAAACAATATCTTAGGTTCTAACCATTCATACCAATCCCTTTCCCTACCTTCTAATGTTTCCATGACCATTTTCATAAGACATTCCTCATGCCATTCAACTTTTAACCTCCATACATGTATATGAAACTTGATGAGATGTAACAAGGGGTCATCAAAATTTTCATCTTGAAAAATAGGCAGGTTTTTCATCCAATCTATTTGAGGAATTTTATGTGGGAATCCAGGGATATGATCTCTGTTCATTGGAGCATATCTCCTTTGTATCCTTGGATCTATGTTTGTAAATTAGAAAGGGTCACTGAATCTTTTCAACCAGTCTAGAGTTCTCTACCAGTGGAGTCTTTAGGTCTTTTGGATGTTGTGGAGTGACCAGGGAGAATAGTTGAACTTTGTTGTCCACCAACAAAATGATTTGGTTTGCTCAATGCATTACCAGGGATTTTACAAGGGCTAGTGAAGTAATAGGCTTACTAGAGGCTAGTGGAGTTGCCAGGTGGAAATTTTTAGCTCTTTTGGAGGTAAAATACTCTATGGTCCACCACCAATGTTTATTATGAAACCATTATGAAAGTTTTTGCAGTTTTTTGAGCTTATTGTTTTGAAGGACTAATGAGTCTCCAAGAGCTTGCTAGGATATTACGTACTCAGAAGTCCCACCTTGATCGCCAAAATTTTGGGGTCCTATGATTTGGATGATTGGCAAACCAAATGACAAGGAAACATTCAAACCAAGCTTTAGAGCTCTAGGATCTAGCCCTCCTAGTCTCAGAGAGGGATCTCTCAATGTGTGCAAAGATATGTCTTGTTTTCTTTTGAGGGTTGATTTTAGGCTAGTTATTAAGTGCAACTTTGTTTTTTTGCGTTTGGTTGGTTGGACAAGAATGATCCAAGAAGCATAGATAGAAAGAGGAAATATCCGAGCCATTGGGAAAAGGAGTCAAGAAGAAGTTATAACAAGATCAATCAATGGATATGGGATATCAAAGGGAAAATCTAACTTGGCCAGTGCATCTTAGGTTTGGTGGATGAAATGAAATGGACAGTAAGGATTTAGAAGGAGAAGTATAACTAAGGGAAATTAAGAATCCTTAATTATATTTACTTCTCAACAAAGGGACTTAAAACATTATCTAAACATAAAGAGGAATTCCATAGATAGGGCTAACCATAAATTCTAGAAACCACACTTCAGCAAATAGCCATTTCAAGACAAAATTTTCAAATGAAATCTAAGAGTCAAGGAATGATCTATTTCATCCAAAGAATTCACCTTGAAAGAATTTAGAAAACACATAAGATTCACAAATAACTGCATTCATAGAAGAGGGAATGCCTAAACATCTAAGACTGCAATTATAAATACCTTCAAAACAATTATCTCAGTAGGAACAGAGGGTATGATCAAAACAGATCTCTCTGGAAAACTGTAAACAATGGTACTTTAAAGGGAGACTTCACAAACGGTTTTCAAGTGGCAGCAAGTAAGCATGGAAATCCAAAAATCATTCTTGAGACCAAATGTTTGAACTATTTCTGAAATAAACAAGCTTAAGTGTTGAAAAGAAGTCAAACTACTCAATAAAACCTTCAGCAGATCAAAACATAAAGGTAGTGAAGAGTAAACAGGTCTAAGATGCTTCTAGGAGACATTTCTTAGCCTAAGCTTTTTACTCTACTGAAAGCAGGAAATGATGAAACAAAATGGAAAACAGGAAAAAAAATTAACAGATTAGAATACATCACCAATATCCATGCTCAAGGATCCAGTGATAGAGCCTTCTCATTAACAAAACATGTCAAAACATCATCAATCTTCCAATACTTCAATTTCTGCTTAATCTTCAACTAGACTATGTACAACTTCAAAGAGTTCAAATGCCAGCAAACCAACCCCTAACAAAGAGCTCCTCATAGATTATTTATAGAAGAATGAGGAGGTGGAACTCTTTTTAGGATTCAAAATGTTATTAATTACAAAGTAAATGCATTACTAGCCTTGAAAACCACGTAAGGCCTAAGGTAGGAATGAGTTGCACTACTTCTCTGTTTAATAACTCTGTCTTTACTTCTTGAGGATAAAGTAGGTGAAAAGAATGGGTTTTAAAGCTTTCCCATGTCTTAAAATAACTGCTCTAACAGTCAAAATATGTTCTGTCAGTGTGATAACTGTCAGAGTGTCTTTGTAGGTGAAACACAAGCTAGAGGTGGCTTCAGATATTTCTATGAATTAACTTCTTTGCTCTGACGTGCAAGAGGCCTTCTGCCTTGTTTATATGTCCTTTCCAACTGATTTAACCTTGATTACTTGTCGTTACGCTGCTTTATCCATTTAACTGTGGATTAAGGTCTTTAATCTTCAATCTTTGCGCTTTAACCCTTTTTAATCTTTAATCTTTGATACTCTTCACTGTTTCATTCTATATAGGTAGTTTTCTTCGCGCTGGAGGGTTTTCACACTGTTAATAATCATGATTTATCAACTTAAACTTGGAAATTCATCCCTCTGTCCCTTTTTGCATTTGATCAGGACACAGAGGATTGTCATCCTTGGCTTGTGTCACCTTTTAGTGACTATGGTACGACTTTTAATATTTAGCCACTATGAAACCTATAGAGAACCACAAACCAATTATAAAAAACCTGTGTTACTTGGTTAACTACTTCAGAGGACTTTGGCGGACGTAGAGGAGCATGCGGGAGGCGGTGGATGCAATGGAAAAGGGTCTCATGGCGAAAAACCATGAAAATAGGGTTCAAAAATGGATTTGGCGCGAAAACACGGAAGGGTGGTTTTGCAGAAAATCGGAGATAGTTTTCATATAGGGGGTAGGTGGTTATTGGTATTGTAGTAATCGAACATGATACCATTCAGCTTTGGACGTGTGTTCTCAGAAAAACTGCCCATTTCATGCAGAAATTGGTTGTTAAACCTTGGCGAGAGATTTCACGCGAAAACATTTTGGGACTGTCAAATCTGGGGGAGCCAGATCGACGGTGGAGGGTAAGTGCAAAAGGAGGAGATACGTGGTGGAAGGGGATGGTGGAGGACGTGTGTCGAAGGGAGATTTGTCAGCGGTGGAGCAGTGGGTGGTGGGACCATCAACGACGTCAGCTGCTTTTTCGGGTAGCGGAAAAGGTTTAGCGAGCAGGGTTGGAGACTTGGGATGAGTGGTGGTCGTTAGATCAATGGGATTGCCGGTCAAGATCTGTCATGGAGGGGGTGAATGGAAAGGGGCAAGGTTAGAGGGTGAAGTTGAACGATGATAATTGGATGACAAGGATCAACGACTAAGATCTGTTGCATGGGGACCATGAAGGTATGAACCAATTTGCTTCCTTGTGCTTCCGCAGTGAATCTCAGCCGTTCATCTAATTTTCTATGCAGTCAACCAATTCAACTGCAGGAGCACCTTTGGTGTCAACACGTGGATTGAAAAAGTGCCTGCGGGTGAAATGGAAATGTTGGCGACGACCGTTGGATCGATAATATCGACATTTGAGGTTCATCAAGAAGATAATATAGTCAGGGGAAAAGATGAGGGGACGGGTAGTGATCACCGTTAGATCAGAGGAGATCAATGGTTGAGATGGATTTTGGGAGAAAATAAAGTGCAGGAAGAAAACAGGAGGTGAAGGGGACTTAAGTGAGACTGCGGGGAGATGGTCCCGTGGGGAAAGGGAGGACCGGCTGTTAAAATGGAAAGAGCTAAGGGCTTAGCTCATGGTCATGACACCTAGTTATGTGGGATAAATAGGGCTGGGTTTTTAAAGCCAAAGGCACTTAAGGCCTCATGTTTTTAAATAAGAAGATATAATGCTAAAAGAGGATTTTTTAAGCCTTTTTGGAGGCTTCTGATAGGTTAGAAAAAGGTATTTTTAAACCAAATAAGAGTGTTTATAACGGTTTAAGGGGGTTTTTCAGAAGAAATGAAGATTTTATAAAGGGAAAATGGGCTATTTTCAGAGGGAAATGGACTGATAAAAACAGGGATAAGAATGGTAAAATGGGGGAATGAAATGGAGGTGGAAATGGTGGAAATGGTGGCTTTGAAGGCAGTTTTCTTTTTGAATCAGCAGGGCTTCTTTGAAGTATTTCTTGTGGAAATAACAATGAAGATGATTTTTAAGATAAAAGACACCAAGAAGGCTTCAAGAACTAGCAGTTTTCCATGAATATTGCTTCTTGAAGGCTTAAGAACATATTTAGCCATCATTTGGTATAACATAAATTATAGATGGCTAACATGGCTGAAAGCCATTACTCTGGCTTGGTGACCAGGAGCAGTAATTTCATGCATGCTAGGTACCATGATCGTGGTAGGTCGGCTCATCACGAGCCCTCCTATCCTTCCCTTAATCATTGTAAGCTCTGATTATGATTAACATTAAAGGTTACTTAATAAGTGGGGAGACAGATCTACTCCTTAAGAGTATAGGATGGCAAGAATTTTTTTTTTAATGACTAATCATTGCTGGCTAATTCCTCTACCCTAAAGAGTTGTTAAATATATCACAGACAATGACTAAAAAATTCTTTGAGTTAAGAATGATAATTTTCTACCTAATAGCTCATTATGATATTTACAAGAGTGGTCCACCATAGGGGTTTTCCAATAGTACCTTCTAAGGGAGACAGAAAATATATATCCGAGACGACAACTTTTTAGAGCGATTAATCATGGTTACTTTTTACAAAATCATGAGGCATTAGAGCAAATTGTACTCAACAAGATTTGTCACAAATGTGTGTGTTAACAACTAATGTGGATCAAAAGTAGTATTAATAGCCATGATTTAAAATGAAAAACCCTAATAGCATTGTAACTGCTTTATTCATTTATTCTCCTACCCTATTTACGTTAAGAGGCAAAAGACTCATTTTCAAGTATATGAGTACTTCCAATGAAGCCATGTGCGTAACAAAATGATGATTATACTCACACTTAGTTTTAAAGAATAAAATTTAAGGCATACGAAAGCATGAGAAACTAGTTTCTTTAATTGATATGGTACCAAGAGTTTCCAAATGCTGAGGAAATGAGATGGCTTAATGACTGCTCGAAACCAGGATTCAATGAAATCCACATACTTATGATTCTCCAACTGATGCAAATCTTCCACAGTTTGATATTCACTCTCCTGGAGGCGCAAAGAATCTGGTGAAAGAGAAAGGGTAAATCCCTCAAGTTCGGGCTCAAATATCTTCTTTTCAATTTGACAAGAATGGTTGAGAGAGATTCTAGGGTTTTTCATTTAAAAAAAAAAATTAGAGCATGTTCCAATGAAATATTGCTCCTCTGGTGGTCTTTGAATTATATCTTCCGGGGGTGAATGCTCTGTAGTAATGGGGGAAGTTTCCAAATTCATTCCCTTTTCCAACATGGAAGATGTAGCATTTTTTTCAATAGGGGAATCAATGGAAAGAATAGGTGGTTTGAACTGCTATGAAAATTGATGGTTTAGATTAGGGTTTAGGGTGCGGTTTGGGCTAGGGTTTGAATGAGGGCTAGGTTTAGGGTTTGTACTAGGGTTAGGGTATCAATTAGGGTTAGGTCTAGGGTTAGGATAAGGGCTAGGATATGGATTAAGGCTAGGTCTAGGGTATGGACTAGGGTATGAACTAGGGTTAAGGTACGGTTGCACATGTGGCTGCGACCATGGAGAAGGATAACTGAATGGTCCATTGGAAATATATTGTGGTTTTTTTTTGTGCTCATATGATTGAATTTGCATGGGAGATTTCCCTAGAGAGAAGGATCCAAACGATTCTTGAGGCCATGGAGATATCTGGCTCAAGGATGAGGGCCAAGGCGAGGGCCACTGTGGCCATGAAGTATGATATTCAATTGGAGGAGGATCAAAAGTTTTCCATGAAACTGTAGGATTATAAACATGTTGAGGAACATGCTCGGGAAAATAATAATTATTCCAAGTATTAAATGGTGTTGGGTTTTGAGTTATACTTGACGATTGATTCAATTCCTTACTTGATTCCCTGAGTACCTTTCGTAATCGTGGTAGTGATGGAAAATGTTCGATTTCATGACCATCCTCGCAAATTTTGCAAAATTTTAGATTGCTAAGTGCACACTTTCCAAGGCAATGTTTCTTTCTATAGTTGGCACATAGGATAAGCAGTGGTTCTTCGTCCTTCTCTTGTTCTTAAAAATCATCCAATTTCGAAATAAAATATTTAATTATATTAAATTTATCTTCAAGCAAGATATTAAATTCAACACTTGTGAATTCTTCATCAGATGAGTTGTTTGTCTCTGTAGCAGCATAAAAACTATTCATTGAATGATTCCTCAAAATACCATCTTCTTGTCTTCAACGAGAAAACTGGTACATTCTATCATCACATGGATCAGTATGCAAGGGTTCTTACAGTACCCCAAAAATGATATAACGTTGAAGATTGGATTTTGAAGATAAATGAATTTTAAAATATTTGAACTGAAATACAACTCACCACACTTGCATGAAAGGAAAATACCGAATCAAAGTGCTATTTAATATATTAAAAACAAGGCTGTTTGGAAATTAAATTTCTAAAGCATGCTTCTACTCCTACACTTAAGCAAGATAAGGAAATAAAAGTTCAAAAGATAAGAAAGATGGCCAGAATTTGGAGCAACCCCACAATAGTGGATGTGTGGCTCTTCACTCACATCTTACCATACACTCTCCGCCCTCTGACATCCTGCAATACCCTTAAAACTCTATAATAAAAATTTTACCTGAGCCAAAATACAACTCCCGGCAACGGTGCCAAAATGTTGGTCGGCTTAATTTTCAGATTAAACCTCTTAATATTAATTATGAATCCGGGAATCGTAAACATGATTTGTACTGCGTATTGGCTCAACTCAATGGTCAGAGTATATGATTTTCCTTATTAATGATAAACTAGATGCTGAAATGAAACACACATTTTCTCGCAAATAAACAATCTTGAAAAGGAAACCTACATAACCAATTTCCTTCATTGAAAACTTCATAATGCAATTAAACTATGAGGAAATACAAAGCAATTCTAAATCATATGACATTCTCACAATTGAATTCTACTTTTTAAATCTCCTTAACCTATTTGTTCCTTTCAATAAAAAAATATCACACATTATTCTATTAACAATCTCACACATTAAACTAGCTAGAAATACTCTTCATAATAAAAACAAACAAAGGAAAGTTCTAATTATTGGGTAGAATAAAACTACTTCACTCTCATGTAAAATAACACCTTAAAATATCCTATTAAAAATCATATTGCAAATGAATTATAAGAAACTTGCAATCTAAATATTTTAATCTAGGTGAAACAAATTATTGCAAAAAAAACAAACTAGCTCTTCGAAAATATGCAACTTATAATAAAAACTAAATCAAAATCATGTCACTCAATACTGAAAACTCAATCACTGCTACCTACATAATTAAATCCATGCTCAAACTTATAAATAAATGATTATACTATGAAATCAATAATGATTCTAATTTAAAATAAATCTAATGATTAAACGAAGTCCCCGGATATATAAACAAATCATAAACAAATCGAATGACAATTAAATTCTGAAAACATTCAAAAACATTATACTATGAAAAATTGGAGTTATTATTCTAAAATGACCGTATTAACATACCGAAATCTAAAGCATCTAAAATATTTTTTATTCCATACTCAAATTAGAAGTATTAGAATCTGTTCTAATTATGTGAGGAGTAATGCTTCTTTTAGTATGACTCTATGTAATTACTCAAAACATGATGTAACTAGAGTTGTAATAGAGTATAACTCTATGTTACAACTCAAACATGATTATGTAATGAGTAATACTCCTTCAATCTATTAATTGGCACGATGCTGCAATGAATGAAATGCTTTGGATTTGAATCACACATTCACATAGAAATCTAAAATGTTAAAATCACACACATCTAATTATCTTTTGCTGATTGATAAGCTTAGCTCCAGAGGTGGTGGGCCCTACCACGCCCGGAGTAAGCTCGCTTGCTACAACTGAGGAAAGATTTAAAACATCAAATGCAAAATACAAAATGAATCATAGCAACAATGCTACTACTCACAACATAAAGTATATTTAGAAAAATATTTAAAACAACATTTGAAAAATCGATTACACAAATCACAACAATCCCCCTATCTCTATTACACTTTGGAAAATTTAATTTTTCTTCTACATCTGAGAAATCTACTTCACATGAGAAACTTTGGCTCTACGCATCTCAGAAACTTCACTCCTCTAATTGATGGACTCACGCCCATTACATCTCAGAAATCTATTGCCTCTTTGATCTAATGCTAGCTCCTTCATTCTAATGGATCGACCCCCTCTTATCTAATCCGCAGCTTCCTCATTCTAATGCACTAAATGCTCTCCCATTCTAATAGGTCGACTCCCCTATCACTCTATTCGATCGAATCCTTCATTCTAATGCACAACTACTACATATCTTTCTAATGCCCAACGCTCTCCGTTATAGCACTTATATATACACATTTTAATTACAAACTATATTTCACCCAATAATTAGAATATAGGAGAGTTGGTTTTAACAATTCTACAAGAATAAGAATTAGCTTTGAACAGAATACTAAATTGGAGAAATCTCTCCCCTTTTTGTGGGATTTTGTTATTGCTAGAAGGTGAAATTGGTTTCTAGAGTAAATTGAACTTCGTATAGATGGTGGAAGCAATACGTAGCTGGCTGAGGCATCGCACAACTGGATGAGATGTTGCATAGCCAACAGAGATAATGCATATGTTCAACTCTTCCACAACAGCGTGCTTCAGCATTGTGCTCCCAGTAGGTGCTGTTAGGTTTACCAAGGCATAAGAAAATATGTTGCCATGCTTCCTCTCTAGAAGAAGGTAGTCAAAACCACAAGTTTACAGACGACATTAAAAAACCCACATCTTCAACATATGGAATGCCAACAGCCTCCATCTGGCTTGTAAGATGAGCATGCTTAATACACAGAGAACAATGCCTAACCACTTGAAGAAGAGCTGAAGCATGTATCCTTGAAGGTGCTTTCTATGATTTTCTTCTTTAAGAATATTTCCATATGAATGGCCTATAAATCGATCCAAACTGCTCTAAGGAGTCTTTAGCTGAGCACTAATAGGTTGAGGGCTTACAAATAGTCTTCCTTCTCTTTTGACCTTATCCAGAAGCTGCAATTCGTTGCAATGATGGGATTAAGTGGACAATATCTGAAAGACAACGCTTTCTATTACACATTTCTTGTTTAGGAATTGCAATAGACATGGTTCCATGAGACATTCCAGGGTCCAAGGTTTGACATGCAGGGGATACCACAAACAAGCCACTTCTAGGACTCCTTAATTTAGTTATTGGTTGACCAGTTGATGAAATTTTAAGGAAAGACCTTGAATTTTGGACAGGACTCCTGGGTGCTGGAGAAGTTCGGATTGAAGGAACACGGGTTTGTATATGACCAGAATATATATATAAATTCCTTCTTTAGGATAATCTATTACTTTTCTTATTTTATCTTCATCCATTCAAGGATAACCTGCATTGTCTGCTAGGTGCAATGGCTTGTAAAAGCCCGACCTCGGGTGAAGAAATATAGTCCACTTCAATGGATTTTGATATAGATAACAAATATGATTGCACGCTTAATTTTTTCTCTTCATAAAATTATGGGTAAACTAACATTTTTTTTAATCCCAAAACATAACCAGAGTAGAAATATTCATAGAGACCCAATACGTTCACGTTCAGAAATGGTTTTTAGTGTAATATTCTCTAATGATAATTTTTCGGGATTCTCAAGATTCTACTTCAGAGATGGAATACAAAGGAATTTACTAGATATTTCACCCTTCAAAGAAAGGGTGAGATCCAGAGGCTACCTGCCCAATTGTAGACTCTGCCTATAGAACTTGGAATAATCCCTTTCAAGAATCTCAACAAGGTCTTCAATGAAAACGTTGTATGAGAAAATCTGAGCAAGAATAATGCAGATCAGGGCTTGGATCCCCTCATATATGTTTTATGTGACTTATATATGGAATTTATTTAGAAAAAAATCCATTTAATCACATTAAATAGATCTCCCACTGTCAAGACTAGCTAGAACTCAGCTAAAGAGAAGGGTTGTTACAACATGAAAACCCAGCAACTATAATTGTGCAGTTTTGGTTGAAACTCAGAGGAGGATAGCCAAGGATCTGATATTTGAGAGTTATGATAGTAAATCATATTTACATTTGAGTTTATTGCCTCTACAACAAATTACAAAAGAAACTAGGGAAAAATCCCTTCAGAAACTAGAGCTCCAACTAGAAATAAACTGTAGAAATACGTAGACAACATTATTTTTCAGATGGTTCAGCTGATGTAAATTGTATTTCAGATCTCTGACATATATATGGATAAAACATCAGATATAATACAGATCTGGAAACTATATGACTTTAAGAACAAGATCCATTTGGAATTACATCAAAATATTGCATAATAAGCTGTAGATCTGAATTACAAATTGCAGTACTGCAGAAAACCCAAAAATTTCTGAAGATAAATTTATTACTGAAAGTGATCAGATCTATAGATACATGGAGCAGCAACCCAATCCATGGATCACCAAGGGAAGGCAAGCCTAGCGCCAAGAGATCTTCCTCCAATATGATAGAAAACTGAAACAAGAAACCCTCTTACAAAAGTAACACAATATGGAGCAGAAACTGCACTGAGGGTGGAAGAGACTGAATATACTGAATGAAATTGAAAATCAGATACAAAATATGGATATAATATCTCTTTGGAGGCTGAATAACACACTCCAACAGAAAAATCTTCTCAAAACAAGCTAGATCTAAGCAGATCTAGAACACCACTTGCTACAAAAGATAACAGCTGCAAAACCCTCAATGGGCCAGCACTGCTCATGAAAATGGAGCTTTGTCTCAAACCAGATAGTGGCTCACTTCAGCAAATAACTCCTCCAGTGAACCTCAAGGGAAGAGATGAAACCCCTAAATAGGAATTCCAATCACAATCCTCCACTAAACAACAGAGAATGGTATTTGTCTAAGCAAACAAATACTTTAGAAATATGGTCTATCAACAACCTCTTCATGTGCCTTCTCCTCCTTTTTATAACATGAGAAAGCTCTTGCAAACCCTAAACCACTTTGATGATTTAGCCCTCTTCACATTACAGGCTCCCTTCTGGAAATGCGCAGTCCCTTTTGGAGATGAAATGAACCTAGACAGCGCAGTTGATTTGGTCAAGGTGGACCCAATCTTTTGCTCAAACCTCTTTCACACCTGGAAGTTATCATTTACATAGCCCTGATTTGTCTTTGTTCACATGGGCATTGATTTATTCAGAATTTTTAGGATTTTTACATGCCCTCCTTTATTCATTTATTCATAAAACATAAATTAAACCAAAATTGAATGTCTCCTCTTAGCTAAGGCTAAGTAGGAACATTACAGTCCTCCCCTCCAAAATGTTTCTTGTCCTCAAGCAACTGATAGGGTAAGAGTTGTAGTTCTTCTCCTTATCCATTGATGGCACCATCAAGAATCAAGCTTTCATCATGGATTAAGTGCTCACCAAGCCAATACATTAGAAACTTCTCCTCCAATGCTAACATGATAGGTGCATAGTTTTCCCCTTGAGGGGTGTAGAACTCAACAGAAATAAACATGGGTGAAGCAATGTCATATCTAAAACATGTATCATGAAGTACAGGATAAAGTTCCATCCCATGTGGTACATGTACACTACTTAACTTTTTCCCATACATACCCATAAACAATACCAATATGTCATCTATGTATGGAAGAAAAATCACATATAGGAAAACTGAAACTTGCACTTGAGGAGGTGGGTCGCAATCCCACATAAGGTACCAGCGCAATGCACTCCTTTTTTTGAGTAGATATGAGTGTGATAGGTGGTATTCCCACCACATCTCTGCTACATGGGTCACTTTGACATGGCTGAAAGTGAAGCCCTCATTAGGTGCCTTTGGGAAGCACCCATCATGATAGATAATCTCCCTTTGCACCTCAAGGGAGTGACTAGCTTTGGAATTTTTATTGGCCTAATCAATGCCATGAGATCTGCATGTAATATTACTCCTTGTAGGATCCATGTCCTGCATACATATGGTAAGAGAATGTGATAAATCAGAAAAATAAACATAATCCATAAGATCAGATTCCTTACCATTCAAGTCTCCCATACACATAGAGTTAGGCATGGGCTTTTCTCCTCTTTTAAGAGAAGAAAGAGATGGCTGAAATGTCTCCTGCATAGGATCCCTTGGCTGCCCCATCTCCACATAGCTATTTCACTCTTGTAAGTTCTAATATAGTTCCTCCCAATCATAATGCTGATTTAGTTCTTCCTCCATACCCTCCCAATCAAAACTCTTCAAGATTAGGGAACATATTTTTGTTGACTGCATGTAGCTAGAAATAAAATCTTTGTGTGCTCTTTGTAGTATCTCTTGCTTAATATTGGAGGCTTGAGACAATAATACTTTACCAAGATGATAGATGACCCCTTCATGGAAAAAATAGCGTCCTCCTTGCTTTATGCCATCTAAGATCATCCTGGTGTGCAGATCTTTGGAGTACTCCACAAGGAGTTGAGACCTCCAATATGGATCTACACTTATCAACAAAGACAACGTTGTTGATGCATATATGGTGGTGCTTGCCTTGTTGCTACTTGTTTCTTTGGCACTATGCATGCAAAAATTGTTTGTAGGAAGGTTGATCCTCCCCCTTGCTTCCTCCCATAGCGTTGCGACTCTCTCTTCCATTGTTTCAGCACTTGGTGAGGCTTTCCCCACAGAATTTAATGGCACCCCAAGTGGCTTGCCATGATGTAGGAATGTCCCTTGCAACATTATCATAAATATGAGAGAGGGAATTTTGAGGTCCCTGCCCCCACTGCGCAATTCCATCTTTGTTGTGTGGGTAGAATCATCAAGTGAAGGGTAGGTGTGCATGCCTTGAATGATTTGTTGTTTCCGACTCTTCAAATCCACCCATTCCATCTGCAAGGCCTTCCAATCAATGGTGACTTTTCCCAAGGTAATCAACCACTAGACACCCAAGATGATGTTGGTTTCTGGTATGTCCACTACAAAGAAGTTTTCCTCCAAAGTGTAGGTTCCCATAGCCACAGAAAGTGATGGAAGATACTGCATGCACTGCATAGTTCTATCTCTCGGAACCAAAATAGAGAACCCATAAAAAGTATCAGTAGGGATCCCACTCCTCTGCACAAAGTGAGCATCAATAAATTTGTGGGTTGCCCCACTGTCAATCAGAATAGATACTCTTTGGTTCATAACTGAACCTTGCACTCTAAGAGTCAAATACTTGGGCACTCCTCTCAAGGAATCAAGAGTCCCAATAGTTGGACCAAATGCTCCTTCTTCTTCTCTGAATGATTATGGATCCTCCTCCTCATCATCACTAGCGCTGTGACCTCTCCTAGATCCATCCTTTCCCTCTTCCTCCTCACAATCAGAGAAGACTTCAATAGAGTGTGCTCTTCTAGCAGCACACCTATGTCTCAGTACCCATGGCTCTTGACAAGTGAAACATAATTTTTTTTTCCTCAACTCCCTCCGAAGATAATTTTCAAGAAGCTTCTTCACTGATCTCTCCTTGGGTGGAGCAACTTTCCCCTCCTTTCCCTTGGAAGAGTGAGTGGCTTTGCTTGGGAAGTTTTCCTTTTCCCTTGGCAAGGCATCTTGGAGATCTCTAGTTCTTTCAATGGCATCATGCAGAGTGATGGGCTTGATAGACTTAACCAACCAATGCAAAGGTTCTTCCAGACCATCAATGAGCATATAGAATCTCCTTGCTACTGAAAGATCAGGAACCATTATAGACAACCTCAGGAAATCAAAGATATAGGCCTCAACATCTCCAGTCTGTTTAAGCTTTTCCAAGCTTATGAAAGGGGCATCTAGATCTTTCCGATCAAATATCTCCACTAGTATCCTAGTGAAATCAGCATAAGTGGACACATTGTTGTGCCCCAATGTAGAAATTCCATGAAACCACCAGTTGTGGGCTTCTCCCTCAAAATGCAGTGCAACAATCTTGATGGCTTCTGCTTTAGGCACTTTACTCAGCTGGAAATAGATGTCCAACTTCTCCACCCATGCTTTGGCAAAACAAGAGGGTGATCCATCGAACTTAGGCAAGAAGAACCTGCCCATAGTGTGGTGCCTCCCATGAAGGAAACCTCCATCTGTGTATTGCGGCCATGGCCTCCTCCGGTCCTTGAGATGGCAGAAGTCTTGAAAGCTCAAGTTATCCTTGAACCTGTTAGCCACCTATAAATTTTTTGCATAGCAAAAAGGTGGCTAAATTTGATTTTGAGCCTTCAAGAGAAACATTTCCCTTGAAAATATTTCATCCTTGAAGCCTCTATGTGCCTTTTGTTCCTTGAAAAATATTCACTGCTCTTTCCATTGAAAACCTGTTGATCTGCCATGAAGAAATTTATTTAAGAGGCCTCCATTTTTCCCTTTTCCATTCCCTCAAAATCCCCATTTTTCATCCTTTGTCTCCTCACAATATTCCTCCAAAATCCCTTCATTAGCCCTCCATTTCATCCTAAAATCCTGTTTAAACCTTATAGCCCCCTCTGTCTAGTTTAAAAATCCTTTTTTCCCCTTATCGAAGCCTCCATTTGGCCTCAAAAACACTAAAATTGGCCTAAAAACCCTTTATTTTACACCTGTACTCATAGAAGGGTTGTCTGGGTAAACATACTGTATGCTTATATATATAACCTAAAACCCTAATCAGGTGCTTAAAAGGCCTTAGAAACCTCCCTGAGACCTTAATTCTTTGTATTTCGTTTTCCCCCGACGTTTGAAGTTTGTTGGGAAAAATACTAAGAGGGGGGGGGGGGTGAATTAGTATTTACTGCATAATCAAATATTTTTACTTTTTCATTCCTTAAAACCCATACGCTACTTTCCTTCAGTAAACTAGCGTATATACACGGATCCCCTTTATGAAACTAGCGTATACACAGAGATTTAGATATGTCATTAAATCTTCACTTAAACCATTCCATCATTTATTCATCAGATATTCAATAAGCAGTAAACAGGTGCAGTAAGAACAGAATAAACCATCACACAAAGCATCACACATGAACACCAGGATTTTTAGGTGGAAACCCAAATCGGGAGAAAACCACCGCTGCAGTTGCTCAACCTTCAATATTTTATTATAGAGAAAACATCTTACAACATATGTGCTGGCGCAGACTCTACCAGCACGCAGGCACCCACCTGCGCTCGTTTACCAGCCTCTCCTGGAAGGGAGCTCCAACCCCCTGACTCGTTTACCAGCCTCTCCTGGAAGGGAGCTACGACCCCCTGCTCTCGTTTACCAGCCTCACCTGGAAGGGAGCTACAACCCCCTGACTGAAGGCTACAACCCTCAGCACCTCTATGGACCACGTTTCATCAGTTTTCACACTGGATCCAACAACTTCAATATAACAACACTTGCAGGCCACGTTTCATCATATTTTCAGACTGGACCCTTTCCATACGTTTAAGCACAAACATACATCACCAACAGATACTTATCAACATAGATCAGATAGCAGAAACACAGCAGAACAGATCAGATATTTCACACCCTTTGCTTCAGAAAACCCTAGTTTGCATATGCGCTTTCACTTCACTGATGTCGCATATATACGCGCTTCCGTCCACACAAACCAGCGTATACCTCTGTATGTATTTCATTGTGCATACACGCTTTCTCTTCATCAAAGCCGCGTATATATGCGCTTCCTCTTCGGCGAAGTAGCATATAGATCTTCAACCATCATAGAGCAGCATACTTCTTCAGATCAGACATTCAGTTCAGATTTAACCCTTTACTTCAGACAGATGTTTGCCTCATCACAAATCTAATCACTCCATAAATAGATCTAGCAAATACAGATACATTTCAGATCTAGATATTCCGCTTCATCATTTCTTCATAGGTGCATCATAGATTCAGATCTATCATCAAACCTTTACCCTTTCCATACAGATATACTTCATAGAGAAGTATTCATTCAAGCTCAGACATATTGCTCTCACATTCATGATTTGCATAATGAATTTCTTCTCTTTATATAGGTTTATCCTTCTTCAATACCACGGGCCCCTTTTTCAATACCATGAGCCAAATCAATACCATGAGACTTCAATACCACGGGCCCCTTTTTCAATACCATGAGCCAAAACAATACCATGAGCCTTCAATACCACGGGCCCCACTTTATGAGCGCTTTTGCCCATACGTGACTTGGAACGTTGTTTCCCGCGTGCATACGCGACTTCCCTTAGACAGATCCGCGTATGCCTTGAGACATACTCTTTTCATCATAGATCTAGCACATGCTGAATTCTTTTCTACATTGCCTTCTGAATACACTGTAGATACATCATATTTAGTTCATCAAGACATATTCTAGCAAGCACAACTTCATCAAGCAAGTTGTCATCATCTTCATCAAATGGGTTGCCATTTAAGGACAACACTCAGCACCATATCGCTAACAAACATCATATCACATCAGATTTACATCATTTACCAAGTCCATCAAGTCAAGCATAACTTCATTAGGTGGATTGCCATCAAGGACAACACATGTCAACAGTCGCATGTCTTCATCTTCATTCAGTGGGTTGCCATCAAGGACAACACTCTGCATCATATTTCCAACAATCTCCCCCTTTGGACTTGATGGCAACCATGATGGTGTTTGGTTACCACAACAGATAAGTATAATGACACCATGTCACTCTCCCAATTCTTTGACACCATTATCTGCATTCAAACACCATGTCACTCTCCCCCTTTGACATCAAGGGCAAAGGGCGGATCAAAACCAGCGGATCAAAACCAACACACTCTCCCCCTTTGACATCAAGGGCAACGGGTGGATCAAAACCAACACACTCACCCCCTTTTCTCCTCATGTAGAAGAAGCGTTCTGCAGATCTGATGTATACTGAAGTGACCAAGCTCCCCCTGAGTTCATGCTGAATATTTTTCAATGAAGTAAATGACTCTATGAACTTCCTATCACCAAAAGACTCATACTTACATCAAATATCCAACCAAGTGGATTTACATATAAGACTCAAGTACCCAACCAAGTGGGTTTACACATTTCAACTCAGCTACCCAACCAAGTGGGTTTACAAAAAATGACTCAGCTACCCAACCAAGTGGGTTTACAAATTTTACAAGTCCTTACATCACTGAATATTACAATTTTACAACATGAGTCTCAACAAGACCTTTTCATCAAACTACAGATATAACTTTTAAGACCAACACCAGAAAGTCCTCAAGAAAGAGAACATATTTCAGAACCATCATAATGCCAACACTACATTATACTCAGCAAAGCTAATGCTCCCCCTGAATCTGTGCAACCAAGCAATCTTTCCAAATGACTAAGGCTCCCCCTTAGTTTGTGCATCCTGAAAACTTCCACCAACAAATCATCAAGGCATCTTCATCAAAACATTAGAAACATAATTATGAGAACTGGAACACCACCAAAGATACCAAACAGTATCAGAGATACCAAACAGCACTGCAGCTGTGCTGAAGAGAGCTGAACCAACCAAAAATTGCCAGCAACCAAACATACGCGGTTTTCTGTGCAGGAACTCGCGTATATACGCGACTGTGTTTCATGAAACCTGCGTATCCAATGCCATCTTCTAAATTTCAACCAGATCTGATTCTCTGTGAGGCAAAGACAATGTTCAGCTTCTTTTTGAGATATTTGAGTGCTTCCCTGGACTACAGATAGATAGAACATTGTAGTGGAGTCTTCAAGCATCATCCAATGGTTGTAGCATCAGCACAATAGTAACCAAGCCTTCAGATTCTTTGCAGCATCAATACAATCTTTCCAAGAGAGATTCTCATATCAGAATAACATCTTCACCTAGGTGTCAAGCAATCATCTATGTGGTCCAAAATCACCATGATCTTCAAGATTTAACATGAAGTAACATATGAAGGAAAAAGATCTCTCAACCATAGTAACAAACTCTGCATGATTTATCTCTGAATCAAACGACATCCAACTCATCCATGTGTGAGCACACAAGATACTTATAAGCAACCAGGGTTCAAAAACTCATCATAATAGTCCATGTACCAAGTTATCATCATTTGAGCATGAGTACCATAAAGACGAAAGAATAAGCAATTATATTGCCAACAATGCAATCATCATCCTGCTACTCCCCCTAAACCAGTGCTCTTCCTTAACTTGTGTAATCTGAAACACCTTCAATAGTAAGTTATTAGCAACAATCTCTGCATGATCTGTCCTCATTTCTGAATTATAAGACTTTCATCTCAACAACGAATGCTCTTCATCATAAAGCGACCAGGCTTCATCCATAATCTTCAACACAAGAACCCATGTGTCATTTCATTATCACGAGTATAACCAGAATAATGCTAACAGTGCAATCATCAGTAGTCAGACTGATGCTCCCCCTGGACCTCTGCTCCAGATCTTCAGCTATCAGATAAATTTTCTCATCATCAATGCATACGCGGCTGTGTCAGCTAGAACTCGCGTGTATACGCGACTTTGTTTCATAGAACCCGCGTATGGAAAGTGAAATATAGAAAATTTCACACCTTCATCTCCTCTTGCAAATTTACCTTTTGTTCCTGTCTTTTCTTCACACCAGATGCTCTGTCAGAGATTCATATAACCAGAATAATCAAACCAACCATGAGAGACATCATACATTGCTCCCCTTGTGACAATACATTACTAGATCTCATAATGTATCTCACATCATTCCTGCAGTCAATCAGAGAAGTAAGCTTCAGAAGCGGATGACTGCAGCAAGGTCAGAATTCCCTACGTTTCTGATCGGTCCTTGAATTGAGTGTTTTCTTCAAGAAAATCATTGTCTTCTAGAGCATCCACAAAAGTATCCTTTTCTTCTCTAGATTGATTCTTATTCCATCCCTCCATCTTTTTCCAGACTTGTTTAAACTTTATATTTGTGTGCTGGAAGTTATCCAATTTCTCATATCTGTTCAGCCTGCATTCCTTTTCTACATGTCCATACTTGTTACAAGAATAACATCTCATGTGTCTAGAGTAATAAGAATTATAATGAGTATTTTTGATCTTCCTTCTTTTACAATCAGTTGCTTTATGTCCATACTTGTTACATGAGAAACAATATCCCTTGAAGCTACCAGAGTACCTGTTTATTTGTGGTTGAATTGTTCTGCTTCTGCAATTTGCTGCAACATGCCCATAGTTATGACATTTAAAACATTCAACGTTCTTGAATGAATTCCTTTGAGAATTCATGATTGTTGGTTGATCTTTTGTTTCTTTCAACACATCAGGTTTTGCATTGACATCTTCTGAATTTTTGGCACTTCCTTGTGAGCTAGATTCACCTTTAACAGTTTCATGGAAACCAAGACCAAGTTTGATAGCAGGAGACCTTTGATTACTTAGAATATTGTCCAAAGTGTTAGTACTATCTTGAAACCTCAAAAGTTTAACCTTTTCTTCTAATTTACCTTTGAGAATGTTTACCTCAACCTCTAAGGCTTGACATTGCTTTGTCATGCTTTCTTCTTTCCTTCTTCCATCTTCTACTTGATCCTTCAGATTTAGAATCTCTTCTTTCAACCAATTTTTGTTTTCTTCACATGTTTGTTGCAGCTCTTCATTCTTCTTATTTTATTTTTCCAGATCTTCTTTGAGAGAGATGATTTCTGCTTCAAGGCCTTCCTTTTCAAATGACAGAGGTTCTTCATTCTTCTTATTTGATGCTTCAAGATCTGTTTGTAGAAAGATGATTGCAGCTTCAAATCCTTCATTCTTCTTGCTTGATTTTTCGAGATCTGCATTTAGATCGTTGATTTCTGCTTCTAGTTCTTTAATACAATTTTGATACTTGTCCACCTGACCATTCAGCATTTCTATTTGTTCTTTCATTTGAGAGATCATCTCTTTGTTGATAGAATCTTTCTTATCAATTGATCTTTGTTGTTCTTCATCTTTGATCTTGAGAGCTTTCTCTATTTCCAAAACACTACTTTCACAAACTTCATTATTGTTTGTACCACCAAGATCATGCAAAGGATGACCCCAATCACTATCTGATTCATCTTCTTCTATTTTCTGAGATATCTCCTTGCTTCGAGTAGCCTTCTTCTTTTTCTTCTTCGCCATGAGCACTTGTAGAGCTTCGTCAAAATCTGTTTCATCTTCTTCAATTTTTGCTATACATGATTTCTGAGGTATCTCCTTTCCTTGAGTAACCTTCTTCTTTTGCTTCTTTGCCATGAGCACTTTCAGATCATGGTCAGAATCTTCTTCATCTTCACTGGACACTTCATCATCATCTTCTTTTGCATAATAACTCTTTCTTTTTTCAAATTGTTTCCCTTTACCATGCTTTTCTCTATAAGGACATTTAGCAGCATAATGACCAACTTTTCCACACTCAAAACATTTGAAGGGAAGCTTACCTTTGAATCTTCCAGTACCTAGTTGGAGCTTTCTCACGAAATTTGCTTCTTCTTCATCGGATATATAGCTGGGTTCTTTGACAACTTCCTTTTCCTTTCCTTTTGTAGATGCCTTAAAAGCAGCTTCTCTTATTTGAGAAGGACCTCCTTGTCTCATTTCAAAAGCAGTCAGAATACCATGCAATTGAACAATAGAAAGAGTTTGCAGATCTTGCCTTTCTTCAATAGCCGAAACTTTAGAGTCAAATTTAGAAGTCAAGGATCTTAAGACATTTTCCACCAGAGTAGTATCAGTTATGGTTTCACCCAAATTTCTCATTCGATTTACAATATCATCCAGACGAAGAAAGAAACTGGCAACACTTTCATCACTATGCATCTTCAAATTTTCATATTCAATTCTAAGAGTTTGGAGTTTTGCACCTTTTACCTTTGTATCTCCTTCATAGCTCAGAATGATTTTGTCCCATATTTCTTTTGCTGAATGTAGCTGCATCACTTTAGCAAATTCTGATTCAGACATGCTTCCTAATAAGACATTCATTGCTTTGGCATTGATTTCATACTTCTTCCTTTCTGCTGCATCAGTAGGAATACTTGCCGGGTATTGATAACCTTCTTCCACGATTGCCCATACATCTGCACCAAGACTTTGCAGATATGCTTTTGATCGTACCTTCCAGAATATCAGATTGCTTCCATTGAATAGAGGGTGGCTTTATACGATGTCATCTTCTCGACTTCCCCATAATGAGATCTTCTTAGGGCGATCAAGCTTATAACGAGAAGGAACACCTTTCTTGATACCAATTGTTGGAAAAATCTTTGAGAGGGGGGGGCGTTGAATCGTTATTTGCGCATAATCCAAATCTTTTGCTTTCTTTACTTCAAAACCCATACGCTACTTTCCTGAAGAAGACTCGCGTATATACGCGGATACCCTTTATTAAACTCGCGTATACACAGTGAACTAATTATGTCATTAATTCTTCACTTAAACCATTCCATCATTTATTCATCGGATATTCAATAAACAGTAAACATGTTCAGTAAGAACAGAATAAACCATCACACAAAGCATCACACATGAACACCAGGATTTTTAGGTGGAAACCCAAGTCGGGAGAAAACCACCGCTGCAGTTGCTCAGCCTTCAATATTTTATTATATAGAAAACATCTTACAACATATGTGCTGGTGCAGACTCCTACCAGCACGCAGGCACCCACCTGCGCTCGTTTACCAGCCTCTCCTGGAAGGAAGCTCCAACACAGCTGCGTTACGACCTCACGGAAGAGAGCCTCGACCCTTGCTCTCGTTTACTGCCCACTCACACAGAAGGAAGCACAACCCACGGCGGCTATAACCCTCATCACCTCTATGGACCCGTTTCATCGGTGCTACCAGATCCAACAACTTCAATAAAACAACACAGCACATGGGGCCACGTTTCATCATCTTTTTAGGCCCGGACCCTTTCCATACGTTTAAGCACAAACATACATCACCAACGGTCTTATCCTTGCCGATCGGATAAACGAAGCACGAGCTCACGGATGGGATATTTCCAAACCTTTTGTTGTTCGACCTGGTTTTGTCAGCGCTTTCACTTCAACGATGTCGCGTATATGTAAACTTGCGTCCACAAACCACCGTATACCTACGGTTACCAACATTTCATTGTGCATGCACGCGGTAACATTGTTGACCGCGTATATACGCGCTTCCTCTTCGGCGAAGTAGCGTATAGATCTTCAACCATCATGGAGCAGCATACTTCTTCAGATCAGACATTCAGTTCAGATTCAACCCTTTACTTCAGACAGATGTTCGCCTCATCACAGATCTAATCACTCCATAAACAGATCTAGCAAATACAAGTACATTTCAGATCTAGAAATCCCACTTCATCATTTCTTCATAAGTGCATCATAGATTCAGATCTATCATCAAACCTTTACCCTTTCCATACAGATATACTTCACAGAGAAGTATTCATTCAAGCTCAGACATCTTGCTCCCACACTCATGATTTGCACAATGAATTTCTTCTCCTTATATAGGTTTATCCTTCTTCAATACCACGGGCCCCTTTTTCAATACCATGAGCCCAAAACTACATTACTTCCGATGGTATTCCTGGACGGGGTCATTTAGACGAATCATTACCCAATACAATGGGTCAATACCATGGTGGTTACCCCTGGTTTTGCACTTTTTGAGCGCTTTTTCCCATACGCGACTTGGCACGTTCTTTCCCGCGTGCATACGCGACTTCCCTTAGGCAAATCCGCGTATGCCTAGAGACATACTCTTTTCATCATAGATCTATCACATACTGAATTCCTTTCTTCATTGCCTTTTGTACTCACTATAGATACATCAGATTTAGTTCATCAAGACATATTCTATCAAGCACAACTTCATCAGTAAGTTGCCATTATCTTCATCAAGTGGGTTGCCTTTCAAGGACAACACTCAGCATCATATTGCTAACAAACATCATTTACCAAGTCCATCAAGTCAAGAATAACTTCATCAGGTGGATTGCCATCAAGGACAACACATGTCAACAGTTGCATGTCTTCATCTTCATTCAGTGGGTTGCCATCAAGGACAACACTCTGCATCATATTTACAACAAAGTTTAGACGAATATTGACCATTGATCTCCGCAGATCAACAACCAACGTGGCCCCATCCACCTGCTCATACATCCTGCTCCACCTATTCATTCATCCATTAACCTGCCTCATCCTTTGATCATGATCGTTCAAGCATAAGATCCTAAGGCTGTGTTGAAACCCGATCACTACACTCCCGTCCGTGCTTCTTTCCTCATCGCGCTCACACCACCACCGTTAGATCTCCCTGCCTCACATCCAACAGCCAACAAACATATCATGCTATTTTTATGCCCAAACGATAATGTTCAGAAATTGCGCGATATAAGTGGTTTTGTATCGCCATGTGGCATGCGATGAGTGGAATCATGCAACTTTTGTTAAAACCACTTACCACTCCCAATTCCGCGCGAATACCACCAGTTGTTTTCCGCTACCACCTTTCGTGTTGTGTTCTCAGGTCTAATCTTGGTTGTCGATCGGTTTGACCTGACGGTCCAGATCTAAATTCGACCCCTTCTATTTGTTTTCCACCCGTCTCCTGAATAATTCTTTCCAGCAATCACCACCGTTAAACTCTTTAATCCAATGGTTCAGATACAATATCGCATCTGCCCATTGTTCTTTTCTTTGCTCCCTAATGACTTTGATTAAATGATCGTAGCCATTTTTTATATCTAATCTACGGCCCAGATGTAATCTTACCCCATCCCCTCATCTCTTCATACATCCTCCGAATGATCCTATCAACGAACCTCAGCCATTGATTTCCTCTGCTAGACCTAATCCGACGACCTAAAATCCTCCTCGCCCCAAATCTTTATCAGCCCATTCCTCACCATTCTGACTTGCTTTTCCACCGTTTCTTCGCTGCTACCATTGTTCTTCATTCTTTCTCTCCATCCTCCATGGCCCTCCAGAGTACCCATCCTCGTTTCCCTTGGATTTCATAACTTGTGTATTGTGTTTTGTAGGTACCAGAGGAAATAAATTCACTCTGTCTGCCCAGTCACTGACATGGTGATTGTGGAGCACGGAGAGGCCTTTTCAGCGCTGAAGATCGCAAAGGACACATCAGAAAGGGTTTTGAACATGATTTCCATTAAATATACATTTATTAACTCTATTTCAAAACCTTCTAACGCCATTAAAACCTATGTATTCATAAACGGATCAGAAATGGAGTTTTAAAGTGTATCAGTGAAGAGAATCAAAGGATTAATGCTTATCATTGAAGATTAATGATTTAATCCAGTGATTGTTGAGGTGTAAAAGGTGTCCTTTTAACGCCTATTTATTCTACATTAATTATCAATCTGGGAACGAATTTCTATTTCAAGAGTGTACTCAGTCTGAGGCGGCAATTTATCCAAGAGCAATGCTGTTTGAGATGTAGTATAGTATTCTAAATACAAAAGTAAACAAATGCTTGAAAGAGAAATATAATTACAATAACATAAATTCCAATGCTCTGAAACTTAAGTATTCACTCAGCAAATATTAATTGAGGATACAGTAGCAATAACTCATTCCTCTAGAAATTGATGTAATTGAAATCAAACTGGAACAAGACAATCAATCTGGGAACGAGGAAGCAATAACCAATGTTCTCTACAGTTGACAGTCATGCTCTCAACCAATCAAAGGGAAATTGAAATTGAACTAACTGCTGTTGAAAGTAAACAAAGAAGAACTCTTATTAAAAGCAAGAATTAGAAATGAAAAGCAATCTGTAATTGAATGGCTATGTGCATAAACAACAAACTGTAACAATGTAAATAAACAATCTTTCTGCAATCTGAAGCTAATGAATCGGAAGTGATCAGCAGCAAATATTAACTTAAAACAACAATTATATTAAACACCAAGCCTAAAACAAACGTTGTTAAACAGTAATCGACATGAACAGGAAGCAAATGGAGTTAAATATTGAACTTCAAAGCTTTAGTAAACAATAACAAGATGAATAATACGGGAATTAAGATCCTTGTTGAAATGGAACAGTGATGCAATTCATTAACATAACACATCAAGATCCATAATAAATTAAACAACAAATCGATTAACTTGCAAAATGTAATAAAAGAAAATATGAACTATCTCACAACAATAATGAAAAGATAGAGATACAAATAGCAGATCGATCCACCAGGGACGGGCCCTCAACCACTGGTGAAACGCCGCTGCGTTTTACTTCAGAGCTTGAGAAATGGAATGGGAGCACATATTTTTATTAATTAAACATGAATAGCTTTTACATCAGTTGATATTTTATCACAAGAGTCAAGGAATTATAGTGTTACAAAAGGAATTCAATAATCATCCATTGTTCTCTAATACATAATACATGCTCTCCTTTTATAATCATAAAGAGGAGAAATTAAATAGCAAATATGATCTCTCATAACAATATTGGATTGTTCCCAACAACGTGATCAACCAGAAAATATATTTCCATCAATCTTTCAACAAAACCAAGTCGAATTTGGATTTGCAGCTGAGATAATTTGGAGGACGGCCGCAACAGTAAATCTGAGAAAATCGTGCTCAAAGAACCTTGTGTTTCTCTCAATACAGGCCAAATTTGGGAAAATAATTCTTCACTAAAGTTAATTTGGTCCGTTCTGGACAAAACCCATGTTCCGGATTTTCCATATTCTTCCTCATTTTTCCATAATCTCAATCGTAAAACTATCGCTTCTTATTCCAGCAAATTTCTGAGTTGGAATATTTGATGATGATTTGGAGATCAAATCTGCAATCTGGAAAATATCTTGGAGGCTAAAATGGTGAGTGATGTTACAAAATATATTAAAAAACCATCATTGATAAAATTATGCATAATAATCATCAATTTATTAAAAATAAAGGAGAAGAAATAATATTCATCCATAAGATCACAAATCATTATAAAATGGATTTATAATAAATTATAATAAATGATATGATAAAGAAGAGTAAAAATGGATGAAATAAATGTTAAAAAGTGGTCATATTCATGGCCCAACATACCCCTAAACTAAATATATTGCATGTCCTCATGCAACCCAAAGACAAAACCCATGTGTTAACCAAGCAAAGAAAATTGTTCATCCCAACTCATGAAATGGATGGAACAAATGCATGTTTCCTCAAATAATGAATATTCAATTTTAGAAATAGAGGCATAAAAATTTTCACAGTTGACATTCAACTATATGTATATGAAGTTGCAGAAAAATGTGACATAAGTAACAACAACCTTCATTAATCATTTTCTCAAAATTCAGATCGTTTTGATGCATGGACCATGAGATATAAAAAAAATGGTTGTAGGTGATAGTGCATAGTTTTCGAAATTTTATGAACTAATTTAACGTGAAATTATCTGGGTTTGTGTATTTTAATGATACCTCCTTGTTATCCAGAAATCACAAGAATTCAGTTCATAGTTTTAAAAATATATGCAAATCAATTTATGCATTGTATAAAAATGAAATTGTATGCCTTAAACGAGAAAGAGAGTAGAAAACATCCATCATGTGTAGCAATTCCATCCCAAACTGAAGAATTAGCATGTCCTCATGCGATGCTAAAAAACAAAGAGAGGTGGCTGCTACAATCTGTTGAAATCTATGCTTGGTGTAAAACAACATGGAATAAGGGAGGTGTTGAGAATGAATAAGAATATCAATGGATGATAAATAATATCACTGCCATGGTCATAAGAAAGAAATGAAGGAAATCAACACTCCCTCAAACTGAAAGATGAGATGTGTCTAAAAAAATGGGAAGTGGTAAAGATGTGGAATGAATGATGATAAATAATGCTCAATGGATTTTCATGAAATTCTCCTAAATTTATAATAAATTAGAAAATTATGTTATTTTACTTCAAGTGTTACCTCCGAAAAAATGTGGAAGGACATGTAGAGACTGGCCTTTGTTGAAGCTGATGTAGGCTAAGTGGATACTGAAAGTGGTGCAAAAGGTGGAAACCATGCAAGCACTTCATGTCTGAAGAATTGTGTGCATTTGCGAGCCTTTGCTGTTAGTTGCAATAGTTTGGTCGTGCTGCAAATAGAATTTCCCCCCATATTTGTTGTTCTCTTGTAAAAAAATCATAATTTTGTATGCAATTTTCTTAAATCCACAGTTTTAGTTTGGAATGGCAACAGATAAGATGCATGCAAAAATTTCAATCAACAAAAATTCTATAGAAATGCAGTATGAATATTGTGGAAAAATGGCAACGTACTGCATAGCAATTATACAGCATGGAAGGACATACATACTTATGATATGATCAACAAATTATCGCATTACTGAAATCAATGCATATTTTGAAATCACGAGTAGATATGGAAATGTTTATGCAATGATTCGAAAATAAGGGAAAAGGACAACTGATGTGAAAAAAATACTTATGCGGTCATTATCCACATAAACCATTATGATCGATTTATAAATAAATTTCATGCATAAGCGGTTCCAAACAAAAGGCTTAGGGGCATACTCTCATTTGATATTAGATAAATATATAAGAAAATGGTTTATCATTACTATTCATTTGTGAAAAATATGACTTCAATACCATCAGCAGAGCTCTATTGCCCACAGGTGTCTATAACCTTAACAAAGTTGTTTTCTCACCCTTGGAACCATTATCCTTTATTTATGCCTAGGGAAGTGCTGTTTGATGTCATAATTGAGGCCATTGTGCTGGCTTGGGAACTAAATGAATCACAATGCCATTCACTAGGAAGGAGTGAAAGGTGGGCAAGCCGACTCGTGATGAGACGTTCTGTTCCAAGAAATTTTTATTTTTTTGAGTTTTCCATTAGATCATATCCCTAGTGTGGTGGCCATAATGGGAATGCCACTCCACTGCTCCCTTATGATCATGGTAGGCTGGATCTTGATGAGAGCCCCTATCCTCTATCTGTCATATCATATAATTGTTAATAATCATATAGAGATTTTTTCTTTACATATAGAACTTCCCTATTTATATATAAAGGGTGGCTCAACACTCCTTAAGAGTAGGGATGGTGGAAGAAGTCTGAACATCTCAATAGAGAAAGTATGCCCTTATTCTTATTGAATAAGTAAAAATAAAAGAGAGTTATGAATATTTAGGGAAGAACCAACATGATAAAGATAACCGATCATATTAATTTTAGTGAAAATAAAGACATCAAAGGGATATAGATGGTTGTGTCCTTTCTTTTTTCTTATCACTACAAAAAAATTTCTTAAAAATGACAATTTCTCTTGATTAGATGATTCCAGTAACCTTTAATTTGTGTATCCTTGCATGAATTTTATGTTTGTTTTTCAAAGAGTCATGAAAAATTCACAAAAAGTCCTAGAAATGTTGTTTAAAAAACAAGAAAAATGCACTAAAAATTTGATGTTCCTTTGGAAATCAACAACAAAAACAATATGTGAAAATTTTGTTCCTTTGGAAAGAAACAGCGAGAATAGTTGGTGTTATTCCTTTTGAAAGGAACAACAAAACTGTTATTCCTTTTAAAAGGAACAACAAAAACGAGCGGTGTTGTTCCTTTTGAAGGGAACAAAAAAACTGTTGTTTCTTTTGAAAGGAACGGCAAAAACATGCAGCAAAAATGTTGTTCTTTTTTAGAGGAATAGCAAAACTAATCGGCAAAAATGTTGTTCCTTTTGGAAGGAACAACAAAAATAAACACACAAATGCACTGCTTCTTAAGAGGAACGACTGTTGTTCCTTAAGAGGAACAACAAACAGATATTAACATGCAAAGATGCTGTAGGGAACAACAAAGGAAAAAATAGAGGAAAGAATAAAGCTAATGTGCAATCCATTTTCAAACAAATCCAATCAGATAGAAAGGAAAACCTATGTACAGGTTTCAAGAAAAAGTAATTTTTTACAAAATTGGTGCTACTGAAGAATTGCCTTCGGCAATTGAAACTTGCATGGTGGGGTTCTTATCGTGCAATTTCACATGGAACAGAAACTACAATTTGGAGGGATCAATACCTGAAATATAAAAACATAAAAGAAATCATAAAATAAACAACACTTTATTAAGTTACAACACCTATGATGTTATTTCCTAAGGGAATATCAATTTGTTAATGGAAAAAAATGATCTTTTTGAAAAATGTTTGGCAGCAGTGACATGAATCTTGAAATTGAAACCAATTCTTCATTTCTTCTTGTTATGAATCTGTTAGGTAATGAACTGAATGAAATGCCCTTGTTTCACTAAAATTTCTTTCAAGAATCGCTCATCCATAAATTGACCTTCTTCGTTCTCCTAAGACCTGCAAAAAAACGAGTGTCTACCTGCAATAAAACATTAAATCATGGAGAAAAAGAGGTGTACGGGCTCCCTATCCCAATAATTATGCAAAAAAATAACTAGTTACTCTGTAGAACAAATCCGTGGAAAAATAAAACAAATTTTATTTGTCACCTGCGGGAGAGAAGTGGTCGAATATACTAACCAGAAGTGTTTTAATCATACCTTCTTTGTTTTTTGTCTGATTTGAGTGATTCCAAATCCAAATGAGAGCTAATTCAAAGTTTTATCTCCAATAAAAATAGGTTTTAAAAATTCCATGTAATGGTATGTTAAATTTGTTTGGAACATCCTGCATAATAGAGTCATTTTCGATTTTCTAGCTCAGACCAACAGTTAATATTTCAAGCATAATTTTTTTGTTTGATAGTGGATTGAACCAATTCAAATTTGAGATTAAATTAGATTCATTTATTGATCTCCAATAGAAATATTTTTTTAATACGAGAAGAATTGATGAGTCAAATACGTTAATGAATAGTCGAGAAAACAGAGTTTCAAGAGTGTTGATTTATGATAGACAATCAGTATTTTGGTCATAAATTCCTCATAAGATATCGAAATTGAGTGATTCAAATTGTGTTGTAAACTATATTCATAGATAAATCTATCATAAAAACAGGTTTTAAAAATATAGTCATTTAGGTCTCCAAAAACTGACTGTCCCAACTCTATTCTTAAGCTACCTACTAGACACCCTGTCAATGTTTTGGTTCTAAATTTTTCGTTTGAAATCCAAATGGAATGATTCAAATTGGGTTGGAAATTAGACATCAAGGGCTACTTAGGATAGAAACAGGTTTTAAAAATATTCAATTTTAGTCCCCCAAAACATGACTGTCCCAACTGTGTTTTCAGAAATTTCATCAAGCCCGCAAGCCAAAAAAATATGATATTCAAGAAATTTTTCCATATTGGTAATAAAAATGGATATGAGTGTTTATAGAATTTTTATTTTCAATATAATACATCTACATACAAAAATATTTATCACCGATGTTGATTTCCACAGCGTGTTGCGACAAAAACAACTATTTTTACAAAAATAAAATAATAATAATAAATGTGTTTATTTCTTTATTTATTTTATTTTCTCCAATAATCTACTCTTCTTTGAAAATCGACTATGCTTATGTATAAGAGTATTCGCAGTGGAGCCATTTCCAAAATAATGTCTCTAGTACGTACATACACAAATTTGAAAAATGCATGTTGATAAATAGTAGGGTATGAGAAGCCAACTTCCCTTCTTGTAAAAAAAAAAATGGGCAAGAATTCTCAATTTCTTGGGAATCTTGCTCAGTCTCTTCTGTTTGGCTATGTACCTCAGAAAAGGCTATAGATGGTGATTCTGTGGCCTGAAGGGAACTAGTAGGTTGTCTAGAAATAACTTTCCTAGGCCCTACTGATGGCTGAGATTCAGTTTTCTTAAGAATTTTGTCGATAAAGATCATTCTCCCAAGGGTCACCAGTCCCTTAGGTTTTTCAGGTTTGGGAGGAATTTTGTCTTGTTTAGATTTTCTAGTCATTCAAAAAATCCAAGCATTCATTCCTACCTAAAATTTTTACCCAATTTTGTTGTGAAGCGAGCTGTGAGCAAGTAAGTTCCTTGCTCGGTGCGGAGGTTCTTACCTTTCGTCTTTAATACTCAATTCTTCCCAAGTAGAAAAAAGGTCAAATGTGCATCACTCCTTCTAAATGGCATACACTCTCCCCGGAAACGGTTCCAAAATGTTAAGGTATAAAAGGTGTCTTTTTAATGCCTATTTATCCTACATTAATTATCAATCCGGGAACGACTTTTTATTTCAAGAGTGTACTTAGTCTGAGGCAAAAATTTATCCAAGAGCAATGCTGTGTGAGATGTAGTACAGTATTCTAAATACAAAAGTAAACAAATGCTTGAAAGATAAATGTAATTACAATAACATAAATTCAAATTCTCTAAAACTTAACTATTCACTCAGAAAACATCAATCGAGGATATAGTGGCAATAACTCATTCCTCTAGAAATTGATGCAATTGAAATCAAACTAGAACAAGACAATCAATCTGGGAACGAGGAAACAATAACTAATGTTCTCTATAGTTGATATTCCTACTCTCAAGAAATCAAAGGGAAATCAAAATTGAACTAACTGCTGTTGAAAGTAAGAAAGAAGAACTCTTATTAAAAGCAAGAATTAGAAATGAAAAGTAATTTGTAATTGAATGGCTATGTGCATAAACAAAAAACTGTAACAATGTAAATAAACAATCTTTCTGCAATATGAAGCTAATGAATCGGAAGTGGTCAGCAGCAAATATTAACTTAAAACAACAATTCTCTTAAACACCAAACCCACAGCAAACATTGTTAGACAGTAATCAACATGAACAACAAGCAAATGGAGTTAAATATTGAACAACAAAGCTTTAGTAAACAATAACAAGATGAATAATACGAGAATTAAGATCCTTGTTGAAATGGAACAGTGATGCAATTAATTAACGTAACACACCAAGATCCATAATCAATTAAACAACAAACCAATTAACTTGCAAACTGTAATAAAAGAAAATATGAACTATCTCACAACAATAATGAAAAGATAGAGATACAAATAGTGGATCGATCCACCATGGTCGGGCCCTCAACCACCGGTGAAAAGCTGCTGGGTTTTACTTCAAAGCTTGAGAAATGGAATGAGAATGCGTCTTTTTATTAATCAAACATGAATAGATTTTACATCAGTTGCTCTTTGATCATGAGAGTTAAGGAATTACAGTGTTACAAAATGAATTCAATAATCATCCATTGTTCTCCAATACATAATACATGCTCTCCTTTTATAATCAGAAAGAGGAGAAATTAAATAGCAAATATAATCTCTCATAACAATATTGGATTGTTCCCAACAACTTGATCAACCAGAAAATATATTTCCATCAATCCTTCAACAAAACCAAGTCGAATTTGGATTTGCAGCTGAGATAATTTGGAGGACGGCCGCAATAGTGAATCTGAGAAAATCGTGCTTAAATAACCTTGCGTTTCTCTCAATACAAGCCGAATCTGGGCAAACCGTTCTTCACTAAAGTTAATTTGGTCCCTTCTAGACAAAACCCATGTTTCGGATTTTCTAGATTCTTCTTCATTTGCCTAGAATCTCAACCGCAAAACTGTCACTTCTTATTCCAACGAATTTCTGAGTTGGAATATTTGATGATGATTTGGAGATCAAATCTGCAATCTGGAAAATATCTCGGAGGCTAAAATGGTGAGTGATGTTACAAAATATATTAAAAAACCATCATTGATAAAATTATGTATAATAATCATCAATTTATTAAAAATAAAGGAGAAGAAATAATATTCATCCATAAGATCACAAATCATTATAAAATGGATTTATATAATAAATTATAATAAATGATATGATAAAGAAGAGTAAAAATGGATGAAATAAGTGTTAAAAAGTGGTCATATTCACAGCCCAACAGTGATTAAAAGACAAAGAGACCATATGAAGACCTTAAAATGATCCAGAAGCCTAATTAAGCCTAAAACATAGGATCAAGACAAATTAATAGTGTTTTAAGGAAAAGAGAAGAAATTTATCAGTCCAAAGCCTCCACTGCCACTTCAGAGGCCAATTGAACCCTCTCTGGCTACCAAAATCCAACCTTCTCCAGCCACCAAAAGACACCTACAGCCTCACAGAAATCAAAGAAGGCATATTTATTTCCTGAACAAAAGATATTGGCCTAAAGATAGATGAACAGTTATTTCAAACTGTCAACAAGGTTATTTTAAAGATAAGAAACAACCCTAAAGTCAACCTTTTCGTCTATTAAGCCTTGAATAGCAGAAACAACAGTTATGGAAGTATGGGCAACCTGAAGATTTTCTATCCACCTTACTTACTTCAAAGGTCAAAAACAGACAACGAGAGTACAAATACAAGCAAAGGACCATTTAATGAATCATGGAGCATGTCATTTCTTATCCATCAAAGCCTCTCAGAGGCAAAGAAACATTAAGTTCTTCATTTAATTGGGCCCACTATCTCTTCTGCTACTTCACTTCCTCATTCACCTATAAATATTCAGTGAAAATTCATTGTTGGTGGTTGGGATTCGATTAGTTGCTAGAACTGTTATTGAGGGAAGTAGATGAGTAGTCTCTAATATAGTAGGCTGGGAAAATAAATCTGTATTGTAAAAGGCCACTGAGCTCAAAGTATGTGACTGGTTTTTCACATCAATTAATCAAGCAAATTCACAAGATCCTAGTCTATATTATTGGTGATTTATTCTCACTCTAACTCTTTCCTTTCATTTTTTTATCATACTGTCCATTATTTCTCTGATAAGGAACAACAAGCATAGATTAGGATATACTGCTGGAAATACCCTAAGTCTAACTGTGAATCTTTATCTTTATGTTTTTTGCTAAGTTTTTTATCTAAGAGATAATTCACCATAGTTTAACCAGTATAGTAGTTGGTTGGTCCATGCTTAATGATGTCTAAATTTGGAGTTAGTTTCTTAGATGTTCTTGTTGGGTTTTAGCTGAAAGAATTTGGAAACTGGGAGATTAGAGCTAAGCCCTGTCTCACTAAGTGCCTCTTCCAATAGTTTACCTTTCTAAGATGCCCTTGATTTTGTGTCAAATGCATTGAAGGTTAAAAGTCCTCCTCTGATCTTTGGCCTTACTCTCTGTTTCATCTGGAATGTTTTCTACTATTCTGAAAGTGGTTATGAGGACCGCTGGATTTGTATTTCTTAAGAGTATGCTAAAATCAAGTCTATATTTAAATGACATCTGACCTGATCTTAAGCTACCCTTTGTGCCTTTATGAGAGTTTCCTTTGAAGTATGTCAAAGCAAGCCTGGAGTTGAATGACCTCTGATCTGATCTTAGACTACCCTTTGGTTCCTTTCTTTCACCCATTCTTAATGTTCCATTCCACCATCTATCTAAAAATATCCTTTAGTATAGATTACTTGCCCTATGGAAACCCTTGGATAGTTGATATGCAAGTAATCTCCTTTCATGACTCCATAGCCCAATGGATTAAACTTTATTTGACTTATCTTCCCTTGATGAAACATCCTTCTATTCAATTCCTTCTTTACTTTCATAACCTTCTCAGTTAATGATCTCCAACCAAACAATCAAAAACCCCTGTGCTTCATAGCTAGCCTAATACCTCATTGTGAGCCTAGAAGATATATCATTCTTTACATTTATAGAGAGATCCCTCTCTGGATCCAGGAGGGCTAGATCCTAGGATTCCAAAGTGGTTTGATGCTGTCTTATCTTTTGGTCTTTCCAATCTGGCCAAAACATAGGAACCCCAACATAATGGCGACTCCGATGGGGATCGAACCCAGAATCTATGGTTAGGTTGGTATTCAATTACTGATGGTGGACAACATTCTGCTTCAAACAATCAAATTCATCCACCTGGCGACTCCACACACTATAACTCCTAAAGACAAAATGATTCCACTGGTAGAAAACTCTGAACTAGTTGAGAAGATACAGTGACCTCTCTTCACAAACATGGATCCAAGTATGGACAAAGAAGCAAAGCTAAATGATTTGTCAGATAGATTTACAAGATTGGTAAACATGTTTGGTGAAGTAATGGTGAAGATGTATGAGGATAATTTAAATACAAATGTTGATTATCTAGATCAGCCCATGCTTCTTCCAGAACAAGAGCAAGCTCAACCTATACAAGACCTAGACAATGAGCAAGACATGTATGATGCTCAAGAATCTATAGAAGATGAAGAGGAAGGTGATCGAGAACTGCCTGATTGGATACCCATATCTTGTACTATGATGAAAAGAGAATATCATGACCTAATGGAAAATGCTAATAGGGAATGCTACTTTGAGGAAATAAGAGACCACATAGAAGATGTAGAATCTGATGTGGAGGAAGAAACAACTCATGACCCTTGTACTCTAACCGAGTATCATCATGTTCATGAAGATTTGTCTGAATCAAAAAGATATCAGGAAACATCAGAAACTCCTCAAGGTTTCCGTGCTGGCACAAGTGAGGATCCCACAGAAGAGGCTCAAGAAGACATCCAGCCTCTAAATTAGCTAATACAAGAAACAGAGGGCTGCTGCAGTTCTGCTCAAAGAAACACAAGAAAATATTCCCCTTTGACAGAAGAAGAAATAGATCATATCATCAATAGAATGCCAGCCTCTGAGATCATTCATAGAAAAAACACCCTTGATCATTCATTTATTGAGTTTGATTATGCAAATTTAGAAGACTCCCCTATAAATCAGGATGAAGAAAGACTTGCTGATAATCCAATATGTTTGATTGGTAGCACTACTTACATTCATGATTTTCCTATTTTTGATCTATCTGATGATGATCTCCAAACAGAGGATGATATTTCAGGGTCATTATTAGCATATTTGTGGGAAGGAAATCAGTTCCTTCAGCTTCAAGAAAGTAATGAGCCAAGTTAGCCTATCTATGATACTGATGAGGAAAGTTATGAAATTCTAGTAATAGATGAAGATTCATTGAATTTTCACTCTGTTACACCTCAGATCATCAGTAATAGTTCCCATGTGATTGGAGATCAGCAACCTTTCATCTCACATGGAGAAGAGGAAAATAAGAAAGCAATTTTTGAGCAAGTTGAAAACAAGGAGCCTTCTCTTGAAAAAGAGGAAACAATGGAACAAACCCTTGCTCAAGAATACATTGATATTTTCATTAAGCTCAGCCCACCAGATCAGAATGTCTCAGAGCTACAAGGGGACAAAATTTCCATATATGATGAGTCCTCTAGTTTAGATAATGATGAATATGAAGAATATTTTCTTTCTCAAAGGAGTCTTTTTCCTGATCCAGTGGAAGAGGAAGAAGTACTGGTTGAAAACTACTTCTCAAATGCTCACTACCAGGTATCATTTCAAGATCCTTATACTCATTTCCTGCAAAAATTTCGAGAAGGATCAAAGGTCATTAGGAGTAGCTTGTTGCAGAAAACAAGAAACATTTTAAAAGTTGCTGTTAAAAAACAAAGAGAATGGGAGTGGATATGCCTATCCAGCATGCTCAAAGAATTGAGCAGAAAAGACTAGCCATGGGATCATTTGATTGATTGGATGTATTGGAAAAGAGAGTTTGTAAGCTAGACATGTAAATATTTTAAGTTAGAGTAGGGTAGATAGGAAATCTCAATAAAGCTCAATATGTGAGCATTTAGTTAGTTGTTGAGTTTTGTTTTGAAAGGAAAGGTTCAGATATGCTCAAAACTTGAACCAGTAGAGAAAAGAAGAAGTAGCTCTAACAAGATCAAAACCAAAGCTGAAATGAAGAAGAAAAGTGACTCTAACAAGCTCAAAATCTGAGTCACAAAAAGAATGAAGGATGCTGGTGATTTCTTCAAGATCTGAAGCCCTACAATTTTGTTTTTAATTTCTGCAAATTTCAGTCCATATGCAGCTTGTCTTTATTCTATGGACCCACAGCAGACTAGAAATTCTAATCCTGGTTTGTATGTGTCTAAATTTCTATTTTAGAATGTAGAGAAAGAAATCTGCTAGACAGTTTCATCCTAGCGGATATTACTGTAGGTAAAGAAGCTATGAGGCTAACTATTTAATCTAGTCTCATGGAGAAATAAGGGTAGTAGTAGAATAGGTTTATTTCCCTGTTTGTAAAAAATTGATGATGTAAAAGGTCTGCAAGTCTAAACGCACCTAGAAGAAAAAATGCTAGGACAGGAGGATGGGTAGGTAGATTGTTTCAGAGAAGGTTTTCTGCTGATATGATGTCTTCATGATTTGTGGCAGCTGATTAAAGGAAAATAAAAGATTTGTCAAGTACTAGGCATCTGGCCTACTTCCAAAGATTGTTTTCTGAGATTCTTGACACCTTCAAGAAGATGCCATCCCCATGTGGAGCCACTATTAGCCACCTATAAATTTTTTGCATAGCAAACAGGTGGCTAAATTTGTTTATGAGCCTTCAAGAGAAACATTTCCCTTGAAAATATTTCATCCTTGAAGCCTCTATGTGCCTTCTATTCCCTAAAAAATATTCACTTTTGTTTCCATTGAAAACCTGTTGATTTGCTGTGAATAAATTGATTTAAGAGGCCTCCATTTTTCCCTTTTTCATTCCCTCAAAATACCCATTTTTCATCCTTTGTCTCCTCACAATATTCCTCCAAAATCCCTTCATTATCCCTCCATTTCATCCTAAAACCCTGTTTAAAACTTATAGCCCCCTCTATCTGGTTTAAAATTTCTTTTGTCCCCTTATCGGAACCTCCATTTGGCCTCAGAAACACTAAAATTGGCCTAAAAACCCTTTATTTTACACTATAACAGAGTTTAGCCCCTGAGGGCTTATACTCTGTAAGCCCCTTCTCCATATAACCTAAAACCCTTATCAGGTCCTTAAAAAGCCTTAGAAACCCACCCCGAGACATTATTTTTTTGTATTTGATTTTCCCCCGACGTTTGAAGTTTAGACGAATATTGACCGTTGATCTCCATAGATCAACAACCAACGTGGCCCCATCCACCTTCTCATACATCCCGCTCCACCTATTCATTCATCCATTAACCCACCTCATCCTTTGATCATGACCGTTCATGCATAAGATCCTATGGCTGTGTTGAAACCCGATCACCGCACTCCCGTCCGCACTTCTTTCCTCATCGCGCTCACACCACCATCGTTAGATCTCCCCACCTCACATCCAACGACCGACAAAAATATCATGCTATTTTTATGCCCAAACAATAACGTTCAAAAATCACAGGATATAAGTGGTTTTTTTATCACCACATGGCACACGATGAGTGGAATTGTGCAACTTTTGTGAAAACCACTTACCGCTCCCAACGCCGCACGAATACCACTAGTTGTTTTCTTCTACCACCTTTAGCGTTGTGTTCTCGGGTCTAATATTGGCCATCGATCTGTTTGACCTGACAGTCCAAATCTAAACTTGACCCCTTCTATTTTTTTTCCACCCATATCCCAAATAATGCTTTCCACCAATCTCCACCATCAAACTCTTTAATCCAACGGTTTGGATACAATATCACATCTGCCCATTGTTTATTCCTTTTCTCCCTAATGAATCCGATTAAAAAATCACAACCATTGTTTATATCTAATCTATGACCAAGATGTAATCTTACCCCATCCCCTCATATCTTCATACATCCTCCAAACGATCCTATCAACTAACCTCAGCCATTGATTTCCTCTGCTAGACCTAATCCGACAGCCTAAAATTATCCTCGCCCCAAACCTTCATTAGCCCGTTCCTCACCATTTCGACTTGCTTTTCCACCATTTCTTTGCTAATACCATTGTTCTTCATCGTTTCTCTCCATCCTCCATGGCCCTCCAGAGCACCCATCCTCATTTCCCTTGGATTTCATAACTTGTGTATTGTCTTTTGCAGGTACTAGAGGCGGTAAATTTGCTCTGTCTGCCCAGTCACTGACATGGTGATTGTGGAGCATAGAGAGGCCTTTTCAGAGTGAAAGATCACAAAGGACACATCAGAAAGGGTTTTAAACATGATTTCCATTAAATATCCAACTATTAACTCTATTTCAAAACCTTCCAACGCCATTAAAACCTGTGTATTCATAGATTGATCAGAAATGGAGTTTTAAAGTGTATTAGTGAAGAGAATCAAAGGATTAATGCTTATCATTGAAGATTAATGATTTAATCCAGTGATTAAAGGAAAAAGAGACTGTATGAAGACCTTAAAATGATCCAAAGGCCTAATTAATCCTAAAACACAAGATCAAGACATATTAACAATGTTTTAAGGAAAAGAAAAGAAATTTTTCAATCTGAGAAGCATCCACTGCCACTTCAGAGGCCAATTGAACCCTCTCTGGCTACCAAAAGCAAACCTTCTCCAGCCACCAAAAGACACCTGCAGCCTCACAGAAATAAAAGAAGGCCTATTTATTGCCTAAACAGGAGATATTGGCCTAAAGACAGCTAAACAGTTATTTCAAAATGCCAGCAAGGTTATTTTAAAGATAATAAGCAACCCTCAAGTCAACATTTTCGTCTATTAAGCCTCTAATAGTAGAAACAATAGTTATGGAAGTATGGGAAACCTGCAAATTTTCTATCCACCTTACTTACTTCAAAGGTCAAAAACAAACAGCCAGACTACAAGTACAAGCAAAGGACCATTTAATGAAGCATGGAGCATGTCATTTCTTATCTATCAAAGCCTCTCAGAGGCCAAGAAACATTAAGTTCTTAATTTAATTGGGCCCACTATCTCTTCTACTACTTCAATTCCTCATTCACCTATAAGTATTCAGTGAAAATTCATTTCTGGTGGTTGGGATTCTATTAGTTGCTAGAACTGTTATTGAGGGGAAGTAGTTGAGTGGCCTGTAATATAGTAGGCTGGGAAAAGAAGTCTGCATTGTAAAAGGCCATTGAGCTCAAAGTATGTGACTAGTTTTGCACAGCAATTAATCAAGAAGATTCACAGGATCTTGGTCTATATTATTGGTGATGTATTCTCACTGTAATTGTTTCCTTTCATGTTTTATCATACTGTCCATTATTTCTCTGATAAAGAACAACAAGCATAGATTAGGATATATTGTTGGAAGTACCCTAAGTCTCATTGTGAATCTTTATCTTGATGTTTTCTGCTAAGTTGTGTATCTAAGAGCTAATTCATCATAGTTTAACCAGTATATTAGTTGGTTGGTCCATGCTTACTGATGTCTGAATTTGGAGTTAGTTTCTTAGATTTTCTTGTTGGGTTTCAACTAAAAGAATTTGGAAACTGGGAGATTAGAGCTAAGCCCTGTCTCACTAAGTGCCTCTTCCAACAGTTTACCTTTCTAATATCCCCTTGAGTTTGTGTCAAAAGAATTGAAGGTTAAAAGTACTCCTCTAATCTTAGGCCTTACTCTTTGTTTCATCTGGAATGTTTTCTACTATTCTGAAAGTGGTTATGAAGACCACTGGATTTTTCTTTCTTAAGAGTATGCTGAAATCAGGTCTGGATTTAAATGACATCTGACCTGATATTAAGCTACCCTTTGTGCCTTTATGAGCATTGCCTTTGAAGTATGTCAAAGTAGGCCTGGAGTTAAATGACCTCTGACCTAATCTTAGACTACCCTTTGGTTCCTTCCTTTCACCCATTCTTAATGTTCCATTACACCATCTATCTAAAAATATCCTTTAGTATAGATCTCTTGCCCTATGGAAACCCTTGGATAGTTGATATGCAAGTAATCTCCTTTCATGACTCCATAGCCCAATGGATTAAACTTTCTTTGACTTATCTTCCCTTGCTAAAACATCCTTCTATTCAGTTCCTTCTTTACTTCCATAACCTTCTCAGTTAATGATCTCCAACCAAACAATCAAAAACCCCTGTGCTTTATAGCTAGCCTAATACCTCATTTTTAGCCTATAAGATATATCATTCTTTACATTTATAGATATATCCCAAAGTGGTTTGATGTTGTCTTATCTTTTGGTCTTGCCAATCTAGCCAAAAAATAGGAACCCCTAGGAATCATATTTTTCAAAGTAGCCTTCCAAATAGGTTGGCTCTTGAATCCCTTCATTCTCTATAGCCAAGAAGGTAGGCATTGTAGAGCGTTGTGAGATCTGTGGAACTTGTGGTAAGCTCATAGGTTGACCAGTCCCAATATGAGACATTTCAGAACTTTCTCCTTGATGGAGTCTTCCAAGGGACTCCCTCATTCTATGTATCCTCATATCCTTTATCTCCTTGGAGAGATCTTGCATAGCTTCCAAGAGAGTTTTTGCAAACTCCTCTGCCTCCTTATCTTTGTCATTCACCAATTCAGGGGCTTTCCCCTTGTCTTGACCATTGTCAAGGTCAAAAGTAGTATAGTAATACTTTATATGACTTCTATTCTGGTATCTCCTCTCCCTCTCAGAAAGAGGATCTTCATCTTCAGAATACAGCATGACTGAGGCTCCAATGCTAGCACAAGTTGTGCCAAGAGTGGAGCTCTGATACCACTATAATGATCCTTTTTCAGGATTCTCAAGATTCTACTTCAGAGATGGAATATAGAGGCATTTACTGGATATGTCACCCTTCAAATAAAGGGTGAGATCCAGAGGCTACCTGCCAACTGTAGACTTTGCCTATAGAACTTGGAATAATCCCTTTCAATAATCTCAACAAGGTCTTGAATGAAAACATTGTATAAGAAAATATGAGCAAGAATAACGTAGATTAGGGCTAGGATCCCCTAATATATGTTGTATGTGACTTATATATGGAATTTCATCAGAAAAATATCAGTTTAAGCACATTAAACAGATCTCCCACAGTCAAGACTAGCTAGAAATCAGCTAAAGAGAAGAGTTGTTACAACATGAAAACCCAGCAACTAGAATTGCGCAGTTTTGGTTGAAACTTAGAGGAGGACAGCCAAGGATCTGATATTTCAGAGTTATGACAGTAAATCAGATTTACATTTGAGCTTATTTCCTCTAAAGCAGATTGCAAAAGAAACTAGGGCAAAATCCCTTCAGAAATTAGAACTGCAACTAGAAATAAACTGCAGAAATACATAGACAACTTTGTTTTTCAGATGGTTCAGCTGTTGTACATTACATTTCAGATCTCTGAAATATGTATGAATAAAACATCAGATTTAATACAGATCTGGAAATTATATGACTTTAGTAACAATATCCAATTGGAATTACATCAAAATATTGCATAATAACCTGTAGATCTGAATTACAAATTCCAGTATTGCAGAAAACCTAGAAATTTCTGAAGATAAATTTATTACTGAAATTGATCAGATATATAGAGACATGGATCAGCAACCCAATCCATGGATCACCAAGGGAAGGCAAGCCTAACACCAAGAGAAATTCCTGCAATCTGATAGCAAACTGAAACAAGAAACCCTCTTACAAAAGTAACGCAGTATGGAGTAGAAACTGCACTAAGGGTGGAAGAGACTAAATATGTTGAATGAAATAGTAGATCATATACAAAATATGGATAGACTATCTCTTTGGAGGCTGAAGAACACACTCCAATAGAAAAAGCTTCTCAAAACAAACTAGATCTAAGCAGATCTATAACACCACTTGCTACAAAAGATAGTAGCTGCAAAACCCTCAATGGGCCAGCATTTCTCATGAAAATGGAGCTTGGTCTCAAACCAGATAGTGGCTCACTTCAGCAAATAACTCCTCCAATGAACCTGTTACGTCTCCATAGTTTTCAAGATTGGAAAATACAAAGCTGCAGAGCCTACATATGAACCACTTTGGGATTCTAGGATCTAGCCCTCCCGAATCCATAGAGGGATCTCTCTATAAGTGCAAAGATCGTTTTATCTTTTAAGGTTTTTAGTGTGATATTAGGCTAGTTATTAAGAAAAATGGTCTTTGTTTGTTTAGTTGGATGGGTATGATCTTTAATTGAGTGGAAAGTCTTGAAAATGAAAGGGTTTCAGAGGGTTAAAGATGTGAATACTCAAAGCAAGGTTTACCTAATAGGATAGGTCCAAAACAACACTTAATCCATTGGGCTATGGAGTCACAAAAGGTTTTAATTGCACAACAGTTTCAAGAGTGGTCCATGGGGCAAGTCATCTATAACAAAGGATATTTTAGATTAAATGATGGGATGGAACATTAAAGTGTTGTGAAGGTCAAAAAAGCCAATAATTTCAACAAGGATTTATCAAATTTCCAAACAAGAAAAGCCTTTTAAGTAACTATTTTGAAGTAAACCAAAGGACAGGGCTAACCATAGACTTCTTTGGACAAACTTGTACTAATTCCAACTTATCATACAAAAAATCCAGTAATCCACATGAATAATTTAAGAAAGGATGAAAACAGATAAGAAAAACAAAGTGCACTAGCTTAAGATCAAGTAAGATAGCATTAAAATATATGCCTGCTTTCAGCATACTCTTAGTGAAACTTTCAAACAAACTTTGGAGAAAGAACTAGAAAACAGTGCAAACCATAAACTTTCCTATTTTAACTCTACTTAGCATCTAATGAAAATATCATTCAAGAACTTCCTTTCAAGTTTAGCACTTCAAGACATGGACTAACCAACATTCCTTGATAATGTTTACACTTAACTTAAGTCATTCTTAAATACACAAAGGAGGAAAACATAAAGATAAAGCTTATCAGTGAGAGTAGGGTACTTTTGAGAGTAAATCCTAGCTCTATATTTGTTGTTCTTTATTAGAGAAAAATGGACAATTTTACGAAGAACATAAGAAGGAAAACAAGAACAATGAAAGGCACATCACCAATGGTATAGACCAGGATCCCATGAATCATCTTGTATATTGATGTCAATCCAGTTACATACTTCAAGTCCAATGTTTCAGTACAGCAACAACTTCTCTTCTCAGCCTAACTTCTTCGATTACAAAAAGAGCTTCAATAGCCTCTAAGAACTATTTAGATGCAAAAAGTTTCGAGCAGCAAGTATTACATCAAAGTACAACAACCAACAACGTCTCATCTTCTTCAGAAGTATTTATAGAAGAAAGAGGAGGTGGGATGAAAAATAATATCTCTGGTTCAATTAATACAAGTTTTAATGCTTCTCTGCCTTTGAGGGGCTCTTTAGAGAAGTTTTCTAATATTTCCTCTATATTAATTGGTTTTAATTAAGTATTTAGCCGCTTAGCAGATTTTGTTGACTTTAAAACTCTTTTAGGTAGGATAGCAATAACTCTGGCTACTTTAAAAAAAATATCACTGACTAATGCAATTAATATGCCTTCTTTTGATTTATTTAGGCTGTAGGTGGCACTTTTGGTAGTTGAAAGGATATTTTAGCCTTTGATGTTGAAGTGGAGGCTTCCTTCAACTGATATAACTCTCTGTTTTTATAAACACAGTGATTTATCCCATGATCTGTGTTTAAGCCTAATTAAGCCTTGATCTTCATCTTCGGGTCTTCATTCTCTGATACACTTTGTTGTTCTTTGTTTACATATGTGGATGTCCGTCATAGGAGGGTTTCCTCGAGGGTCGGGGATCATGATCCGTCGATTTAAATATGAATTTACAACCTTGCTGGTCCTTTTCTTCATTGATTTTAAGGTCAGAATCGTCACTTTGAACTCATATAGTCACTTTTCTGTGACTGTGGAAATACATAGATCGAACACCACTAAACCCTGCAAAACACAAAAAATATTTATAAAAATCCTGCGAATTGTGGTAAAACTACATTTCAGAGGTTCAATGGAGGTGGTAGGAATGCTTGAGGATGGGGAAATGCAGTGGAAAAAGGGTTGAAACCTGGCAAAACAACTAACCAGGTAAATATTTGAAATATGGTGTGAAATTTGGGAAAGGCGATTTTGGGGAAACCAGCAGCGGTTTTCGCGTAGCTTTTGGGGGGGCAAATGATATTAGCTTTTGGAACGTGATATACATTAGCATTCAAAACATGTATTTCTAAAACCAATTTTATCATGCGAAAGTAGCGCACTATGAAAAGGGGCCAAAAATCACGTGATATGGATTCTGGTCCATTGGATTGGAGGCTCTAGATCCAACGGTGTGGGTTGAGCACGATGGATGAAGAGCTGCGGGATAAAAGGGTACGCGGGGTCCACGGTGATGTCAAAAAAATTGGCGCATAGTGGATGGGTGCAATAGGCTATCGGGTTAAGTCGTGATCGTTAGATTTCTTTGATGGATGGTTACGATTAAGAGAAGAAGCGGATATGAAGAAATGAAGGGAAAGGGAATGGGCAGAAGGATGGGGACAGATGGCCTTTGATCTTTGCAGATTAACAGTCAGGATTTCTTTCAAACTATATTTTTCAGGAAACAAAAAATATACAAAAGGTAAGGTTTCAAGGAATTTGGCGAAGAAAAATGAGGAGAAGGGAGGGCCCACCTTTTTATAAAGGGCGGAAGGAAGGATCAATGGGAGCCGTCGGATCATGAGGATCGATGGCGGAGATTAAATATGGTGGATGAAGGGTTAGGAGGATCGTGAAACTATGATGAAGCGTGGACTGTTGGATCTAGCATAATGAACAGTCAGGATTAAATCGGGGATCACACATCAAAGGTGAAAAAAGAACGGGATTTTGGATTTGCGATGTGCGACTAAGCGCTGGCTGTTGGATCGGGATGAGAGATCAACGTTTAGGATTAAATTGGCAAAAGGCATTAGCAGAAGGTGAAGGGAGCCCACGATGAAGCGCGGGCCATTAGATCAGGGGAAATGAAGGATGGAGATCTCATCAAAGCATCGCATCGGCGGAGGTCAAAGGGTAAGGGACTAAGCCTTTACGATATGCGATTATGTGAGGTCCGTCTGATATGAAGGATGATAGATGGTCAGGATTTAATCGGTGGGTGTGATGTCAGAGGGCTATGGGTGGATCACGATTGAATCTTAATAGTCGGTTCTTGTGGATTTGACGGCTAAGATTAAATCGGGGGATTGGCATCAAAGGAGGGAAAGGGAAAGGATAAAGGGAATTGTGACTGTGATGTTATGAATTTTTTCGATGCGATGAGCACTTCGCGCTCTGTCACAGTGTGGATCATATGCGGAAAGGGGTTAGGGCTAAGGCCGAAAGCAGCTTAAGGCCTTAATGCTAAAAAATGGGTTTTTAGGCCAAAATGAAGGTTTTTCAGAGGATTTTGAGGGTTCCGATAAGGAAGAAAAGGAATTTTAAACCAAATGAAAGGGGGACATAAGATTTAAGAAGAGTTTTGGAATGGCTTAGAGGTTAAAATGAAGGTTTATAGAGGAAATTTGGAAATGGTTTAAGAGTGAAAAATGGAATCTCATAAGAGTGAAATGGTGAAGCGAATGAATGAAGAATGGAGTCTTAAAAGCAGTTTTTATCTTAGTAAATAGCTGTTACTTGAGGGCTAATAGTGAAACAGTAGTGAATATTAACTCAGAGGGTAAAGATCATCATAAGACTTCAAGAAATCACAATTTGGACATGAATTGTTTCTTGAAGGCTAAAAAATATTTAGCCACCATTTGATATGAAAATTTTTTATAGGTGGCTAACAACAGCTCCAACTTGGGATGGCAGCTCCTTGGAGGTGTCAAGAACCACAAAAATTCATCTCTGGATGTTGATTAGTGCCTTGCACTTTGATAATATTTTTATCAGTTGCTAACAAGGATCATTATAACTTGATATATCAGCAAAAAAGTATTTCCCTAACAACTACCTACACAACCTACTTCCTAACATTTTTTCTTCAGAAGGTGCATTTGGACTTGCAAACCTTTTCATCAACATTTTATTCTTTTGAAAAATAGGAAACTAATCTAAGTCTAATCTTATTCCTCCATGAACTCATATTAAGCAGTTGAGTTCATAAGTTTCTCTACTTAACTATTATCTTTTAGGATTAGACTTTCTGACAGATCTTTATTCTCTAAATTCTAAAACGGGAAATTTAAAAGTAGCCAGTCCAGGATTAAGCAGTCTGACTTGTTGTTGATCTATGGCATAAAAACAAGCCGCACATAGACTAAAATTTGTAGAAAAATTTAAAACAAAATTGTGAAGGCTTAAGATCTGGAAATCAAAAATATCCTTCATTATTCTACAACTCTAGATTTGATTTCGTTTGAGATTTCTTCTCTTTCTTTTCCAGTTCAAGTTTTGAGCTTTTTAGAACTATTTCTTCATCAATCTCATAGGTTCAAGATTTGATCTTTTTTGAACCTTTGTTTTTCTATCCTAATCTATTTCTACTGATAAGCCAAGATGAAGTTTTTTGGCTGATATAATTCGCTAATTTATCAGTAGTAAATTGAAAAAACTAATTAGACATGATTAGGATGTATGACTAACTAGAAGTGTGTTTTTTAGGAGTGGCATTTGAGCTTGCACACTTTCAGATTTTGTTTCTCTTTTTTGGTATGGGGCTGTACCTTTCTTGTTTTCATTCTGCCCTCTTTTCTATTTTCTATTGTTTTTTTATTTTCCTTTTTCTTTCAAAGCAGAAATAAAAAACTAACTAAATTCTCAATGCTAACCTTTATTGACATTCCTATCTAACCTACTCTAACTTGGAATATTTACATTTTTAACTTACAAACTCTCTTTCCCAATACATCTAGCCAATCATATGGTTCCATGACTGGTCCTTGCTCATCTCTTTGAGCATGTAGGATAGACATGGGCATTCCCATGCTTTCTGTTTCTTGGCAGCAGCTCTGAAATTTTTTTTTGCACTTGGTGATATACTGTTGTTGGAAACATTTATCCCTTCTTCAGATGTATTCAGGAAATCAACATAGGGATCTTGAAACAATGCCTAGTTAGGAGTATCTGGAAGATATGTTTCAACCAGGATCATCTCTTCTTTCTCCACTGGATCAAGGCAAAGATTCTTTTGAGGAAGACAGTCTTTCTCATCTTCATTTTCATCTGAACTAGAAAATTCATCATACACTATAGTGTTGTCCTATATAAGTCCTGGTGTGTCCTATTTTAATGGATTGAGATATGTGAAGAGGTTATTATATTCTTGAGCAAAGGTATGTTCACTTGCTTCCTCTTTTTCAAGGGAAGGCTCCTTGGTTTCAACCTGCTGAACAATTTCTTCATTGCTTTCCTCCTCCACCTTTGAGCTGAAAGGCTATTGATTCCCAATCACATGAAAATTATTACTGATGGTCTAAGATGAAGTAGAGTAAATATCCAACGAATCTTTACTTACTTCCAAGCTTTCATAAGTTTCTTCATCAGTATCATAAATAGTTTGCACAGGCTCTTTACTTCTTTGAAGGAACTGATCTTCATCCCGTAAATCTGCTAATGATGGTCCTGCAAGGTTAACTTCTGTTTGGGGAGCATCATCACTAGATAGATAAAAGTTAGGAAAATCATAAATATAAGTAAGACTACCAATCAAACATACTGGGTTATCAACGGGTCCTTCTTTATTATGATCTACAAAATAACTTTATAAATCTGTACAACAAAGTTCTATATGTGAATGGGCAAGAGTATTCATTTTGCAAAAAGTTTCAGAGACTGGCTGTTTATTAATAGTCTGATCTATTTATTTTTCTGTCAAAGGGGAAGATGTTTCTATGTTCCTTTTAACAGGAGTACAACAGTTCTTTGTCTCTTGTGAATACTGATTTTGAGGCTAGATTTCTTCTTGAGCCTTAGCTATAAGGGATGATGAATCATTATTTGGGTTTTCAGGGATATCTTGAGGAATGTCCTTTATTTCTTGGATGATTTCTTCCTCAACTGATTCATCTATATTCTTATAATTTTTCAATAGGATATTAAACTCATTAATGGCTGTTAAAAGATCTTCAGGATGAGTTTCTTCCAAATCCTCATCATTGTCTATAATGTATTGGGTGATGTTTTGTAATGGATCATAATGTATTACACCCCATGATAATGATGTAGTGTTTCCTTTATAGTTCTCATAAAACACATATTCAAGGTCCTTTAAAGAAAACAAACTCCCAGATTTCAACCATTCATACCAATCCCTAGCTTTTCCTTCTAATGTTAACATAAAATTTTTCATAAGGTAGTCTTCATGCCATTCCACTTTCAACCTCCATACATGTATATGAAATTTGATGAGATGTAATAGAGGGTCATCAAACTTTTCACCTTGAAAAATAGACAGTTGTCATCCCAATTCACCTGGGGCATATTATGTGGAAACCCAGGGATATGATCTCTACTCATTGGGGCACATCTTCGTTGTATCCTTGGAATCATGTTTGGAAATTAGGAAAGAGGTCATTGTGTCTATTCAACCAGTTCAGAGTCTTCTACCAGTGGATTCATTTGGTCTTGTGAGAGCTGTGGAGTCGCTAGGTGGATGATTTAAATTTTGTTGTCCACCAACAGTATGATTGGGTTTGCTCAATGCATTCCCAAAGGAGTCTACAAATACTGGAGGGGTAATAGGCCTACTGGAGGCCAGTGGAGTCACCAGGTGGAAATTTTTAGCTCTTTTGGAGGTAAAATGTTTTATGGTCCACCACCATTTTTTGATTTACATACCAATCTAAAAAATGTTTTGGGTCTTCTGAGGTTTTTAAGAATGTATAAGATGTAATTTTACTCAAAAGCCCCCAGCGGAGTCACCAGAATGTTAGGTCTCTGTAGTTTGCAAGATTGGAAAATACAAAGCCACAGAGCCTACATATGAACCACTTTGGGATTCTAGGATCTAGCCCTCCTGAATCCAGAGAGGGATCTCTCTATGAGTGCAAAGATTGATTTATCTTTTAAGGTTTTTAGTGTGATATTAGGCTATTTATTAAGAACAAGGGTTTTTATTTGTTTGGTTGGTTGGGTATGATCTTTAATTGAGTGGAAAGTCCTGAAAATGAAAGGGTTTCAGAGGGGTAAAGATGTGAATACTCAAAACAAGGTTCAGCTGATAGGATAGGTCTAAAACTGCACTTAATCCATTGGGCTATGGAGTCACAAATGATTTTAATTTCACAATAGTTTCAAGAGTGGTCCATGGGGCAAGTCATATATAATAAAGGATCTTTTAGATTAAATGATGGGATGGAACATTAAAGTGTTGTGAAGGTCGAAAAAGCCAATAATTTCAACAAGGATTTATCAACTTTCCAAACAAGAAAAGCTTGTTAAGTAACTGTTTTGAAGTAAACCAAAGGACAGGGCTAACCATAGACTTCTTTGGACAAACTTGTACTAAATCCAACTTATCAGACAAACAATCCAGTAATCTACATGACTTCTTTCAGAAAGGATGAAAATAGATAAGAAAAACAAAGTGTAGCTTAAGATCAAGTAATATATCATTAAAATCTATGCCTGCTTTCAACATACTCTTAGTGAAACTTTCAAACAAACTTTGGAGAAAGAATTAGAAGACAGGGCAAACCATAAACTTTCCTAGTTTAACTCTACTTAGCATGTAATGAAAATATCATTCAAGAACTTCCTTTCAAGTTTAGCACTTCAAGACATGGACTAACCAACATTCCTTGATAATTTTTACACTTAACTTAAGTCATTCTTAAATACACAAAGGAGGAAAACATAAAGATAAAGCTTATCAGTGAGAGTAGGGTACTTTTGAGAGTAAATCCTAGCTCTATATTTGTTTTTCTTTATTAGAGAAAAATGGACAATTTTATGAAAAACTTAAGAAGGAAAACAAGAACAATGAGAGGCACATCACCAATGGTATGGACCAGGATCCCATGAATCATCTTGTATATTGATGTCAATCCAGTTACATACTTCAAGTCCAATGTTTCAGTACAACAACAACTTCTCTTCTTAGCCTAACTTCTTCGATTACAAACAGAACTTCAACAGCCTCTGAGAACTATTTAGATGCAGAAATTTTTGAGCAGCAAGTATTAAATCAAAGTCAAACAACCAACAACATCTCAACTTCTTCAGAAGTATTTATAGATGAAAGAGGAGGTGGGATGAAAAATAATATCTCTGGTTCAATTAATACAAGTTTTGATGCTTCTCTACCTTTGAGGGGCTCAATAGAGAATTTTTCTGATATTTCCTCTATATTAATTGGTTTTCATTAAGTATTTATCTGCTTAGAATATTTTGTTGACTTTAAAACTCTTTTAGGCAGGCTGGCAATAACTCTGGTTGCTTTAAACAAAATATCACTAACTAAGGCAATTACTATACCTTCTTTTGATTTATTTAGGCTGTATATGGCACTTTTGGTAGTTGAAAGGATATTTTAGCCTTTGATGTGGCAGTGGAGGCTTCCTTCGACTGATATAACTCTATGTTTTTATAAACACGGTGATTTATCCCATGATCTGTGTTTAGGCTTAATTAAGCCTTGATCTTCATCTTCGAGTCTTCATTCTCTGATACACTTTGTTGTTCTTTGTTTACACAGGTGGTTGTCCGTCATAGGAGGGTTTCCTCGAGGGTCGAGGATCGTGATCCACCATTTTAGATATGAATTTACAAACCTACTGGTCCTTTTCTTCATTGATTTTAAGGTCAGAATCGTCACTCTGAACTCATATAGTCACATGTTTGTGACTGTGGAAATACATAGATCGAACACCACTAAACCCTGTCAAACACAAAAACTATTTATAAAAATCTTACGAATTGTGGTAAAATTGCATTTCAGAGGTTCAATGGAGGCGGTAGGAATGCTTGAGGATGGGGAAATGTAGCAGAAAAAGGGCCAAAACCTGGCAGAACAACTAACTAGGTAAATGTTTAAAATATGGCGCGAAATTAGGGAAAGGCGGTTTTGGGAAAACTGGCAGCGGTTTTCGCATGGAATTTGGGGGGGAAGTGGTATTAGCTTTTGGAATGAGATATACGTTAGCATTCGATACGTGGATTTCTAAAACCACTTTTATCACGCGGAAGTAGCGCACTGTGAAAAGGGGCCAAAAATCACACGATATGGATTCTGGTCCGTTGGATTGGAGGCTCCAGATCCAACGGTGCGGGTTGAGTGCGATGGATGAAGAGATGCAGGGTAAAAGGGTACACAGGGTCCATGGTGATGTCAGCAAAATTGGGGCGTAGTAGATGGGTGCAATAGGCTATCGAGTTAAGTACAAATCATTAGATTTCTTTGATGGATGGTTACGGTTAAGAGAAGAAGTGGATATGAAGAAATGAAGGGAATGGGAACGGGTGGAAGGATGGGGCTAGAGGCCTTTGATATTTGCAGATCGACGTTCAGGATTCGTTTAAAACTATATTTGTCTGGAAACAAAAAATATAGAAAAGGTAAGTTTTGAAGGAATTTGGTAGAGAAAAACGAGGAGAAGGGAGGGCCCACCTTTTTATAAAGGGCGGAAGGAAGGATCAGTGGGAGCCATCGGATCATGAGGATCAATGGCAGAGATTAAATATGGTGGATGAAGGGTCAGGAGGATGGTGAAACTGCGATGAAGCATGGACCGTTGGATCCAGCAAAATGAACGATCAGGATTAAATCGGGGATCACACATCGGAGGTGAAAAGCGAATGGGATTTTCGATTTGCGATGTGTGATTAAGTGCTGGTCATTGGATCAGGATGAGAGATCAACAGTCAGGATTAAATCGGCTGAAGGCATCAGCAGAAGGTGAAGGGAGCCCGCGATGAAGCGCAAGCTGTTAGATCAGGGGAAATGAACGATGGAGATCTTATCGGAGCATCGCATTGGCGGAGGTCAAAGGGTAAGGGACTATGCCTTTACGATATGTGATTATGCGAGGGCCTTCCGATATAAAGGATGATCAATGGTTAGGATTAAATCATTTGGCTTAATGTCAGAGGGCTATGGGCAGATCGTGATTGAATATTAACCGTCGGTTGTTATGGATTCGACGGCTGAGATTAAATCGGGGGATCGGCATTGGGGGAGGGAAAAGGAAAGGATAAAGGGAATTGTGACTACGATTTGATGAATTTTTTCAATGCGATGAGCACTTTGCACTCGATCAAAATGCAGGTCATATGTGGAAAGGGGCTAGGGCTAAGGAAGAAAGGGGCTTAAGGCCTTAATGCTGAAAAATGGGTTTTTAGGCCAAAATGAAGGTTTTCCAGAGGATTTTGAGGGTTCTGATAAGGAAGAAAAGGGTTTTTAAACCAAATGAAAGGGGACATAATGTTTAAGAAGAGTTATGGAATGGTTTAGAGGTTAAAATGAAGGTTTATAGAGGAAATTTGGAAATATTTTAAGAGTGAAAAATGGAATCTCAGAAGAGTGAAATGGTGAAGCGAATGAATGATGAATGGAGCCTTAAAAGTAGTTTTTCTCTTAGTAAATAGTAGGTAATTAAGGGCTAACAGTGAAGCAGCGGTGAAGATTAACTCAGAAGGTAAATATCATCATAAGACTTTAAGAACTCACAATTTGGACATGAATTGTTTCTTGAAGGCTAAAAAAGATTTAGCCGCCATTTGATATGACAATTTTTTATAGGTGGCTAACAGAACCTCAGGGGAAGAGATGAAACCCCTAAACAAGAATTCCAATCAAAATCCTCCACTAAACAACAGAGAATGGTATTTTTCTAAGCAGAAAAATACTTTAGAAATATGGTCTATCAACAACCTCTTCATGTGCCTTCTCCTCCTTTTTATAACATGAAAAAGCTCTTGCAAACCCTAAACCAATTTGATGAGTTAGCCCTCTTCACATTAGATGCTCCCTTATATAACTGTAAAGTCCCTTTTGGAGATGCAATGAACCTAGATAGCATAGTTGATTTGGTCAAGGTGTACCCAATCTTTGGCTCAAACCTCTTTCACACTTGCAAGTGATTATTTACATTGCCCTGATTTGTCTTTATTCACATGGGAATTGATTTATTCAGAATTTTTAGGAGTTTTACATGTCCTCCTTTATTCATTTATTCATAAAACATAAATTAAATCAAAATTGAATGTCTCCTCTTAGCTAATGCTAAGTAGGAACATTACATATTCCCCCCGACGATAAATCCTTCATGAAGCTGAATTTCTCCAAATGGTTTTTGAGTTATATGAAACACGGTGCTCTGAACACAACCCACGTCTCAGAATTTAGAGATTCAGCTCCATTTGGTTGCAAAATTGATATTTTAACCTACAACAATTCAACTACACAGCTACTGCTTTTATGCATTTGGTGAATTTGTACTCAACTACATTCCTGCACTGAACCTTCTTGCAACCAAGAAGGAATTTATTAAAAATAGTCATAAAATTAACTAATAACAAGAATAATAGCTATTATTTCTAAATTCCTCTATTTAACAACATAATGGATTAATAACGATTAAAAACACCAGATAAAAGTATGTATTTATTTGATAAAAATCATACAAATTCGGACAAAGATGAAGCTCAACAAGTACTCAAAATAGATATCATTTGGAGCTTCCCACGACCACACATGGCTTATACCTCACTATGCCAGAGAAGATACGTTCTAGAAGAGACTACAGAATTTCCAACTGACAGAAGAGGCTTTCCACGTTGAGTTCATGTCATGCCCAGGATTATCAAGAGAATTTTGGGACAAAAAACATATATACTCCTTAAATTCTATGGTTCCTCAACCGCTTCAAGGAGAAACAAAGGTAGATGTAGCTCAACAGATCACACAGATACAAATCCAACCAATACTGCAGAAACTGGAGACACGAATGCAATAATTCAACAAGGAAATGGTAATTCTTAGTGTCGCGAGTACTTCCTTCCTTTCCTTTAATGAATTTCAAGCTTTTGGTATGTTGTCACCCATGATTACGACCCATTTTTTCACTAATCTTCCTGTCACAACCCTTCACTCCCAATCTCAACAACCAATGCTCGTTCCCCCTCGCAAAATAAAAGCGACTAAACCACCTATTATCACCAAACTGGGACTAATTGGGTTGTTAAGCATTCAATTTGATGTAACTATTTCAAAACACTTATGGTTGGAAGTTATCCCTTCCCACAAGAGAGGGCTCTATGAAGAAAAAATTAAGATATTCAAGAAACAAACGTATAATGAAGATGGATAACTCTTATATAATTTTATATGATTTTTGTAGGTGGAAGATGAGTTAGGACTACCATTAGTCATGGATTCAGCATGGAAATTCAATTACAAATGAGTATCATTCATGGAAACTGAGGCACATGAGATTTTACAATAAGTCTGACAGCTAACAGCTAACATAATACATAAAGGAAGTTGGAGCATAAGATTTTATGAATTCAAATAAATCATGCATAAGCAATATGAATCAATATTCAAAAGATAAATGGACACAAACACATAAAATATCAATAAGAATCTCAGGTCCGAATAGACACTTCTGCAACTGTGTATTAACTAAGTGAAAACAAATTACATAGTAGCTCTGGTCATTTACATCCATCCACCCCATCTCATTCTAAAAATCCATTATTTATAGAGTGAAATCCATTTTAGATAGGTCTTCCACTTGGACTAGACTGTCAAACCTGATCTAGAGATGGAATCCTGAAAGGATTCCATTACATTGAGAAAAATAGAGATATTTTGTTTGAGGGATTTTGTAGTAAAAAAGGACTCCATCACTATTAACTACATCAACAAAAAAATTTAATAACCCATGCTAATGATGGCCATTGAACCAAAAAACCATGTTTATGTGGCAAATTGTTATACTGGACTTCAGGTCCTGATATACCCAATTTGATGATGAATTGTCCGTTGGTGAGGTGGAAAAAGTGATGTGTTGTCAGCCATGTCAATCCTGTGAAGTGTATTGCTGAGTTGTCTTCATAAACAGATGTCCCAATGGCACTTCATAATCTCTTTCTATGACTCATATCCTTCCTGAAATGAATTGAATTTCCTCAAAAAGACTGAAACTTCAGAACTCTAGAAAAATAGAGTATTTAGGAAAGTTCGTAGCATAATTTTCGTAGAATCTTCATAACACCACCTTCTGCAACTTTTTAAACTCTTTTGCCTATGGGGGGGATCTTCATTAGGTTTAATAAGGTAAATAAATGCCTCCATTTATTCCTGAAATGATATTTTTTGGGAATTTTTTCCTCAAAAAATTCTACAATGAGTTCAGGGTGAAAACTCAACTTCAAGCTGGAGCTTGCTACGAACTCGCCTAATTTCACCAAATTCTGCAATTTTTTGTCCTAACTCCAAAACATCTTTGCAACCCTGTAAATGACTTGATATGATATCTTAAGACAAAAATTAGGAAAAAAAGGTGTGTCTTACCATCTTTCATGGAGCATCAGGGTCATCTTCCATCACAATCATCTTTAAACCTTTTTTATTCAACTCTTCTTCCACCATCTCCATTTGTATTTCGAATTATATGACTTGGATTTTTAACTTCCTTCTTTCTGATTGCAACCACCTGTTCCTCCTGAAGATATGTTTCATCATTTTGTGCAGAGGCAGTGTACTATTTAACATCTTCCTTGACCCCGCTCCAACCTCATCATAAAAATCTATCTGTTTGCTCACTTCTTTTTTAAATTTTGTGAGCTCCTGCCTCTATTTTTTGAATTCTGCTAACTCCAACTTATTTTCCAAAATCTCTTCTCTAGCTTCCTTAATTTGTTATTTTAAGAGCTCTATTTTAGATTTTTCTTGAAATTTTTCCTTGCCATTTATTGCCTTGTTCACCTATGCCTCTATTGGAGATAACTCTATTATTTCTTCCCTTGCTGGTTGTTTCTCCTTTTCTGGTTCCTTATGAAGCTTCTCATATTTTTCTCCCTTTGATAACTGTGACCGAGTGAGTGACTTCCTAGGTTTAAAAATAAAACTTGAGACTTCTTTGGAAAAGTCTAGTTTATTAAATTTAAGAATTTTTTTCTTTTCTTTTTCTCCTTTAACTTCTACAGGCTTCACAACAAGAGATTCCTCAATGTAAATTTCCTGCAAGATATCCTCTAGCTTTTCTTTCCCCTCTGTCTGACTTTTAGTGATCCTCATATGGGTTCTTATATCAGTTTTGACTTTAATGTTAGTAGAGGTTTGTTTAGGCACCACTATCTCCTGAAATTTCTCAATTTATACCTCCATAGGCTCCACCATGGGCTACACCTCTATGTGAACTTCCACCTCATGTTCAACCTTAGTTTTAGCCCTAGATTATTTATCTCTTTTCAGACTATTTTCCTTTGATATAGGTGTATTTCTAGGAGTGAGGACATCAACCTCATACCCACTCAAGAACAAAAACTTTGGACCAATCTCTGTTTAACTTTTTTAATTCCTCCATAACTAGCAATTTTATTAGACCATGGTGAAAAATAGAACTGTCACTTCTTTCAGGTTTAGCTTGAACCTTATCAATAATTTTTCTTAAACTCTTAAATAGAAAAAAAGGTAAATCTAGAGGTTGTTTACCTGTGAAATGAAGCAACAATCTGAAGTGGTCTTGGTAGATCATGTGAAATATACCTTCATAAGTGAATTATTTATGAATCACCATCAGTAGTTTTGAATAATTTTCCTTGAGGCAAGTCCTAGAGATGCCTGAGCTCATGTCTATGCCTATGTGCTCCTCCTTTAGAAACTCATCATAGTTTTGAAGCTTGAACTTTATTTCTTTAAACCACTCCTCTCCAGACATTGGAATATCGGTTGCATGTGAAATTGTGTCAGGAGACACAACAAAATTGAGGATACCCACCTTCAAACCTGTACCAATGAAATTTATAGAAAAATATTTACACACTTGTGCATGATACCCTTGTAGTTTCTGGAAGAAACACATGCAACCTTGATTTGAAAAATCTTATGAGAAGTTGGGGTCTTCTTCAATTAACATCATATCCATGGGCTCATATCTAACCATAGTTGCACCCTTGTTTGGATTTTTACTTGAAGCCATACTTTCTAACACAACGCTGATTAGCTCCTTCTTTGACACCTACAAAATTATTTTAAGACAACAAGAAACTCTCTTGACATAGGTAACACTTAGCCTAAGACAACCATAGGATAGAATTCAAGACTCTAGACTGTTGGAAAAAGTGTTCAAACAACTTACAAGGATGAAGGTGAGGTACTACTTTTGGAATTAGGGATTAGACTAAATTAGGAAAGAGGAAATGAGTGTGAAAAACGAAATGATATGAGGAATAATGATTACCACGCATGAAAATGACATATGATGACACATAACAAAATAGTACCCTGATGACCAAGTGTGCACTAACCAATGAAATCATGACAAGACACAACCTTTCCCATTTTTAGCAGAAAAATTGGATTTCGTAGCATTTCCATTATTTGGAGGGAAAATTCGCAACAGAACTGCTAGGCACTTTCATAGCGAAATCAAAATTTTTTACACTAACTATGTTGCAAAATTCAGAAAATTTTTCCAAGTGTCACAAAATGACCCTTTATTACCCATGCAATCAAATTTTTTTGAATTTACCTTCATAAGACCTTTATTGCATGACTAATGACAATTAAAACCCTTAAACTATATACATATTTATGAAAATTAATGAACTTCATGACCTTATTTTCATCCAAATTTCCCAACCTAACTTACCTAAGACCACCCTAGACAAACCTATTTGTTATCAAATATAATACCACCCATCCTAGGTCCTAAACAAAAAGGGTCAAAATCATAAATTCAACCCAGGTTGTAGATTTAATGGAAGAGCAGTTGGTAACCCAAATGAATTCTATATCCCTATCACAAAAAGCCAAAGAAAGTACCCAAACACCCTCCACTCTCCTGCAAGATACCCCAACACCATCTCAGAACACCTTGGCTTCATCCTTGAATACTTCGAATTCATCTCTGCATATCTCCCATAACTCTAAAGACCCTTCAATCCACATTGCATCCACTTCTACAACCATCTCTGATGTTGTCTCGACAAGTAGGGTTAGTGTGACTGATACCAAGGTAGAAGTTAACGTAGGTAATGTCCAAGTAACTGCAGTTAACACAACCATGGTAGAGCTGAGAACATTCCTAAACCTACTTATTCAAGTATACCTGTTGATATTTGAAGCTACGCCAAAGGAAACCCCATTCTCAGAATTCCAGCAGTCACTTCTAGCATTGCCTCTGTTTATTTCCCTCCCTCCATCAACAAACATTTTAAACCCAATACCATCACTGGAAACATTATTGAATCAACCTATTTCACCACAAGGACAATATGACCAATCTATTTCCAACAACCAACCACCTAGAGAAATACAGCCAAGTCCCAAAGAAATGAGTAGCGTGAACCTCCAAGGATGGACATCAAATCAATTCTTCAACTTCATCCAATTAGCAGTACAACAGGAAGAATTGTTGCACAATGATATAGTTTAGAAGCACGAGCAACATGAACAACATGTATTGGCGCTTACTAAAGAGTGTAACCAGCTATAGTAGGAAAGGGACAATATAAGTCATTAGATCGATAAAATCACAAAAAAATTTCAAGAATTATGGCTGACAGTAGTATAAATAGTGGAAGTTGCTCCAGAAAATATGCAGGCATGTGATGTGGTAAAAAATTGTCTCCACTTTCAAACAATATGTAGAGACCTCAACATTTCAAACAAAGAGCTTCAACAAACTCTGTCAACCATACCAGCATTTCCAGATCCAGCAATGGTTTACACACACAAGATAACTCAAAGAAAGGAGTAGTTGAATCATTTGAAGAAGACACTAGAGAGTACAGTAACTGAAGCCTATACAATGTTGGAACATATCAATGAATGTTTGAACTCGCTAGTTATGAAAGCTCGGCCCATCTCCAAGAAGCTTCACCAATTATTTGCAGAGATCAAAGGAACTACCAACCCAACTACCCGTAAGCAATTATATGACCAATATGATGCCTTACAGATACAAATTTTGATGATTGAGGAAGGCTCCTGTAATATTCCCAAATTCCACATCATATTTGGAATATTAGAGCCCTTGATTTTCTTAATGAATTAAGAAAATAAAAGGGCGGAGGGACCCATAATCCTCAATATGAATAAATATCCACTTTTTGTGTGTGAATTTCGATTAATTAAGTCTAGATCTACATGATGAGGTGGTTGAGAAACTACTAATGTGAATGTAATTGGAGATTATGTCTCATTAATTGAGATAGATCATGGAGGTTGACAAAGTCAACTAAGATCTTGAAGATGTCAAGCAAGAAGATCATGGAACATTCATGATAAAGTGATGGAGGATGTTGTGCAATCAAAGCACACATGATGGAGAGGGTGTACATTGCACCTAGACATGATGGTTGATTTTTTCAAACATCGTAGTCAAACTTGGAGGCTCTTGTCTACATGCACAATGCAGTCTAGATGAGGGCCAAGGCATGGGAAGGATCAAAAATTATATAAATAAGATGAAGGCAAGGATGAAGGCATGCTGGTTATTCTTGATGTAAGGATATTTTTAGATCTGGAATTGTCATGTGACATTCCATTGCTTTCTTGGGCTGTTTAGCAAAGATTGCAAGTGTTGTTTAGGACAGGGTGTTCCTAGTCAGGAATCCCACCTCTTTCTTAGAGTAGCTCTAGAAAGAGTATTGTACTTCATTGTACATCAGGCATTAGTGCCACATCTCTTTTCCCACTTTCTACGGAACATTCATATTCAGAAATTGGATATTTCTAAAGATTAGTTTGGAAGGTGGAAGTTTTCTTCAATACCTTAGCCGGAGAACTGGTGAGGGTTTATTCCTATCACCTTGGGCTGAGAGATCAGAATTCCTAGAGTTTCATTTTAGATCTGGCATCAGGCCTAAATTTATTGACCTCCTAGCAGTTGTATTTCCTTCAGGAATTACACTGTGCAATTTTCAGATCAAAAGGGAGGAAGGAAGTTACTAGCATTTCAGCTAGTAATCCTATGAGGGATCATTCCCTCACATTTCCATCAGTCTTACCATCAGCCTGGAGTTTATTATAGAATTTTTCAGTAGGCATGAGGCCTCCCTTTCCCTCACAGCACAGTTTCTATTGGCAGTTGTGTTGCAGTAGCTGCAATCATTATAGGAGGATTAAGAAGCTAGATCTAGAGCTTCTACCTTGTAGATCTGAAGAAGGTATCAGCCATTCAAGCTTAGATATGATCTTGCAACATATTTCAGCCATCTATTTGATAGATTTAGCTTCAGATCTGTATTTCCTAGTAGATCAAGGATCAAATCCTAGGGAGGTGATTTTCCAAAGTTGTAGATCTGGAAAATCCTTTCTGGGTTATCTTGGGAATCCATCACATTGGCCAGATCTTGAATATTGGCATCATCTGAGCTCCATATTTGAGTAGATCTTCATTTTCCTTTTCAGCTTGCAGTTATATGTTCATATTATGTTAAAGGGATAATGCAGTATTTGCTTTAGTGCCTCCTTAATTACGTTGTACCTATTGTAGCATGTTTTCTGGGTGATTCTAGACCATCTTTTTGGCTAGATCTACTCATATTCTTGTACATGGTGTAACTGAATCATCTCCATATAATAAAATGGCTCAGCTTCTCTATAAATTCTGATGTTTTCTTAATATTTATTGTTTATCTTGCTATAGTTATTATATTGTGTTTAAGTATTACTTCATTCTCCCTTTGGGATATTACAGTGGCATCAGAGCATGATCTTTGGCTCAGCTTGTGGACACTTCATCTTTTGCATCTAAAGAAGAATAAAACAGATGAGATCTATCATGAAGGAAGAAAATTTTGCCACTCATTTCTGTAGATCTATGCAATATCTTCCCAAGGAGGTCAATCAAATGAAAGAGGAAATGCAGGAAGAAGATCCAAGAAGAAGATGTGATGAAGAAGGTCCAAGCCCTTCCTATCAACAAAGAAGAAAACCAGAGAATCCTGGATCTCCTCATAGATCCACTATGCTCACTTTCTTTGGAGAAGGTGAAAGGTGTAGAAATAAAGAAAGGAATGAAACTGAGACTCATGAGACTCTTATTTTATATATTGAAGAGTACAAAGCACAGTCTAGAGCATTCAAGGAGAAGCTAACTCTTCAACAATTCTTCAAAATCAAAGAAGAAAGAGGATCCTAGAGCAACAATAGAAGAAAGAGGTGTAATAGATTCTATTTGCCTACATTTTATGGATCTTCCTCAAGCACCGTTAAGGTTTGGAGGAGAGAGTTAGATGCATTTTAGGCCACATCCTGTAGCTGAAGGAGAGGTTGTTCAAATTGAAACACTTCATCTTTTAGATGAAGCTAATGATTGGTGGTTTGGTCACATGGAGCATGCAAAGGTGACTAAATATTAATATTTCTTTCACAAGTTGAGAAAGAAGTTTGATGTGAAGAAGACAAATATGTGCCACAAAGAGACATTACCTAAGGATGAGGATGTCAATCTTGTCACTCTGGACAAAAGGTCACTACATTCACCACCAGCTGCAAAAGTAGTTGCATTTGGAGAAGAGACACTTGCACCTTTGCAAGATGGTCTTGAGCTCTTTACATATAGAGTCCCATGCGTGATTGAGGAGGTGCATGAGGAAGAGGAAGAAGATTCCAATGCTAGTACATTAGAAGAAGAGCATCCATCTCTCTTACCAGCAGTTGGAGACATCATTATACCAGTGGGAGGAACTTTTGTGTTCTTTCAAGAGGTTCCCACATATCAGTTGATCCAAGGTATGCATACACATTCATCACCTATTGTTTCAATAGATCTTATTGAAACTTATGGGGACATGCCATCAGGGCCAATGCATGACCAAGGATTAGATCCAAATGCTGATTCGAAGAAGAAAACTATCATAGCACAGAGGACCCTTGATCTAATCAACGAAGAGATGAAAAGTTATCATAGTTTGTCATGGATGGACTACATTCAACCTCTTAAGTTGAAGTGTAGAGTTGCAGAAGAAGGGATGAGCATGATCCTATGTACAATGACTGGTTATGAGATCAGTATTGTACCTTTCTTTGAGACAGTAGATGTATCACCTTGCAGATCTACAACGTTGTCACTTAGTAGCAGTGATAATGATGAGGCCCCTTTTTTCTTGGAGCATTCTGAAGGTAGCTTCACTTATGAAGCAATGGAGGAGAAGGTGATGAATGGTATACATCTAGATATGAGAAATCTTTTCTCCTTTCTTGATGACACTTTCTCAATGAGCATCTCATAGCTCAAAGAGAGACTTCTACCTACAGCAGATCTAGCCTCTTTGGTTTTGGAAGGCCATGGATGAGAAGAAGGTCTCATTAAGAGATCTCATTGGAGGTGCACTTCAACATTTCATAAGGTGCAAATTTCTTCATCAGTTTGGTGAATATGGTATTCTACAAAGGGAGGATACCATGATTATGCAGCACATCACTCATCTTCCATATTGGGGTGAGTGGGTAAGGACGATAAGAAAGGGGTTGCATGACCACTTTCATATTTATGACATGGGCCAACAAGCTTAGTTACGTTGGTTTCCCTTAGGAGATTCTTGTCACTACCTAAAGGCTCCTATTTCTTTGATCCATGCCTCGAGGGACACTTATGAAATAAAGAAGGAGGCATGGCTGTGTTGGTTACTTTTGGTTGACTATGGTTACCACCCAATAGCTCATATTTTCCCGATTCATGCCTTGTGTATCAATGATAGAATGTAGCAAAAGAAGGCATGTTCATTTTGGTTTCACTTGAGAGAGATTGATCACCACATGACATATCCTATGTCTATGTGTTTTGTATTGGGTAAAGCTTGACATTATGCTCTCATGATGTGCATTGATGATGCTTCCTTGTATTGGGATGATGTGACATTCCATATGTCCATTAGTATGTTTTTGCTTCATGATGCACATGAGGAGGAGAGAAAGAAGCAATATCTCTTGTTGCTTTGGTTGCTTTTGGGGGAGTTTGGCTTGTCCATCTTACATAGAGGAGATGGAGGATGGAAACAAAGGGCCTTACTCTAGTGGTTACTATTAGGAGAATATGGTTTGACATATTTGTCTACCCATATAACTCCTTTCCTTATTCTTTTGCATAATGTTGAAATGGTGCTTGGATCCAACAAGGCCAATAGAGCTAAGGAGGAGAGCATATCAATGCTCAATCAAATTCATAAAACATGGGATGAAAATATGTATTGTGAGATGGAGCTTTTCCTTTTTGGAAGGAACTACTTTATTTTATGTATCCCATGTATTAATGATAAAGTTGGAACTCATATGGTTGTCACTCGGTACTTCATAATGGAAGGAGGACATCTAGCCATATAGTTAGAGGTCATTCTATATGTTTTTGAAGGAAAAATTTGGAACCAAACATACATAACACATTGCAGAAAATGGAGGGAGCCTTCCTTATGTGGATGCCATTTGGAGGGGAAATAGATGGCTTTGCATCTACCTTTTGAGTTGCTTGAGGACAAGCAACATTTTTCCGACAGGGACTATAATATTCCCAAATTTCCACATCATATTTGGAATATTAGAGTCCTTGATTTTCTTAATTAATTAATAAAATAAAAGGGTGGAGGGACCCATAATCCTCAATATGAATAAATATCCACTTTTTTTGTGTGACTGTGGATTAATTAAGTTTAGATCTACATGATGAGGTGGTTGAGAAACTACTAATGTGAATGGAATTGGAGATTGTGTCTCATTAATTGAGATAGATAATGGAGGTTGACACAGTCAACTAAGATCTTGAATATGTCAAGCAAGAATATCATGGAACATTCATGATAAAGTGATGGAGGATGTTGTGCAATCAAAGCACACATGATGGAGAGGGTGTACATTGCACCTATACATGATGGTTGATTTGGTCAAACAGTGCAGTCAAACTTAGAGGATCTTGTCCACATGCACAGTGCAGTCTAGATGAGGGCCAAGGCATGGGAAGGCTCAAAAATTATATAAAGAATATGAAGGCAAGGATGAAGGCATGCTGGTTATTCTTGATGTAAGGATCTTTTTAGATCTAGAATTTTCATGTGACATTCCATTGCTTTCTTGGATTGTTTAGCAAAGATTGCAAGTGTTGTTTATCACGGGGTGTTCCTAGTCGGTAATCCCACCTCTTTCTTAGAGTAGCTCTAGAAATATTATTGTACTTCATTCTACATCATGCATTAGTGCCACATATCTTTTCCCACTTTCTGCAGAACATTCATATTCAGAAATTGTAGATTTCTGAAGATCAGTTTGGAAGGTGGAAGTTGTCTTCAATACCTCAGCTGAGAATTGGTGAGGGTTTATTCCTATCACGTTCGGCTTATATATCAACATTCCCAGAGCTTCATTTCATATCTGGCATCAAGCCAAAATTTATTGACTTCCTAGCAGCCATATTTCCTTCAGTAATTACACTGTCCAATTTGCAGATCAAAATGGAGGAAGGGAAGTTACTAGCATTTCAGCTAGTAATCCTGTGAGGGATCATTCCCTCACATTTCCATAAGTATTACCACCTGCCTGGAGTTTATTGCAGCATTTTTCAGCAAGCAGGAGGTCTCTCTTTCCCTCACAGTGCAATTTCTATTAGCAGTTGTGTTGCAGTAGCTCCAATCATTATTGGAGGATTGAGAAGCTAGATCTAGGGCTTCTAGCTTGTAGATATGAAGAATGGATCAACCCTTCAAGCTTAGATATGATATTGCAATGTATTTCAGCCATATATTTGACAGATCTAGCTTCAAAACTTTATTTCCCAGCAGATCAAGGATCAAATCCTTGGGAGGTGATTTTCCAAAGTTGTAGATCTGGAAAATCCTTTCTGGGTTATCTTGGGAATCCATCACATTGGCCAGATATTGAACCTTGGCATCATCTGAGCTCCATATTTGAGTAGATTTTCATTTCAATTCTCAGACTACAATTATATGTTCATATTCTACTGAAGGGACATCACATTATTTGCTTCAATGCCTCCCTAGTTACGCTGTAGCTATTGTAGCATGTTTTCTGGGTGATTCTAGACCATCTTTTTGGCTAGATCTACTCATATTCTTATACATGGTGTAACCGAATCATCTCCATATAATAAAATGGCTCAGCTTCTCTGTAAATTTTGATGTTGTCTTAAGATTTATTGTTTATCTTGCTGCAATTCTTATATTGTGTTTAAGTATTACTACATTCTCCCTTTTGGGATATTACAGCTCTGCCAAGACCAAACAACTCTTGTGTGACCTCAAGCCTCTAGTCAAATAGAAGGAGGAATTGATCCAACAGCTAGTCTCCGACTCAGAACCACAATGAAACTCAACATTCTCAAACTTCCCACAATTGGTTGATGCTACTCATGTGGAAAAAGTAATGCATTGATAAGGACTTAGCAAGAGGATATTACTGATTTCCACGATTTCAAGACAGGGGAAATAAAAAAATTCATAGAGTTGGGGCCTTTGTTTGAAGAACGAGGGCTGGAATAGGTGCAGAAATAAAAGGGAACAATAGAGCAGGTGCATCAAGAAAAAGAGACATCAGAAAGGCATGGTAGAAGACCACATGGAGACCGCACCAGCAGAGAAAAATTGACTCGGGATGAGTGAATAGCTTGTGGTCTAGGCCTGTTGGGCCCTTTGTTTTTGAAAAGGATAAAATAGTTTTGGAATTTGTGGGCCAATAGTTGTGAATGTGGTGAGTTGCGAAGAGCTGTTACGGGTTGCGGAGAGCCATTGGTAGTTGGAGATAGCTGTTGGGAAGGTAGCAGGTTGCGAGCGGAAAAATGCACAAGTGACAAGAACAACTAATATTAAATAAGAAGAAATACTTAGAGAAGTAGAATGAAGAGTGGAATAGAATTAGGAATGGTGGAGCATGGTAAAGCAACCAAGCGAAAAATAAGGAAGAACTTCCAATGTGGAAAGAAGAGGGTAGAAAAGGAAGAAAGAGAAACAAGGAGGCAGTGGGTTTTGGGTCTTGGGTTCTATGAAAAGATCTTTGCAAAGACTCTGATATCTGATGTAATACTCTCTGCTGAAAGTTAATATATATAGAGATATACTGGCTGTGGTCACTATTGTGTAAAGGTGAATGTGTTTATGTGTATGATGTTCTAGTGGACTATTTAAAATTTTTTGATAGTACCTTTTGATATATTTGATGTGACTGGTATCTTCTTTGAATAATGGGTAATGAGATTTTTTTATGCATGATAATATTGTAATGAAATTATATCGTAGAGGGTCAAAGTAACATCTATACTATGTTTCTAGTTCTCTTATCTCATTAAGGTTACGACATGCCTCAGGTGAGACTCCTTGCTCTCCCCTGAGTAAGGTGAAAATATCAATGTTGTCCTAAAATACATCAGGACCTTGTTGGCCTCTAAGCCTGAACCTAGGTCTTTCCCATAATTCATTCTTTTGCTAACAAATTCTTGTTGTTGTATGCCTATTTCTATGTTAGGGTTCCCAACCGAAACTCTAGGGTGTATTATCCCGTAATAATTAACCGTGGCATATGTTTGTGTGATACACCATAACCTAACCGCTAGAGATTTAACCCTGTGGTTTCGTCAGTGGTTTGAGGTAGGTTCATTCCTGGTTATAGCACAGGTTCCACAAACATTTAAATTGACTGCCCATTCTAACTTTTCACCTATGATAACATATGTTACAACCTCCATTCCCCGGACTTTGGATTAACATTATAATATATGGTTTGGAATGTTTTATTCTCCATCGATTTATCATATGGTTCAAAAAAAATTTTATTGTGTTTAATATATATGGTCCATGGTGCATAATATATATAGTTGGGGCTAGGGTTAACCCAATACCCTATCTACCCACCATGTAGTGTGGCTGGGTGGACTGGGGTCTAGGGTTAACCTCGGTCCCGACCCCCGACTCCACTGCAAACAAACTACAAATATAAATTTTGAACTATAGTAGTCAAGGAACACCATAGGTGGGCCGATGGAGGGATTTTATCGCAAGATGTAGGTCACGGTTTCAAACCCTGTGAAGGCAGTTTGAATTCCAACCAAAATTTCGCAAGGCCAATAGGAGGCCATGTGGTAGCCAAGGATTGTCCCATGTGGATCTCCCTATTTGGTCCACATAAATGCACTTGAACCAATAACATCTCACCAAATCAAACCAATTAGAAGATGCCACTTTTCATCCTCCCATTGATTAACATGGGGTACATTCAGCTTTTATGATAATTTCCCAGTCAGCGTACAGACTGCTGACTAGGCATCCCTACAAAATCATTTTAAAAATTTTAGTTGTTTGACAAATTTATCAAAATGCGATATTGGGAGCATCTGATATCTGATTTGAGTGAAAAACATTGTGTAGGATTTAGGGCGATGAGATATTTGTTTTGGCGTTGGTTTTGAGAAAATCTAAGAAATTTGAATTTTGAGCATTTTATTGATCCACTAGATCATTCCTCCCCACTTGAATCTTTTGGACCCAAACATATTACTTTTAGTTAACAAAAAAATGAGGGTTCAATTACCTCACCCTTCCAATATCAATCCATTTGGCTTTGCTCGGATGTGTTCCCTTGAACCCCACACAAAGGTACTCCACGTTCCCTCGTTTTGAAGTCCTTGTTTTCCTATCAAGGATGGTGTCTTTCTACAATTATTCAAGATATTCAGGAGAGAAATCTTCAATTGAATGAATCGAAACTTTTTCTCCTTGATATTCAATCAAATTAGGCTCATAAAACCTTAAATTATCAAGATTAACAACTACATAAATTTGCATATATGAAGGAAAGTCCAACCTGAAGGCATTATTACCAATATTTTCCAGAACTTTGAATGGACCATATCAAATTTGTTTCAGCTTTTTACCTTCTCTTTGGAGTCTCTCTTTGCTAATGTGAAGCAAAAATTAATCACTAACTTGGAAATTGTGATCCCCATGATGCTTATCATGTCTTGTCTTGTACTTGACTTGACTCTGTTGGCGTTCCCATGTTTTGGCCAGGTTGACAAGACCAGAAGATGAGACAACATAGAACCACTTTCAGACCTTAGGATCTAGCCGTCCTAGGGCCAGAGAGGGATCCCTCTATGATTGTCAAAGGTTTTATATCTTTGAAGCTCAAATGTTAAAGTTTTAGGCTAGTTATAGGCATAGGGTTTGTTTGTTTGATGGTTGGTTTGGTTGTTGGGAATCAGGAAAGAAGGGTCCAATATAAGACAAGGCTAAGAAAAGAGGAAACTAGGCAAAGATAGATAACTCAGGGAACATCAAGGCCACTGGGCAATGGAGTCAAGAAAGGATTTATTTGTAATCAATGTGCAAGCTTTCAGTGGGCTATTCATCTGGAGAATTTGGATCTAAAGATGATATTTGGAATGGGACATGAAGGACTGAAAATGAATGAAGGAGAACCATCCAATTCTGTCTATAGATCAGGTCAGAGGTCATTTAACTCCAGGCCTGCTTGGACAAAATCAGAGGCAAAACAAGGGATCTTAGAGAGGCTTAATTGGGATGGAAAGATCCTAGTGAGGCAGAGACGGGGTTCTAGACCTCCCAGTGTTCTCAACTCATCCAACTAAATCCTAGCAAGAACATCTAAACATAGATTTCATTAATTCATACATCAGAGAGCAGGAAATAACATCCACTACACTAGTTAAACCAATTGAAATCAATATTCAGATACACATATAAGAAGAAAACATAAAAGGTTGGGAGAGCAGCAACATAAGGTACCTATCAAGGGTAAATCTTATGCCAAACTTCTGATGTGAGCCAGTAGAAATGAAATGAAATGAAATCAAACACAGGAATAGGAAAACATCACCAACTTCTTTAGATCAGGATCCAAAGAAACATGCTTGTCATATTAAAAACAACACCAATCAGGTACATTCATTGCCCACAACTTGGACATTTAGCCTGAATACATCAAATCTTAGCCTATCTTACAATAATACACAGAGAACTTGTCTCAAGAGGAAAATGCTTGCAATCCACTGATATCCATTCAACAATCATTACAATAATTTCCTTCTGCGTTTTATAGCAGAGGATGAACAGTTGATCGACTGAGGAGGTAGGTGAACACTAAATGTATCATTAAACACATAAAAGAATAGAGGGCCGAAACCCATTCTGTTTTAAATCTCTGCATTTATCTCTAATATGGCTCAAGTGTTCTTGATACAGTACTGTGGTACTTATTAGTACAATAACAAAATAAAATAAGAAACAGCGAGGTCTTCCCTACTTGAATCACCAATGCTTTTGATCATGTAGAACCGCTGTCAGGTAAGAAGCTTCAGGAACACGATGTATAATAAAAACTGCATGGGCACTTTGTCTTCTGATTTAAGAAAACATTCTGATGCCGTAGACAACCCTGGTGGTACGGTTTCCCGTGAATTACACTTCTGGTTGACCTTCGGGGTTATGAATCTAGTACTTTGCCTCTGAAACTACTGCATTATGGATCCAAATCTTTAGTCTTGAGCACTGAAAACTATGATCATAGGCTGGTTTTACTACTGATCCATAAATGCCTCGATTCTACAAGATCTGAGATTTAATGGCGCCGGATGGGGTTGCGGGTTTTCAAAACCTGTCCTTTGATGAATCTACGGTGCATGAACCCCTCCAGACTTTTCCTGTAACATCAAGCTCCGAACACAGCCTCTGCTCATGGTCTTCTTCAATCACTCTATCACTGTAACAGGGATAGTGCATCATGGTGTTCATTAACCATTTTCAATCCTGCAAAACACGAAATTTGTGAAGAGAACAATGGATGGGGGTGGCAGATGATGTGGATGGAGGAAATGGACGTGCAATTGGTGACATGGTGGAAGAAATTGCAAGGGTAATGATGAAAAATTCCTCTGGTAGGTGGTTGGCAGAAATCAGAGCAAATACACAGGAAGAACAAATGAAAACACGTCAAAAAATAGGAAATGAATCAATTATACATGAATGGAATAGGAGGACGTACGGAGGGTACACGTGGAGATGACGTGGCGGAACGGGAGACAGTGGAACAGTCAGCGGTGGGAGAATAAATCTGGACCATCGATTGCGGTGGAGATCAACGGCGGAGGAAGATGGATGGGGGGCCAGGACCTGAACTATCGCGTGTACGCCTTCATTAAACATCGTGCATCTTCGACGAGCTATAGCCGTCGGATGGACTACTCCAAATCAGATGGTCCACGGCCATTTTGGTGGGCATCCATGTCCGAACAATAATCCGTGATGGATGACGTTAACGGGTGGGAAAAATGGTTTTGAAGTCATACAGGAGGACAGGTGTCGAAAGGTGTATGGAATCGCTAGCCAACCGGAGAAAACCGCCCTCCGCCCAAAGGCAGTGCAATGAAAACAACGTGGGTTTTTAAAACCGCGAAGGCGGGCGGGGACCACTACAGCGGGCGTATTCCGCACTGTCAGATCTGTATAGATCGATGGTCGAGATCATGCCCGACATGATTTGACTGTAGACCGTTAGATCTGGCTCTGAAACGGACAGTGGAGATGCGGCGACAGGTGATGAACGGGGAAAACGACAGAGGCAGCAGGGGCGGCGATCGTCGTTCGTTTCGTGCAGATCAACGGCTATAATCACGCCCGATGAACAACAAAGGTAAGCGCCTTTTGGACTTCACAGGTGGTTACAGCATGGGATCACATGGAGGAAAAGGGCGCGCAGCCATTGGAAGAGGGGCTAGGCCTAATATAAGGTTCAGAGTGGGTTTTAAAGCCATTTTAATGCATTTTGAAGCCTTATAAGGGTAACGATAGGGAGATGGAGGGAGAATTTGGGAAAACAAAGGGTGTAGGGACTTTTAGAGGGGATTTAGGGGGTTGATAGGGGAATTAAAGAGGGAAAAGAGAGGATTTGTCAAAGGGGAAAGGGGGTGAAAATGTGGTGTTTTGCAGGAGTATGATGGGCAATGTTGGTCAATTAGGATCAGCATTATAACCAGTGAGGCCTTAGATGGGAAATCAACAGAGGGGGTTGAATTGGAAAGCAAAGCACAAAGAGACCTTAAGGATGATGTGTCTTCAGGGGAGATGCATTCCTTGAAGGTCTCCAAAATGACATAGCCCCCAGCTTGCTTTTCAAGAATTTCATAGGGGGGCTTACAGTGGCTCCACATGGGGATGGCTTCTTCTTGAAGGAGCCAAGAAACCAGAAATAATCTTTGGAGTAGGCCAGATGCCTGCTACTATAAGCCATCCTTCTTCTTTGATTTTCAGCTGCCACAACATGTTAAATACATAAATTAGCAGAACAGTTATCCCAACCAATCTACCTACCCAAACTACAGTCATAACAATTTTCCCTTGGGTGCATTTGAGTTAGCAAACCCTTGACATCATTTGTTTTGCAAACAGAAAACAAACCTATTCTAAATCTACCCTTGTTGCTCCATGAGACCAGATTAGATTGTTGGTCTCACATGATTCTCTACCTAACCTACTACCTGTTGGGATTAAACTGTCCGACAAGCTTCTTCTCCTACATTCTAAGACAGGAAATTCAAAACAGCCAAGCCAGGATTAAACTGTCTGACTTGTTGTGGATTGAAACAAAAATTTGAAGGCTTGAAATTTGAACTTTTGAAGCATCCTTCTCTATTTGTGACTCAGGTTTTCAGCATATTAGAGTCACCTTTTCTTCTTCATCTTCAGCCCTAGTTTTGGGCATGTTAGAGCTGATTTCTCTTTTCTTTGCTGGTCTAGATTTTGAGTGTGTTAGGACCAGCTGTCTTTCCTTCCTTGGCTCAGGTTTTGATCATATTAGAGCCAATATTTTGCACTTGTCAGAGGTCCATGTTTTGAGCGTGTTTGAACCTCTACCTTGTCTATTTATGGATTTCATTTTTTCTCTTTTTTTTTTTGAAAAAACAAAAAAATACAATGGTATGTACAATGAAAATGGAACTGGAAATGAAAATTAGCAGAAGCAGTGTTTGAGCATCCTGCCATTGACAGGACCCCCAAATAGCTCTTTACCATCAAGTTCTTGTAAGAAAAATGCATTAGGACCCACGGTGGCCTGGATGATGTATGGACCTTGCCACAAACTGTCAAACTTCCCATGTTTACCTTTGTCCTCTCTTCTTGAATCCCACTTCAGAACCTTGTCACCAATTTTGAAATCTGCAGCTTTGGTTCTTTTGTCAAACAATTTCTTTATGTTTTCCTGAACTTTAATTGCTCTGTTATAAACCTGCTCCCTTGTTTGCTGAAGATGGATTTTCTGATTTATCCTTCTTATCATGTTTTCTTCCTCTGATTGGATCTCCTGGACAAGTTTGATTATTGGAACTCCAAGGCTAGTAGGAAAAACTTCTTTTGTTCCATAAACCAGCTGGAATGGTGACAAGCCAATAGATTTATTTGTGGTGAGCCTGTCAGCCCACAAAGCATGTATCAACCTCTTATTTCATGACCTTTTGTTCTCTTCCAGTAGCTTTTTAATGATTGTGACCAAGATTTTGTTAGATGATTCATCCAATCCATTACCTTGGGGGTAATAGGCAGTTGAATGACCAAGTGCTATTCTATACCTGTGATAGAAATCAACAATTTTCTTGGATCCGAAGGTAGCAGCATTGTCAGTGATTATTTTCCTTGGACAGCCAAACCATGATAGGATAAAGTCTTCTAGGAACCTAATGATGATGGAATCAGTGGCATTCCTAGTGGGCATGGCTTCTATCCATTTGGTGAAGTAATCTGTAGCAGTTAGGATCCATTTGTGTTGCCCAGAAGAAGAGGGGTGAATTTCTCCTATGAAATCTAGGCCCCATTGCAGAAAGGGACCTTCAACAATGATAGGTTGTAGAGGAAGGGGGAGGAGCTTTCTTTTACCTTCAAATATCTAACATTTGTGGCAGGAAAGAATCATTTTGTGGACATCAATGAAGAGCGTAGGCCAATAGTAACTAGCCTTGAGTATTTTATTGGTAGTGGCTTTCCAACTCAGATGGCCTCCACACTCCCCAGAATGGAATTCTTGTTTGATTCTCTCAGCTTCAGTTTCGGAAAATCATTTCAGCAATAGGCCATTTGGATTTTTCCAGTATAGGTTTTCATTCAGGATGCAATAATTTCTGGCTTTTAGCTTTATGAATCTGGCCTTGGTTTTGGACATTTCAGGTGGAGTGTTGAGGTTGGTGAGCACATAAAGGATATTAGAATACCAAGGAGAGTTCTGAAACTTCTCCTCAATGGTTGGGAGGGGTGATCCTTCCTTCTCATCTAAGGCATTTATCATGTTAATGTCAAGGGCCTGCAAGTTTGATTCAGCCATTAATTGGGCCAAGCCTTGACCTTTGATCAGCTTGGTGGGTTTTATTTCAAGGTCAAATTCCAAGATTGTAGCAATCCATTTGCCCCTTTTCCCATCAATATCCTAGGACAATATGTCTTTAACCACTATATTTGGCACATAAGCAATGGTGTGAGAATGCAGAATGTACACCATAAAGTCTTTTAAGGCCTTTACCAGAGCGTAGGCCTGCTTTTCCATAATGTTTTACTTCAAGGGTGCATCTCTTAAGGCTTTGTTGAAAAAATAAATTTTCTGTTCCATTCCCTCTGTGTTCTTTTGCAGCAAGACTGCAGCTATTGTATGCTGGGAGGCAAATGAAAAGATCAGGAAATCCTTTGAGAAGTCTGAGCTGATAAGGACAGGGGCTTGAGTGAGTGCGAGCTTTACTAACTCAAAATATTTCTTGGCTTCAACAGTCCACTTGATTCCTGCACCTTTCTTTAGCATGTCAGTCATTTTCCTGAGGTGCTCAGCAAGATTGGGAATGAATCTCCTAAGGAAATTGATCTTCCAATGAAGGATTGTAACTCCTTGATGTTTCTCGGGTGTGAGATTTGTAGTATTCCCTCAACTCTCTCTGGGTATATCCTAATTCCCTTCTCAGATATAATGTGGCCAAGAAGCTTGCCTTCTTGCAGCCCAAAAATAGTTTTCTTAGGATTCAGTGACAGACCATACCTTCTACATTTTTCAAAAACCTTTCTCAGATGTTTCAGGTGTTCTTCTTCAGTTTTAGAAAAGACAGTCAAGTCATCCAAGTAGATAAATATGAAAATCCCTATCTCATTTGAGAAAGCTATATCCATCGCTCTCTGGAAGGCAGCTCCAGCATTCATCAGTCCAAGAAGCATTTTCACGTACATGAAGGTGCCCCACGGAGTGGTAAAAGTTGTTTTGAGTTGATCTTCTGGGAGTACAAGGACTTGATTGTATCCTGAAAAACCATCAAGCAGGGAGATTCTCTTAGAGCCCACTACCTTCTGTATGATATGTTCCATTCTAGGCAAAGGGTAGTTGTCTTTCAGGGAGGCTCTGTTGAGGTTTCTGAAGTCTATGCACAATCTAATCTCCCCGTTTTCTTTCTCACAGCCACTAGGTTTTAAACCCAGTCAGAAAACCTTACAGGGACTATTATTCCTGCATCATACATCTTTTTTATCTCTTTCTCTACTGCAGGAAATTGTTTCGGATTGATCTTACGGAATTTTTGTCTGAAAGGCTTCTGATTTTCCTTCAAGGGTATCTTGTGTTGTATGATGTTGGTGTCATAAGCCTTTAAGTCTTCATAGCTCCATGCAAACACATCAATGAATTCCCTAAACAGGTCAGTGTATTTCTTCTTCATGTTAGCAGGTATAGACTTAGCCAGTTTGATCATTTTGGGTTTATTTTCAGTGCCTATGTTGCATTATTCAACATCAGAGTCTGCATGTTCTATAGTGGGCTTTTTTGCTACATCATCGAAGTAAAAAAGGTCCTCTAAAGGTGCTAGGCCTCTGGGTATATTCTTGTCTTTGGCCTGCAACACCTCTATCTCTTCGCTATCTGTGTTTGCACATTTTTCGGTTGGATTTCCAGTTTCTTCAGAAAGGGCGTTTATTTCTATGTTACAAGATGTTTTTTGTTCATCTGGGGGATCCTTACTTGGGCAGTTGTTATCAGATTTTGAGTTTGAATCAGAAAATTCAAACTCATTTCTGCCCATCAGGAAATCTTCAATCTGTTTGTCTCCTTCAAAAACCTGCCAATATTTTTCATTGTCTGGCACTGCATGTCTGAATTTGGTCTGAACAAGGATCTGTTGGTCACTAGGAGTTTTAGGATATGAACTAGCTAGGCAAGCTAATCCGTTAGCAATAGCGTTTTGACCCCTAGGAATGAACACTAATTCATATTCAACAAATGTCTTCAGTAAATCCAGAGTGTCATTCCTATATGCTCTCAACCTGGGGTGTTTTTCTATATACTCACCATTCACTTGTTTGATAACTAACTCAGAGTCTCCTAGCACAGCTATCCTATGAGCTTCTAACTTTTTCAGCAGATTTAAGCCAAAAATGAGAGCCTCGTACTCTGAAATATTATTCGTGCATTTAAAATGCAGATTCACAGCATGGATCTCAGTGTGGCCACTTTCTGTGTTAAGTAGCCATACCCCTACTCCAGCATTTTTTCTAGTACAGGACCCATCAAAATTCATTTCCCACAGGGGTTCCTCATTATGTTGTGTTGGGGGGTCTGTACTAGGATGTGGGTTGTCTTGTTCTCCACGTGGTGTATTAGTTTGTGGGGTGTGACTAACAGGCTGACTGCATTGTGTTTCCGATTCATTCTGAATTTCGTTTTCATTATCCTGCCTATGGTTTCCTTCATCGTGTTCTTCTAGGGTGGCCATTATGACAAAGTCCATGGGCTCTGCGTCCTTGCTTGTATTTCTGCATTCAGACTCTGGCTCTCCTAAGGATTGTTTGTTATAAAGAATGAAATAATCCAGATCTATGTGTACAGAGTACAATGGTGAATTTTCAGGCTTCTCGGGGCTACTGACTAGGAATTTCATCTGGGACTCTCTATACAGTCTCCTAAGTTGGCCAAATATAGCGATAGTGGCATATGAGCCATCCATCTGCATCGTTCCTTGCATTTTGGCTCCCCATGATCTAGATAGTAACATGCCATACTTGGGTGGTACATCTGCCACTACGACATCCATGACCATACATTTAGCTGGGATCTGGGTCAAGCTCACACACAAGTCTTTGATTAGACCTAGGCATTTTACTCTGCTAGAGTCAAACGAATATAGATCTTTGTAAGGTCGTGTTATTTCCAGGCCTAGTCTCTCCATCACCACCTTAGGCATTAGATTGTGTGATGCTCCAGAATCATGCATGGCATTATGGAGTATTTTGTCATGAATGTTGAGACTGATATAGAAAGGTGGAACTACCCCTTCCTGAAACTTTCCCTCAATCTTAGGACCAAATAGCAGGGCAAGTTGATCATCATTTAAATTTACAGTGTCGTTGTTTTCCCCCAGATTTAATGCTTTCAAAATTTGGCCTTTATATACATCCCAAGTGGTCAGCTCAGATAATGGTACAGGGATTTTGATCTTTGCAATCTCACTCTATAAATTGAAAGTGGACTGACTCTTGGAAATGGTTAACTCTATTTTACTAGCCACCTTGGTGACCAAATCAGCTTGAATTTCTCATTATGTACAGGGTTGGGAAAAATTGTATCACGAGTAATAATTGAAGTGCTAGTACCGCTAGCGGGCTCACTTTGTTTTTCATTCTTCTGGTTGTCTTTTTCTCTGTTTTTCCCAGAGCTTGTAGCTGTTGATTTTCTATTCGCAGTAGATGCTTTAGAAGTTTTATCAGGTATTTTATTTATGGTGACCTTAAGAGTCTCGATTTTGGAATTTTCTTGGTTCCTTTTGCTCCTAAGTTCATATTTTTCTCTGACCTGCATCATGGAATTTTCGAATCCTAATCTGTAATCTTCGGTTACTAACCTTTCCTCATCCCAGTATGAAGGTAAGGGCTGATATTCCTTTGAATCATAGTTAAGGACTGAGTCTTCTGTTTCGAACATGTTTATCGTATTCCCTTCAGGCTCTTCTATGATTCCCTCATCTTCATCTAAAAAGTTTTGGAATGGGGGAACAACTTGTTGGTCTGACTCTCTTTGTCTGTTGGGAGTGGAATTGTTTCTTCTAAAGTTTTGATTCTGATTTTGGTTCTGGCTGCTAACTGTGACAACCATTTTTTCCATCATTTGCTTTAGTCTTTCCACATTTTTAGATAATCTATCATAACTTGGATCTGAAGTAGAAGCTACAGCATCATCCCTATATGTTACCCTCTTCTTAGTTTTCAATCTTGCCCTTTTTTCCATCAAGTTTTCTTCTATGGTTATGACTCCTTTCTGCATGTCTTCCAATGTGTTATACTCTTTATCTCTAAGCTCGTAGACCATGTCAGCATCAAATCCATCAGGATATTTGGCTAGGGCCATCCCTTGTGGAGGTTTCATGTGTGGGGGGACAGCATTGTAAATGTTGTTGAATCTGGTGGTGTAATCATGGACACTCTCTCCCACATTCCTTTTAAGGTTCATGTATTCTGCTAGGAGCTGGCGAGGGTTTGCTCTAACTTCCCATTTGTCTATGAAGGTCCGATATAATGCAGGGAGATATTGGATACTGCCAGGGGGTAACCTTTTAAAACATTTCTTTACATCACCCCCTAGGCTTTGGGCAAAGATTCTCATTTTGATTGTTTCATCATCAATTTCCATATAGTCAAAAGAATCCTCCATCTTATCTACATGTTGCTGAGCTGTGATGGACTCCTTAGCAGTGAAGTGTGGGATTTTTGACTGATAATCATTGGGCAAGGTTAACAAGGGTTGAGGTAAAACTAAAGGCACATACCAAGCTTCCATGATAATGTTCTGATGAGGTATAGGGTTGGCTTGAGCATCTGGTATATGGATGATAGGGGTATTAGGATTAGCAGAAATCTGTTGAGCAGATCTAGGGTGGGAGAGACCCAAGTTTTGAATGAAGTGGATATCAGGTGGTGTAGATGGAGGGGTTCCTCTGCCCCTAGTGTGTTGACCACTATGAGATGGTGTACTGTGAGGTTCAAGGTCTTGCTAGTCTAGATGATTGAATGACCTAGTTCTTGGTAGCCTATTAGGTAGGTCTAGGTCAGGGAGAAAATGTGATAGAGCTGCTAGGTCTTCTGATGCAGAATTAGCTCTATGAATGTGACTGGAAATAGTTGATCTTTCAGGTGTAGGATTTCTCTTTAGGATACTCTCTAGATTGTCAACTATTTGGTGGGTCAAGATTGGGGTAAGCTCTTGTGTGAATGGTTCTAAAAGCTAGAATGTTGTTTCTTAGCCGGGAAGCTTAACCCTACTTGTTACTTCTACTGTGGTTGTTGTTGTTACGAAGGCAGGTCTCCCAGTGGAGTCTTATGTGAAACCAAGAAAATCAGCAGGCCTACTAATCACCAGTGGAGTCTTTTTGTTTAGGAACAATGGAGTCACCAGGTGGAGGGTTTTAAGATATGTCTAGGGATTACACTGTCCACCACAGTGCTCAGGCACTATCACCTTTCAGGAATCTCCTCAAAAACAGCAAACTCCAACCAGAGATTGACTGGGAGGGAATTTACCAGATATGTCACCTCCGAAGAGGGTGAGATCCGGAGGCTACCTGGCCCTTTCCAGGCTCTGTCTAAGAGTATGATGGACACTCAACAATAGAGGTCGATTCAAGAAAAGGGTGACTTACTGTCAACCTAACCAGAGTTCTAAGTCTCTGAGTCTTTTAAAAATATTTGAGGTGAAATGCACTCAGAGTTTTCCCCAACAGAGTCGCCATTATGTTGGTGACAAGATTGGGAGACAGATTAGTGTTTAGCAGTCATAGGCTCTCAGAAATTTTTTCCCCAGCAGAGTCGCCATTATGTTGGGGTTCCCATGTTTTGGCCAGGTTGACAAGACCAAAAGATGAGACAACATAGAACCACTTTCAGACCTTAGGATCTAGCCCTCCTAGGCCCAGAGAGGGATCCCTCTATGATTGTCAAAGGTTTTATATCTTTGAAGCTCAAATGTTAAAGTTTTAGGCTAGTTATAGGCACAAGGTTTGTTTGTTTGATGGTTGGTTTGGTTGTTGGGAATCAGGAAAGAAGGGTCCAATATAAGACAAGGCTGAGCAAAGAGGAAACTAGGCAAAGATAGATAACTCAGGGAACATTAAGGCCATTGGGCAATGGAGTCAAGAAAGGATTTATTTATAATCAATGTGCAAGCTTTCAGTGGGCTAGTCATCTAAAGCATTTGGATCTAAAGATGATATTTGGAATGGGACATTAAGGACTAAAAATGAATGAAGGAGAACCATCCAATTCTGTCTATAGATCAGGTCAGAGATCATTTAACTCCAGGCCTGCTTGGACAAAATCAGAGGCAAAACAAGGGATCTTAGAGAGTCTTAATTGGGATGGAAAGATCCTAGTGAGGCAGAGACGGGGTTCTAGAACTCCCAGTGTTCTCAACTCATCCAACTAAATCCTAACAAGAACATCTAAACATAGATTTCATTAATTCATACATCAGAGAGCAGGCAATAACATCCACTACACTGGTTAAACCAATTGAAATCAATATTAAAATACACATATAAGCAGAAAACATAAAAGGTTGGTAGAGCAGCAACATAAGGTACCTATCAAGGGTAAATCTTATGCCAAACTTTTGATGCGAGCCAGTAGAAATGAAATCAAATGAAATCAAACACAGGAATAGGAAAACATCACTAGCTGCTTTAGATCAGGATCCAAAGAAACATGTTTGTCATATTAAAAACAACACCAATCAGGTACATTCATTGCCCACAACTTGGACATTTAGCCTGAATACATAAAATCTCAGCCTATCTTACAATATTACACAGAGAACTTGTCTCAAGAGGAAAATTCTTGCAATCCACTGATATCCATTCAACAACCATTACAATAATTTTCTTATGTGTTTTATAGAAGAGGATGAACAACGGAGCGACTGAGGAGGTAGGTGAACACTAAATGTATCATTAAACACAGAAAAGAATAGAGGGCCGAAACCCATCCTATTTTAAATCTCTGCATTTATCTCTAATATGGCTCAAGTGTTCTTGCTACAGTACTATGGTACTTATTAGTACAATAACAAAATAAAATAAGAAACAACGAGGTCTGCCCTACTTGAATCACCAATTCTTTTGATCATGTAGAACTGCTGTCAGGTAAGAAGCTTCAGGAACACGATGTATAATAAAAATTGCATGGGTACTTTGTCTTCTGATTGAAGAAAACACTCTATTTCCGTAGACAACCCTGGTGGTACGGTTTCCCATGCATTACACTTCTGGTTGACCTTCGGGGTTATGAATCTGGTACTTTGCCTCTGAAACTACTCCATTATGGATCCAAATCTTCAGTCTTGAGCACTGAAAACTATGATCATAGGTTGGTTTTACTACTAGTCCATAAATGCCTCGATTCTGCAAGATCTGAGCTTTAATGGTGCCAGATGGGGTTGCAAGTTTTCAAAACCTATCCTTTGATGAATCTACGGCGCAAGAACCCCTCCAGACTTTTCCTGTAACATCAAGCTCCGAACACAGCCTCTGCTCATGGTCTTCTTCGATCACTCTATCACTGCAACAGGGATAGTGCATCATGGCGGTCATTAACCATTTGGAATCCAGCAAAACACGAAAGCTGTGAAGAGAAAAATGGATGGGGGTGGCGGATGATGTGGATGGAGGAAATGGACGTGCAATTGGTGACATGGAAAAAGAAATTGCAGGGGTAATGATGAAAAATCGCTCTGGTAGGTGGTTGGCAGAACTCAGAGAAAATACACGCAAAGAAAAAATGAAAACACGTCAAAAAACAAGAAATGAATCAATTATACATGAATGGAATAGGAGGACGTATGGAGGGTACACGTGGAGATGATGTGGCGGAACGAGAGACAGTGGAACAGTTAGCGGCGAGTGAATAAATCTGGACCGTCGATCACGGCGGAGATCAACGGCGGAGGAAGATGGATGGGGGGCTAGGACCTGAACTATCGCATGCGTGCCTTCATTAAACATCGTGCATCTTCGACGAGCGATAGCCATTGGATGACTGCTCTAGATCGGTCGGTCCACGGCCATTTCGCTGGGCATCCGTGTCCGAACAATAATGCGCGATGGATGACGTTAACGGGTGGGAAAAACAGTTTTGAAGTCATACAGGAGGACATGTGTCGAAAGGTGTATGGAATCGATGGCCAACCGGGGAAAACCGTCCTCTGCCCAAAGGCGGTGCGATGAAAACAATGTGGGTTTTTAAAACCGCGAAGGCGGGCGGGGACCACTACGGCGGGCATATTTTGCACCGTCAGATCTGTATAGATCGACATTCGATATCGTGCCCAACATGATTCGACTACGGACCATTAGATTTGGCTCTTAAACGGACGGTGGAGATGCGGCGACGGGTCATGAATAGGGAAAACGAAAAAGGCAGCAGGGGCGGCGATCACCGTCCATTTCGTGCAGATTGATGGCTATAATCGCGCCCGATGAACAAAAAAGGTAAGCACCTTTTGGACTTCACGGGTGGTTACAGCACGAGATCACATGGAGGAAAAGGGTACACAGCCATCAGAAGAGGGGCTAGGCCTGATATAAGGTTCAGAGTGGGTTTTAAAGCCATTTTAATGCATTTTGAAGCCTTATAAGGGTAATGATAGGGAGATGGAGGGGGAATTTGTGAAAGCAAAGGGTGTAGGGACTTTTAGAGGGGATTTGGGGGGTTAATAGGGGAATTAAAGAGGGAAAAGAGGGGATTCTTCAAAGAGGAAAGTGGGTGAAAAAGTGGTTTTTTGCAGGAGTATGAGGGGCAATGTTGGTCAATTAGGATCGGCATTATAACCAGTGAGGCCTTAGATGGGAAATCAGCAGAGGGGGTTGAATTGGAAAGCAAAGAACAAAGAGACCTCAAGGATGATGTGTCTTCAGGGGAGATGCATTCCTTGAAGGTCTCCAAAATTACATAGCCCCCAGCTTGCTTGTCAAGAATTTCATTGGGGGGCTAATAAACTCTTCTCCAACTATTCTTGAATTATTTGATGTACCAATCAAACTTTTTCAATGAATATTTTGGATTTTTCTATGTCATTATTAGCATTAATAGAAACATCCTTCCCAAAGATAAAATATAAAGGATATTTGGGCAAGTATCCCAAGCATGCCTCAAATGGCAATGTTTGAGTCGATGAATTCTTGGCCCGGTTGTAAGCATGTTGAATATAGTGCAAATGTTCATCCCAAAATTAAGGATGCTTGTTGCAATAACCTCGAAGAATATGTATCACCAATTTTTTCAACACCTCTATTCGGACATCTATTTGCAGATGGAGTGTTGTACTCTTTTTCAATTTGGTGTCCATGAGTCCCCATAAGTTTGACCAAAATCTCCTTAAAAAACATGAATCTCGATAACTAACAATGGATGTGGAAAACCCAAAATGTACCCATACATTATGAAAGAATGATTGAGTAGTTTGTTTAGATGTAACCTTCTTTTTAAGGTATCAAAATACACATTTTGCTAAACCTATCGACAACTACATAAAGATAATAATGAACTCTCATAGACATAGTTATACCTCTTACATAATCCATAGAAACACTCTCCCATGGACGAGAAGGTACTGGAAGTGGTGTATACAATCCCAAATTTCTATTGCTAGGCTTGCTGACAGCAAATAATGAACATCCTCTTACAAATCATGACACACTTTCAAGCATACAAGGCCAATAATAATACCTTTGTAATTGTGTCATTGTCTTACCTACACCAAAATTATCAGCAATAAGAGAAGTATGTGCTTCCCTTATGATGTTGAATCTCTCCCCCTATGGAATACAAAGCTTGCCAAGATGGTACAAAAAGTTATCGTGCACGAATACAAAGCTTGCCAAGATGGTACAAAAAGTTATCATGCACATGATAATCCAATTCCTCTACTTTTTTACCTTGACCCAAAGTCACATATACATATTTGAAATCATTATCTAAATCATATTTCTCAACATATTTCTCATGCATGACAGAATTATGCATAATAATGGATGCACAAACAATTGGTCTAGAAAGAATATCAACAACTTTTTTATAGATACATTTCTTATACCTTATCACCAAGTGGAATTATTGAAGAAATACCATCCATCAGAAGTGCCTCGCCTGCTGTAGCTTTTCTTGTGATTTCAAGTATTGTAATGGTTGATGATCCATGTGAATGATTGTTTCCTTACTCGTCAAGTAATGTTTTCACTTTTTCACACTTTACACTAATGCATAAAATTCCTTTTCATATGTAGGATAGTTAATCATCGCACTATTAAAATTTTCAGAATGAAAAGAGATGGGCTTACCATGTTGCATCAAGACTGCACCCATGGCATAGTCACTTGCATCAATCTGTATCTCAAATGAATGTCTCAAGTCAGGAAGTGAAAGTACAGGAGATGAACTGATATTTTCCTTCAATGCATCAAATATTTTTTTTGTTTTCCTCCGCACTGAAAAACCTACTTCACACTTGTCAATGCATGCAATGGAGCTACGATAGAAGAAAATTTAGAAATACAATTTCTCCAATATTGGGTTTCTCCCAAAAAATTTCTAACCTCTGTCAATGTCTTGGGCTTTGGAAAATTCAAAATGACATCAACCTTCGAGGGATATATTTTCAACTCACCTCCTCCACTAGTATGACCCAATTATTCTAAATACGTTTTTCCAAATTCACATTTCAACATCTTTAAAAAAAAAAATTCTTTCTTTAAGACATTTAACACTTGCTTGACATACATGACATGTTCTTCACAGGACTTGCTTAAAATTAATATGTCATCTAATTAGACTATCACAAATTCATCTAGAAAAGGCCTTAAAACATCATTCATTATACGCATGAAGGTAGCAGGAGCATTGAAAAACCCAAAGGGCATAACCAACCATTCAAATAAACCTTGCATTGTTTTGGATGTTGTCTTCCATATGTCTATTTCAATGATCCTAATTTGATGATAGCCACTCCTCAAGTCCAACTTAATGAAACACACAACATATTTCAATTGATCAATTAAATCATTGATTCTAGGAAGAGGGTAGCGGTTATTTGTCGTAATCTTGTTCAATACATGGAATTCCACACACGTGTGCCATGTTCGATCCTTATTTGGCACTAAAACAATAGGTGAACCACATGGTGATGTACTTGGTTGGATGCTCACCCTGTCAAGCAACTCTTGGATTTGTTTTTTAATTTTTTAATTTTACATCACTAACATCTTGTACATGCCAATGTTAGGAATGGGACAATCTTGATGCAGTTGGATTTAATGTTGGATTTTTATTTTGGGAGGAAATCCCTTAGGCTCCTTAAACATCTCACCATACTGGTTAATAACCTCAACCAAATCAGATTTTAACTTTGAATCAAAACCTTTAAAGGCTTCATTCTCAACATCATTCTTGGGTTTAATCTTCAAAATTACAAATTTCTTGCTAGAGTTAATAAGTCTCTTCATTTTTCCAACATTCACAAATGAAAGGTTTAGTTTCTTACGATGTGCTCTAATAATGTTCTCAATGCCAGATTTAAAAAAGTGATATTCATTAGGGGAATTTTGAGGTCTAAAATGTTCCTCCTAATGAAATTATAAAATAATAGTGGAAATAATTAAATAATATTATATTACATCATCAAATTTTAGATGGAAAAAGAAAAAACTATTTTTTCAACTCGTATTTTCAACTTATCTCCCTATGGCTTTACTCAAATTTCGATCGGTAACACTCTTGAGATGAAGAATTTTATTCTTCATCCAAGGAGGACCCATGTTTCATACTTTCAATGGACTCTGCTACATGAAAAATGTGATTGCAATAGTTCGTTTTTCATATATTTCTAATTTTTCATGTAGCAAGGTCCATTAAAAGTATGCAACATGGTTGCTCCGTGGATCAGGAATTAAATTTTGCATCCAACAAGTACTCCCACTCGAAATTTGAGTAATACCTTAGGGAAATAAGTTGAAAATACAAGTTGAAAAAGTAGTTTTATTATTTTATTATTTTTTATTATATTTACTTTTTTACCCCAAAAATGGCGAATCATCCACCATGGTTTACATCATCATCTAGAATCCTATTCGCTATTATAAATTTTATCTTGATTGTACATTTTTCTTAGGAGGTCCATTTTATACCTCAAAAATTCTCTAATGTGTTTTCATGGCGATGAAAGATAATTATCTTGTCATAACAGTATGGGCTTCCCAAAACAATACTACATATGTCTAATGGCACTACATCAAGCTCTACCTCATTAATGAAGTTTGCAGTAATGGAGAATTTCAATTTTCATTTTCTAGTTCCTTGAAAATTTGCATTGTCTCACGCCCAACCTAAAAGATATGGTTTAGGATGAGGAATAGTTTCCAAATTCAACTTTTTGACAATGTTTTCAGAAATTATATTTTCTTGTGAGCCAATATTAAATAGAGTATCAATTTTGTTACGTTTTTAGATTACTATAATATGGAAAATCTCTATTCGTTCTTTTCCACTTTGAGTTTCATTATGGATATTTGAAGAACTACTGCTAGTAATAGATTCCTTACCTTTCAATCCCATAGTTGTGATATTTGTTTCATCTCCCAAATCATATCTGAAATCATGTTGTGTAGTTGCAGTTGCCTTTTTCTTTCCTTTGTTGTTAAACTTTTTGGGTATCATCTCGTGATAAAGTTTCCAACAATGATATTCATCGTGACCGTCCTTTGAACAATGCTTGCATGTTAATTTTTCTCCCTCTTTCTTGATGGAAGCATTATTCTTCCCTTTTACTTTGAATTTAATCTTTTCTTTTTCACTGTTATTGCCTAAATCTACCTCAGGCTGAAGGAAGGTAGAGTCTAGGGTAACATCAAACCATGCTCAGTCTAGTAGCTAGCCCTACCAGAACAGGAGAGGGCTCTCTCCGGGTCAATCTCAACAAAAATAATCAATAGGGCTTGAGATGACTTGAAATAAAAGCTAATTTTAGGCTAGGTATATAAGTAAAGGAGTTTGATTTTGATTTTTTGGTATTTTTTTGGATCAAAGGGAAAGGCAGTTTTGGGTGCGGGGATTAGGCCTAGTTTTTGCAGAGTTCTAATTGGGGCAAGGAAGGAAAATGTTTTGATGCTTTGGATTGAATGAATGGATGGTTCAGAATGGTGAGGAACTAAAGAGGGCAAGAGGGTTTCAAGAATCATCCTCAAACAGATGAAAACATGAAAAATTAAACGAAACTAAAGGTAGAGCATAGCAATCTAATGAATTCTACCTTTAACACTGATTTGTTTAATCTAAGAAGAAAGGAGAAGGGAAATGATACACATAAACATCAGTGAACTTACAATTACATAGGTAAAAACACCATCAAAACATGGAGCCACAAGGATCCCAAAGAGTGCTGCAAACCCTGGTCTATTCCTTTGCCAAAAGTGCAGAGATGAAATGTACAATGAAGTGCCAAGCAATCCCAAATGTCCAACCCTGAAAATGACTAAGAAAATACATGATATAGACAAGCCTAACTCATTCCCATGCCTCTAGGGGTCGAGCTCATCATTCTAGGAGCTGTTTCAACCATATCTAAACTAGGAACTGAAAAATAGGCAATGAAACAACTTGCCTCTATATGATAGGAAACTGATCCATTCACTTACATTTCACCTTTTGGTGAATGAATCTACTAGAATGAGTAAAAATGTGCCAAAATTACATCATTTTCATGAAATTACATCAATTTACATCAAGAGTTACATGAAAAAGTCAAACTGGCCAAAACTAGGCGAAATTCTGAGTTGCTGAGTGAAAAATAGGCCAAATTTCTCTATGCGACACGCCTAAAATCTCTATGCATAGCACAAGTTTGAGGCTGATTTTGAGGGTCTTCCCAAAGTCAAAATTGAGTGAAAGATAGCTCGTTGGAAAGCCCTGCCTGTCTACTTTCCAACCCAAGTGGAATTTCTAGATTTGGTTTCCATTTGCCCCTCCAAAAATCAAATCTCCCAACACTGCTTCCTGTGTGTGCAAAAGGTGGCAGAAAGGCCATTTTTAGGGTGTTTTTGACCCTTTAGGAAACCCAGAACTTGATGAAATCCTTAGGTAATCCATGAGAATGCATAAATTTTAATAAAAAATCTAGAAATGCAAATTTTTCCCCCTGAAGAGCTGCCAATTATAAGCACGCGCCAAGTGGCGCTACACGTCGGGCAGGAAAATCTGTGTTTAGGCTCAAAAATTCAAAATTGACAAAAATTTTCCCAAATTTCTTGAAAATTTGGGCTGAAGGTCCCTCATCAAGTGCTATGCTCAGCCAAACATGCTTCGGCCAAAATTTGGAGCCTATCATGCCTTTTGCGACGCTTTAGTTCCCTCCTTAGCCTTGCCTTCAAGATCTTGATCCTTGCTTTGCAAACATGAGTTTACGCCCAATAATGATTCTTCATGTGTCTAAGCATGTTATTTTCATTTTTTTCCTTTTCTAACAACTTCTCGAGATGAATTTTGACCCTCTCAAGCCAAGTCTCTTTATAAGCCTCAATCTCCCGCTCAATAGGTGTCATCTCGGTTGGGCTTCTTCGGGCAGCTTGCCAGTTCTCACGGATGTTTTGAAACTCCATGATCATCTGATGATCCTCCAACTGCTTGTTACACTGCTCCAAGTATTTTATAATCCATTTAGCTCTCTGCAACTTGTCGGTCAATGTGTTTATCTCAGCCTTCTGCTCATGAATGATCTCTCTCAGCTTTGAGCTTGGAGAGCTCAAATCCTCATCAATCAATATGAAATCAGTATCCTGGCCTCCTGAAGGGCCCTCATCATGCATAGGCCTCTTACCTTTGTCCTGTACCTGTACCTGTGTTGTTGATGATGGCAACGAGACCCCTTCCACCCCGAGTGGAGATAGTACTCGTCGGGTTACTACAAATAATGCTCTTGTGCCTCTCTGATAAGAAAAAAACACTGGCACACTGATAGGCTCTATTTTGGGACCTTTAGGCTGACGTGAAGGCTCACCTAACTCATGAAAAATCTCCAGAGGAGGCTGAGGGGCTGTGAAGAAGCCATGGGAAATGAAATCCTCCCATGTAATACCCTGCAGTCCAAGCTAATGTACAACAACGATCTTGATGAGTGTATAGTGATAAATATTGTTGTACTTCTCCTCAGGAGTCTTCTTCTGCACAAGAGTGGTCATTCTCTCGATTTTCTGGCACATGAAATAAGGTATGTTCATCATCCTCACTCTTGTGAAATGCATCAATAACCTGATGTGGTAGGCATACAGGCATGAGAACCGGCCCTCACAACTGAAGTATCTGATAATGAGTATCATCAAAAGCGCATAGGATTCCTTCAGGAACCAGAATGGGAATACCCTGCTAAGCTATCTCACATAGCTAGGCCTGATGTATGGTTCATAATGTACTATGTCCACCTGTTGTCTTTTGTTCGACTATTCACCTACATTCGGTATCCCGGTTGCTTGAGAAATGGCTTTCGGTGTCAAGGTGAAATTTACACCAGCAATAGTTACTTGACCATCATGCAAATGTAATACAAACAACCGAGCCAATTCCTGATGATGCTGAATCCTAGAAATCATCTCACAGTACTGATAACATGACTGCTCTCGAAAACATGCCATGGCAAGTGGGCATGTTTGCAATTGGGTTAATGAGGTGGGCTCTTCTCTCACATGTTTTCCACCTTTACGAGGCCTTCTCGGTGCATGTAGCTCAGTGGTAGAATCACTATCTCTGTCGTATGATGTATCTGTGTCCATTTCCATGGTGTTGAAAGTCTATGCCAAGTATATGCTTATTTGTATGAGATGAAAATGAGAATTTGGTGTCTTTGTCTTGATTGCAAAATGTGTCAAATAGGAAGGGACTGTGGAAAATAAGGCAGTGAGAATGATGGAGTTTTGTCAAGTGAATTTAAAGTGTAATAAAAATCACTTGAATATTTGGGAACTTGGGGTTTGGGGATTTTATAAGTGAAATGAGAAAGGGAAAATGATAGGGAATGAAGTAGCTTTAGGGATAGGAAAATGGGGCTTAGGAATAAGTCACTTTGAGGATGAAAATGGGTAAGGGATGAACTGTAGTGAGATGAAATGTAGTGAGATGAACTATAGTGAGATGAACTGTAGTGATATAATAACAGTGAGAGGGAAAAAACAAGGTGGGAAATAAAAGGGTTTGGCACCAAATTATTTTTTATAACACCAACTTCAAAACCCTAAGTAAATAATTCTCAAGAAGATAGGGTTTGGATTTTCATGTATAAAATTCTCATAATCAGTCATATAACCACACCAAACACGAATTCATGGGTGCTAAGAGATCACATGAACTTACTCGAGCATGGAGCAACCAAACAAAATCCGATTTTGGAGAAGACTGGCAGAAATTTTAAGTTTTGGGCCAATGCGCCGCGTGCACAACCTAGTGCGCCACGCCTTCCTTGTGCACCACGCTAGTTCAAATTTGTATGGTGAAAAATGGCCCTATGCGCCATGAAAACTATGTGCACCGCGACCTCCAACCAGTGCACCACGACCCTGAATCTCGCCCACAGTCGGTCCTCCAAAACTGGCTTTTGATCTTCCATGACTTAACTCGGCTTATTTGAGGATTTTGTTTGCAACTGAATTGTTGAATGGTGAAAATATATTATATATACAAAAGTATTTTGATTTTTCATTTAGAAAACCCACTTTTGTAATGTTGCAGACTTTGGCACTTTTTCCAATAAACTCTGTTTTGCTTGTTTCCTCTGATTTTTGAACTGATGATGAAATTCTTGTCTATTTTTTGCAGGGATAGCTGGCATGAGATCTTGGCAAAGGCGACCAGGGCTGCGCTTGAATAACTTCACAACTGAAACAACTTTTGAAAATTACATGGCATTTATTACAAAAGACAAAATTGACGATTTTTCTTCAAAACAGAGTTTTGAAGAAGAATCATTATCAAGCAATATGACGATGAAATTTTTGCAATGAAAACTTATTTCGAGCCTCCCTCATGTGCCTGCTGACATTATTAGACATTTTGAAGATGAAACCCTAGACCTAATGAGGTTTAAAACCCTAAAATGACTCTTTGCTGACCAAGAGACCAAATAGGACTGTAAATGACTGTAAAATTAATTTTGATGAATAGACACAGACTAGCAGGTACATGACATGAGGTATATGAGTGAAAATACCCTTCCGTCAGATGATCCATGCTCCTAATGGAATGCAAATGAAGGAACTGAATGAGACACCTAAAATGAAATGCAACAAAAGAGATTTTCATCTCTAACGGAGGGATGAAGATACCGACTCTAACAGTCACCACCCTTAAATGGCATTTTTCTACCCTCTTGTGGAACATTTTTCCCTCTTGCTTCTAGATTTTTTTCCTATACAAAAACCTCATCTAAAATTGTAGGGTTAAACATGAGAATAGTGTGTCTCAAGTAGCTATGCAAAACTCCAATATATTTGAGTAAAATGTCTTGAGATGATAAATCTACACCCAAAATCAGTGCTCTATTTCAAAACTCTTGGGTATAAATTTGCACACTTTGACCCTTTAATTGCCTAAATTTTTTCCAATCCATGATAGTTGTTTGAATATATGCTAACAGATAAAATTTTATCTTATTGAAACACTAAAATCATTCCAAGAAGATAAAACCTTACCATGTTTCTTCATTTCCTCTTGATTTTTGTCTTCCTACCAAATGAGTGTTGCACTTTCCAACCTTAATGAAGCAAGTTGAATCTTGGTCTCATCATCCTTGACCCTTTGTATCCTACAATACACTTCAAGTTGACGAGCCAAATTATCTAATATCTCAGCATTTACCTCTCCATTATACATAGGCAATTCAAAATTTATGACAAGTTTTAAAAGTGGATTTTTACCATGTCCCTTTGGAGAATGTGGAGGTGTTTGTGATCGGGTTGATGTAGAAGATGATGATGGTGAAGATGGAGTTGAGGATGGAGGTGAAGAGAAATGTGGTGTTAAAGGTGGTTTTTCACCATTCCCTCGATTCCCTTTTGGAGGCTTTTCCCCATCTCCTCCATCTCCTTTTGGAGGCTTATCTCCATCTCCCTTTGGAGGATTGGAGCTTTCACCTTGTTTCAACCTTGTATTCCTCTTTTCATAGAAAACTTTCACCATTTATTTCATGTCAAAGAATTATTTTCTGAAATCCTTCTCATGCTCTAACATATTTTTAGGCTCTCCTTCATGTGCCATGACTCGTGAGGCTTCTGGTGAAACTTGAGGTGAAATTTGTGGTGGAGATTGTGGCAAATTTGCTCTCCTTGACCTAACTTGATCTGAATTTGAATGTTAGTTTTGTTGTGCTAATTTCATCTTCAGATTTATATTAAAGTGTTGATCTTTTATTCTTGTACAAGGGTTTATTGAAGTGATTATGATTTATTAACAAGTAAATGTGTGGAGATTAAGTTGAATACTTGAACATAAAAGCAAGGAAACTAAATGATGAATAGCAGCAAACAAATAAACAACAACTTATCAAAATTGAATCAATAACACTTTGTTTTGATGAAGGAGTTCACCCCTCTTGGGCTACATCTCCTTGGTCGAGCTTCCATGGCATGACCCTTTGTATTAGCTCAATTGTGCAAATAATTTTGTTTACAATCTCCTATTGCCTCCACAAAATACTCCAATGTGTCTAAAAACGTCAAAATCTACCAACAATGACTCTTCTTGAGCCAAAATTGGTTGAAAATTTATTCATTTATGGCCAAAACAAATTTTCCTACAATATCTCCTCCAAATTTGGAGAAGACTCCAGATAAATAAGACATTTTGGTGGATTCTGCCGAAATATAAGGTTCTGCTAAAACCGTCAGCAAATAAAAATGGGATGAATTAGCAGTTAAGAGTAGGCTTAGCTATGATAAGCATGTCTTAACTACGCATTATCCTAATTACATAATCTTGTTTTAATTAGAGGATAATCTGCAGATTAGTGGAGTAATCTTAGATTATGGTGTTAATTCTCTACTGTTGCATTTGGCTCCACCCATAGTTTTCACAGTCTCACATGGGAGGGGGCCTGATCCCTCTGAACCCCTGCCACCAGAATCAAAAAACAATAAGTAGTAGTGGAATCCTTAGAGGATTAAGACCCATCGGATAGTAGAGGTGGTAAGTCATTATATTTGTGTTTTGACCCCGACCCCCGCACCAAAATTTTGTTCCAAATTACAATGTTCAACCCTTAGCCAAAACTTTGGTTATAAATATATATTCATACCCCGATGTCGTATGTATGTCGGTTCACCTGTCAGTGGTTTGAAATTTGGTTAGAAATATTCAACTGCAATATATATATATATATATATATTTCCATCTGTCTGTCTATCCAATGGTTTCGACACTGGATTATATAAAATATATTCAGCCCATAATATGTCCATTCATCCCGAAATACAATGTGTGTGCATAACTTTGATATAAAGCATAACTTTGAATTTTGACCAGTTCCAAAGGTTTGATGGGTCCACTAGAGGGGGCACATGGTAGCCCCTGGATGCACCACGCATCTAGCCCTAGTTGGACTATTCCAACTAAAAAAAATCTACTTCAACCTTAGGATAGTTGTAAAGAAAATTCACCTCAAATTTCACTGGAGAATCTGGTTGTGACACTTTTCATAATGTCATTGGGCTAAAACTAGAGAATATTCCCTAAATATACCTCAAGTACTGACTGGGTTTCGATGTCATCAACCTGTCACTGTTATGCAATTTTTTTAGTTGTTTGAGAAAACAAACAACAGGTCATAAATTCTTCATCTGAAGTTGGTTTTTGATGAAATGAATTGCACTGGATTTATGGTGAAAAGCTCTTCGATGTCGTTCTAGTTTGGAGCATTCATGAGCACTTTCATTTTTTAGCTTAATGTTGAGCCTCTGATCATAACTTGAGTACTTGCTACCACAGGCTTTACTTCTCCTCTTTTGATATTTATCCTTGTAAGAATCAAGAACACTTGCAACAAAATTAAACCCTCAAAACAAACTAAGAACCAAAGCTCTAATACCAAACTGATATGTATATGTAAACTTGAGAGTTTATGGTGAAAATTGCAAGTGAAATGTTTAGGGTTTTTAGCCAATTATGTCAATTTCATTAACACATAAACATGATTTTAAACTTAGTTTTGCAAAAAATAAATAAGACATAAGTAGAATAATAGTATACATAAGACAACAAATGATGAAGGAGTTCACCCCTCCTGAGCTACATCTCCTGGTCCAACTTCCAATGTTGGTCTCTTTCATTATGCTTAAAATATGTGTTTACATCAAGTTACAGTGCTCAAAATGTTAAAAAAATGTCTCCAATGGCTCCACAACATTAAAAAACCCACAGTTGGGCTCTTTCTGCAATCAAAAAGGTCAAAACATGATTGAGTTATGATCCATAGAAGTTTTTCTACTAAATGTCCTCCAATTCACACCCACCTGCAAACTGTTCTACAAATTCCGCCTTTTGTAGCCACGTGGAGTGACAAATTTTCCCCGCTCCAGTGAGATTTGCGTCAGTTCGGGTGCAATTTGTCACTTCCTTAAATTGCCTATGTTGGTCCTAAACGAAATAAAAAGGTGGAAAATGGCACATTTAATGTCATTGATGGTGGTCAGTTTGAATGTTCTCACCAATTTGTTTGAACCTGGGTTGAGGTCAGGTCGGTTTAAGTTCACTACAGTTTGGTTTTCTAGAACCTTTCCCAAGGTAGGTTCTGCTTCCCCGCCGACTCTAACCATCACATCAAACCATTACATTAACAGTGGCACATGTCTTCGTGATAGACAATAAAATAACTATTGGAGGTTTAATCTTGTGGTTCCACCGATGGTTTGAGGTAGGTTTAGTCCTAGTTCCGATACGGGTTTCACCAACATTTAACTTGATTTCCCATGCTAACCATTCACCTATGATAACATATGTTATAGCCTCTGCTCCTTAGACTTTGGATTAACGGTATAATATATGGTTTGGAACGTTGTATTCCCCATTGATTTATCATATGATTCAAACTTTGGTTTATTAAATTTAATATATATGGTCCATGGAACATAATATATATGGTTGGGGTCGGGGTTAACCCCGAACCCTATCTGCTCGCCACGTAGTGTGGTTTGGTGGACCGGGGTCTAGGGTTAACCCCAGACCCTGTCTCCCCACCACGTAGTGTGGTTTGGTGGACCGGGGTCTAGGTTTAACCCCAGCCCCTATCCCCAACTCCTCCGGAAACAAACTTAAAATATAAATTTTAAACTATAGTTGTCAAGGAACACCACAGCCGGGCGAGTGCAGGGCTTTACTGGCAGGCTATAGGTCGCAGTTTCGAACCCCGTGGAGGAAGTTTGACCTCCAACAAAAATTTTGCAAGGTCGTTAAGAGGCCATGTGGATCCTCGTAATTGGTACACACAAATGCACTTGAACCAATAAAATCTCACCAAATCGAACCAATCAAAAAATTCCACTTTTCATCCTCTCATTCACTCACTGGAGGTACAGTCACCCTGTAAGATCATTTCCCAGTCAGCATACGGCTACCAACTGGGCATCCCTGCAAACTCATTTTAAAAATTTTATTTGTTTTCCAAATCGACCAGAACGTGATATTGGAAGCATCTGATATCGGTTTGAGTGAAACGAAATTCGTTGGATTTAAGGCGATGAGATCTTCGTTTTGGCACTGGTTTCAAGCCAATTTGAGAACTTTGAATTTTGAGCATTTTATTGATCCACTAGATCAATAACAAGTGGAAAGAGTTTCTAGTGGGGAAAGGCTTAGTGGAGATCCATTGAGCTAAAGTAGAATATCATTCAAGCACCATTTCTATCATTAATAAACTTTTGGAAGCCTTTCAAAGTGGAGACAAATGTGATTGGGCCTGTTAAAGTGTTAAATTTTCTTTAATAAAATTGTAAAACATATTTTTAATTATAATTGGTTTTCTATTTTTTTTAAGTTAAATAAAAAAATAGATTAATGTAATTGTTTAAGAGTGGAAAATATAGAATAAAATTTTACTTCTTTACTTATTAGTAAGTCATTGGTTTCAAAATTGTTTTAAAATTGTAATTAACTATGTGAAGTTTATGTTGATATTCATTTGTTTTATTTTAACAGAAAGAGTATCTGCTAATGATTATCTAATTATAATTAGAAAAACATAAATGGGTATAAATAAATATTACATAATAATTTAGATTTTATAATTTTTTTATTAATTTATTAAAATATAATAATTTTCTCTAAAACATGGAACACAATTCTAAGCTATGGAGATTTATTCTCATTTTACTGTGAAGATTATTAATTTGTAAATAAGCTTTATCACAATACCATGATTATTTAGAATATTCTTAGTAATAATCACAAATAATGTTGAGATTTATCATAAAAATAATTATGACATTTTTTTAAAATTAAATTCATAAAATTATAATTTAATTAGTTTTAATAAATTTTTAAATCTTAATAAATTTTTTGTTAGTTTGACGAGAAGCTTTGAAATTTGAGTCTTATAATTTACATAACCTTTAATTTTATAGTTTACATAATACAACAATTAGTTTACATAACACTTCATAATACAAAAATTGACATTTGAACTACTAGCCATAAGCAACAATTTTTTTTTCAGAGGAAAAAACTAAACTGAAGTTTATTATAAGGAAAAATTTTAGTTTACATATATCATATCCGTATATACATCTTGCATAGTAAAGATGTTTTTATTAAAATATTCAGAAGTAACCCCACCTAGACATATTCATCCATCCACTACTAGCTATGAGAAAGAAATACCATCCATAATGTCCAAAAATGTAGGATGAAGAAAAAACATAGTAGCATCATCTAGCTGGCAAGAAAAAGAAAGAGTGCAGCCTATTATGGAAGTAAAATTCTTTAATCCTCCTATGTAGTCCCATGATAAAAATAGGTGTAAAACATATATCCCTTTGCATCCAGCAAACCTTTTTTTGATAGGGAATCAACCACCATATTTGATTCACAAAAGATATGTTGGATATGGAAACTCTAAAAATTCTGTATGAGCCCTTTTGTGCATACCTGCCACTCCCATAACTCTAAAGGATCAAAATTTGTTTTACCACAAATGCCCTCAATTATGGTCTTTGAGTCCCCATTAATATGTATATGTTGAATCTTCTTGTGAATTGCGCACCAGAGTAGGCCCCAACTCTTATATTTGTACCCAGGCCCCCAAACCAGTGAAACCTGTATATTGTATTCCTATTTATAAAAACAACAAGTCCACAAACACATTTACCCTCATGTGGTGCATCATCAAAGTAGCCTATCGGAAGTGTAATAAAGGTTCTCATGTGCCTCCCCAATAGGTTCTCAAGTGAAATTCCAAGAACATCTTTAGCAAATACAAGAAGACCAAGATTCAGAAATTTGAGTGAAATTTATGAGAAAGAAGAAGTAAATAATAATGCTGGTCTAAATTCTTTATTTTATTTGTTTTGTCATGTTGATGACCCAATACATTTCAAAGATGCAATCAAAGAAGAACAATGGATTGAAGCGATGAATAAAGAGACTGGAGCAATAGAAAAGAATGATACATTGGAGTTAGTGGACCTCCCACAAGGTAAAGAAGTCATTGGAGTGAAATGGATCTATAAGACCAAGAGAAATATTGAAGGCAAGATAGAAAGGCACAAAGCAAGACTTATCGTCAAAGGTTATAAGCATCAGCAAGGAAGAGACTATGAAGAAATCTTTGCACTAGTTCCAAGGATGGAGACAATGAGGACAATGTTGTCCATCGTAGCACAACAGAAATCGAATGTTTATCAAATGGATGTAAAATCAACATTCTTGAATCGAGTATTGGAAGAGGACGTGTATGTTGAACAACCTCCTAGCTAAGAACACAAATTATGTAAGTTAAAGACAACTCTTTATGGGCTGAAGCAAGCACCAAGAGCATGGTACAGCAGGATTGATGCTTATCTGATGGATAATAGGTTTGACAAGTGTGATGGTGAACCCACACTCTACATTAAATAAAATGATGGTAAAATACTTATTTTTGTTTTATATGTAGATAATTTATTTTTTACGGGCAATGATGTTTCTCTCATTGCTTATTTTAAAGTAGTCATGAAGAGTGAATTTGAAATGACTGACTTGGGTTTATTGAGATATTTTTTGGTCATAGAAGTAAAGAAAAATGAAAAGGGAATTTTTATTTCCCAAGAAAAATATGTTACATAAGTTTTAAAGAGGTTCAATATGTAGAAAAACAAATCATTAACAACTCCAGCTGTCATGGGGTTGAAGTTAAGCAATGAAGATTGCAGCCAAGAGCATAGTTGGTAGTCTAATGTATTTGACTGCAACTAGGCCTGATATTAGGTATGCAGTAAGTTTAATATCCAGATTCATAGAGACACCAAAGGAGACACATTGGCAAGAAACCAAGATAATTTTGAGGTATGTAAATGGAACGAAGGAGTATGGTGTTATATACTCCTCATCCGATAATTTTAAGTTGATTCGTTACACTAAGAATGATTGGGCTAGAAGTGTAGATGACAAAAAGAGCACATCAGGGTATGTCTTTCATTTGGGATCAGGAGCCATTTCATGGGATTCCAAGAAGTAGCCAATAGTTTCATTATCAACAGCAGAAGATGAATATGTAGTAGGAACAACTGTAGCATGTCAAGCTGTTTGGATGAGAAGGATGCTGAGAGATTTATGTCATGAGCAAGACAAAGGAAGCACAATTTATTGTGATAACATCTCAACAATTTCACTGTCAAAGATTTTTTTTTTCCACAAGAGAACAAAGCATATTGATGCAAAGTATCATTTTATAAGATAACTAGTTAACAAAGGTGAAATTGTTTTGCAGCATTTTAGGTCAGAGGAACAGTATGTTGATATCCTCACAAAGCCATTGGGACAAAAAAGTTTTGTTTATCTAAGAAAGTGTCTGGGAATGATTGATGGCAGAATTTGTGACTAAGGGGGAGTGTTGGAAATTACTTCCAACCACCACCATGAATAAGAAGTGGCAGCAACCCACACTTCATTAAATTTTTTATTGCAGGAAGGACAAAGCACAGATCTAAGAGTCAGAGGCATTTCATGCAATGTTCAAAAAAAAAAAGAGCAGAGCCCACACTCTGCATTTAATTCTTACCCACCACGTTGACTTATCGTTTTCCCGCACTTCGTCACCCATAAATTTTATGTTTTACCCATAAGCCTTTGCCAATTTTAAGTTTTTTCCAATGCGATATCGGCGGGACCCGCCTACCATTTCTGCATTTGCAAACCACTGCAAACCTTTGTTATTTCACCTTTCCTTACCTTTCCGCCTTACCGCACTTCACAACATTTATCATTTACCACTTAAATCTTCACTGAATGTTAAATCTTCACCGATGCGATCCGGCGAGAACCACCTCAAACCTTTACCGCACTTACCACCGCTTTAGCACCCGCAGCTCGCACTTTGCAAGTTTTAAGTTTTAACCTTTAAGCACGCCCACACTTCACAACTTTTATCCTTTACCTTTTTGACCGCCCATAGTTTCTCACTTCGCAAATATTAAGACTTACCTTTTAAGCCGCCCGTAAGTTAAGTTATTTAATTTGTGATGCGATCGCATGTCGCAAGCTTAGGAGGGTGGCGTCTGCAATCGCATATCGCAAAGTTTAAAGGAAAGTGCCTATAAGTTAAATAGTTTATGTTGCGATGCGATAAGTGCCACATCACATCGCAATCACAAAGATTTAAGTTTTCCCGTAAGTGTCCAAGTTAAATGTTAAAATCACCGATCTACGATTTACGATGGAAGCCTAGATGCGATGTGTTTTTAAAGTCAAAACCAATAATATTTGAGGTCAGCAGTTTTGTATTTTGTACAAAACATTAAACAACTACATAATCTAAAACATTAAACGACTTTAATCATTATTAAATCCTTATAGTTGAAGTATTACATGTTGTTTTTTATGGAAATTTTGTTTTAAAATTCATAATATTCAATAAAATTATTTAAAAAAATTATTTTCAATAAATTATAATTTCACTTAAAAATTATACCACCAAATTTATTACCAAAAAAAAAAAATGATTCATACTTCTAATATTCATAAAAATATAAAAAACACTACAAACAAGATCATCTACATAAAATTTTCATCGTTCTATTATACAGCTCAATTACTCATACCGCATTATTTTTTTATTTTTTTATTTTTTTTTTTATTAAGTTGATTGGTTACCTGACAAAGTTTATGATAAAGTGTTATAAATATTTTTATAAAATTGCACAACATTTTTTTAATTATAATTAAAAAAAAAAAACAGGATAATGTAATCTTTTAAGAGTGGAAAACATAGAATAAAAGTTTACTTCCTCACTTATGAGTAAGTTATTTCAGGTTGAGTGGGTTTCAAAATTGTAATTGGGAAGAAAATAAATATATAAGTTAATGATTAATAATTATTATTAGAAAAACACAAATACATATAAATAAATATTAAATTGATTAAAAATAATATATTTTTTATGATTAAAAAATTTGAAATTAAAATATTAAAATATTTATATTATATTATTAAAAAAATTAATATATCTATATATATATATATATATATATAACAAATTTTTTTACTTTCAAAACTTATTTTCATTTCACTATAAAATTTCTTAATTTTATTTTCGAATATTCTTAATAATAATCAGAAATAAATTTGATATTTATCATAAAAATAATTATGACATTTTTAAATTAATTTTATAAATTTATAATTTAATTAGTTTAATTAATAATTTTTTAAATTTTAACATTTTTTTGTTTGTTTGATAAGAAGATTTGAACTTTTGTCTTATAATTTACATAACCTTGAATTGTATTGTTTACATAATATTTTGAAATACAACAATTAATTTACATAATACTTCATGATATAGCAATTTATAGTTGAACTGCTCCCATAAGTGACAATTTAAAATGATAAACTTAATTTTTTGACTTTTATTTATGGGGTTGTCTACCAAGGCTATCTGGCCAAAAAAATATCTTCAAAATATTTAATTGTGAGAGTATTTAAATCATTTTTTTATATAAACATGCATTCAACACAATTTGAAAATTTTAACAACTACAACTCAAATTTTAAAAAAAATCTATGCTCAAATTTTTATTGTTTTCCAGAACAATACACATTTACAAATCATTTAATTTAATAACTAATTAAAATTCTGAAATCCAAAATAAACACGTCAATAAATAAATATGATACCTACCGAGGATTGTCGAATTGTGGAAACCAAACAGAAGTTGTCGTATCATTACATTGGTCAGAAACTCCTCTACCTTATATGGACATATTTAGGCATTGACTATACTATACTATATGTAAATTTTTAGGCATGGACTCTACTAGAACCCCCGTAGAGCTGAATCAAATAAATGGATTTTTGTCCCGACTTAGACAATTTTGAGCATTTCTGCTCATCATTTCCTACTAGATTTTATTGATTTATTTCTTATTGAATTATTTTATTTCAAACACATGGTTTTGTCGATAGAGTAATGAAAAAGAGAGTTCTTGATTCTCAAATTTAGATGAAGAACTAGAAAAGATAGCTACATGGAGCATCTGCGTTGTGTTGCAATCGAGTGACCAAATCTCTTCGTTTCATATCTTTAGAGGTATGAGAATTATCGTATTGTGATGGTTTAACTAATGCGAACATGTTTTGAGGAGAACTTGAAAGGATTTTTCTAGAAGCATAGAGATTCCATTCATTATATATAGTGATGTGCTCTACTCCAACTCGATGGTGGGAGACTCACAAAGGAAACTTGGGCAACTAGGAAGAATGCACCAAAATGATGAGATTGTGATTTGAATGTCCAACTACTAGGATGGAAGAGATTTATTCTAGAAAGGGTGAACCATGCATACATCTAGCAAAATGGACTGAAGTATGGGGTAGAGAGCCAAGACCGGAATGGGCGCACATGTTCATCCATACTTTGGGCAAGGTGCCTACTAATTGGTACCTGGAAACAGAGCTGTGTCGAGGAACTAATGAATGGTTTGTGCTGACCGAAAGTTTCATTTTAACCTTCAGCTTTGGGAGTGGGTTTGATTTCTTGGGTAAAGTGCTACAAGCTAATTAGGAGGTCATATTTGATACTTCCAAACCGAAGATAGAGCATGCTTCGCCAGCATGGGATGCATAGATGAGGGATAATGTCAATTGCAGAAATTTGAGATTTGAAGAAACTGAAGAAGATCCAAGGAATATCACAATCCCTGAATCTGAGGGACAACACACAGTTGTTGGGCCCTCAATTACATCGTTGGATGTCACGAAGCCTTTGAAGGCTTGACAAGTGAACATTGGTATAGAAGAGCAACTGTAGTTGGCAAATATTGGAGATTACTGGGGTGATGATACAGTGGAAAAGGTTGCTAAGCTGCTGACTAAGTATCAGGACCTGTTTCTTGAAAAATTTTCTGAGTTGAAAGGGATAATTAGAGAGAGCTTAGGGTTATGAAGATCACTTTGACCAGATGCGTGACCTATGAAGCAGTGTCTGTATATATTGAATCGAAAGTATAAGAATAAATTCAAGGAAGAATTGGATAAAATGGTGGTTGCAGGCATTATAGAACTAGTGGAGTAGTCTGATTGGGTGAGTCCTATGGTGGTGCAGGATAAGAAGACAAAAGGGGAAATAAGGATTTGTGTGGACCTACGTAAATTAAATGATGTTTGTGTTCATGATATGTTCCCAACCCCATTTTTTGATGAGATCCTGGACAATGTAGAAGGACAGGAAGCTTATTCATTTACAGATGGGTTCTCAGGATATCATCAGATCAAAATTGCGTCGGAGGATAGAAGTAAGACAACCTTTGGAATAGAATGGGGATATTTCCAATATACAGTCATGCCTTTGGATTGAAGAATGCGCCTACTATCTTCTCACGCATAGTAGTAGCTGCATTCAAGGAATATATCCACAAGTTCTTAGAAGTCTAATTTTATGATTGGATCCTGTTTCGGTAGTTGAAAAAAAATGTATCAAGTATGCACCTAATGTTGGATACTTGTAGGAATTATTAGATCTCCCGTAATTTGAAGAAGTGCATATTTTGTGTGCTATTTTGGATATTGCTGGGTCATATTGTCTGCCAGCAAGGACTGATGGTAGATCTCGTGAAGATCACAGTAATTGTTAATATGGAGGTTCCTGGTAATGTCAAACAATTGTGCTCAATTTTGGGGCATACTGGATATTATAGGAAGTTCATTCAAGCTTATGTGCTCATCATTGTGCCCATGGAGAAATTTCTCAAGAAGGATGTGTCATTCTGTTGGGACAAGAAATGTCAAAAGTTCTTTGAATTTTTGAAGGTGAAGATGGTCAGTGCACCCATATTGGTCTTTCCATATTGGTCAAAGGTGTTTCATGTGTATGTTGATGCCTCCCTGCATCACGCTCAGAGCTATTTTATCGCAGCCTTGATCACCCTATTGCATTTGCAAGTAGAAATCTATCAAGCGCAGAGCGTACTTATTCAACTATGGAAAGAGAAAGATTGGCTATGGTCAATACTCCTCAAACCAACATCTACCAAATTAAAACAAAAATTACTTTAGTTAGATCAATGTAACACCCTAGTTAATTTATTTATGGACTTAAAAACTGGTTATGATATACTTTGAATGAGTAACAAATTAGAGGATTCGTTAACAATATTTTAATAAATTATATTTGGTATTTTCAAAGAGAGTTAATGAATAGTTTATCTGGAGTAAAAGAAAGAAGTAACTGATTGGTAAAAATTTTCCAGATACTAGGGTAAAAAGGTAGAGACAGTTCTAACAGTTACCATTTTCAAAAGAAAATCTTTATGGGAAAATCCTGGGAGGAAATGGAGTTTTTTGCATAGAAGGTATGGAGGGTGAAGCAACAGGAGGTTTCTATGAGTAATCCAGAGTTGGTAATACAAGAAGTGGAGCTCAAGAAATACATGAAAGAGGATAGCCTAGATTTATTCTTGAGGTCTAACTTCTAGTCTCATTAAGTACCTAGTCCCTGGTGATGAGCAAGGGGGGAGCAGAGGACGTAATCGATGTTGTAGTCCTGTGATTTGGCATATTGGCATACCAAGTGACAAGGCAACATTAAAACCAGTCTTTAGAGTTCTAGGACCTAGCTTTCCTAGTCTCAAAGAGGGATCTCTCAATTTTTTGCAAAGATATGACTTTTTTTCTTGTAAAAATTTGATTTTAGGCTAGTTATTAAGCATGAGTTTGTTTGATTTTTTGGTGGGACATGATGATCTAGGCAGCATAGTAGAAAAGGGAAATCTCTATGTCATTGAGAAATGGAGTCAAGTGGAAGTTGTAACAAGTTTGTAAACAGATTAGGGGTATCAGAGGGAAAATCTAACTTGGTCAGTGGATCTACAAAATCTTTCAGGTGAAATGAAATGGACATCAAAAGTTTTAAAATGAAAATTAGAAGTAAGGGCAATTAAGAATCCTGAATTATATGTACTTCTCAACAAAGGGACTTAAAAAATTATCTGAACATGAAGAGGCATTCCATAGACAAGGCTAACCATAAATTCTAGAAACCACACTTCAGCAAATAATAATTTCAAGACAAACTTTTCAAATGAAGTCTAGGAGTCGAGGAACGCTCTATTTCATCCAAATATTTCACTTTCAAGGATAAGAAAACATTTAAGACTCACAAATAACTACATTCATAGAAGAGGGAACTCCTAGACATCTCTGATTACAATTATAAATACCTTCAAAACAATTATCTCAGCAAGAACAAAGGGTATGATCAAAACAGACCTCTTTGGAAGACTATAAACAATGGTACTTTAAAGGGAGACTTCAGAAACATTTTCAAGTGGCAGCAAGTAAGTAGGGAAAACCATAATTCATTCTTGAAACCAACTTTTTGAACTATTTTTGAAATAAACAAGCATAAGGGTTCAAGACGACAACTAAGAATTCCCTAGAATGCCTCAGCAGAGGAAAACATAAAACAATGGAGAGTAAACAGGTCTAAGGTGCTTCTAGGAGACGTTTCTTAGCCTAAACGTTTTACTCTACTGTAGTAAGAAATGATGAAACATAATGGAAAATAGGAAAAACATTAACAGATTAGAATACTTCACCAATAACCAAGCTCAGGGATCCATGGACAGAGCTTTCTCCATCAACAAACAGGTCAAAACATCCAGAGGTTCTAGAACATCAAATTTCTTTCAACTTTAGCAAAGCTATGTATTACTTCAAAGAGTCATCAAAATTCCCATGATACAATGAGTTCCAATGCAGTATTTATGCTACAAATGAGGAGGTGGAACTGATTCTAGGGTTCAAAATGTTATTAATTACAAAGTAAATGCATTTCTAGCCTTGAAAACCATGCAAGGCATAAGGCAGAAATAGGCGCAACTACTTCTCTATTTCAATAACTTTGTCTTTAATTTCTAAGGAAAGATAGGTGAAAAGTCTGAATTTGCAGCCTATCTCTATATTTCAGAATAACTACCTGATAGATTTAAAATATCCTCTATCTATGTAATAAATGCCAATTTTCCCTTTGCGACAAAAAGTAGGCCATAAGTGGCAGTTAGATCTTTTGGGTGAATAACTGCATCTGTTTGATTCTTTTGAGACTGCCACTGGATGAATTTATCTTTGTTTAATCCATTAAACTCAGTAATCAGGCCTTTAACTCTTGTTTTTCCTTAATATTCAGTCTTAGTTCTTTATGACAGTTTTATTCACTTTATCCTTTATCCTTTAACGTCTTTGTCTTTGTACCCTTAAGCTATGATTAAGATTTTGATCTGTTGCTCTTTGCTTCTTTACTGATTTGCTTTTTCTTCTTGTGCAGGGTTTTTTCCATGTATTGGAGGTTTTATTGACTTTGATCAATGGCCATGATGCATTGATTTAAACTTTGGAATAAAAAATTGGATCCCCCTTTTCTTTTAAAACTTCTAAGATCATCATCCAGAAGCTCTGTTACTTAAATGACTGTGGGATGGGCATTCTTAGTTCGACCGCCATTAAACCTATAACAAAAACAAAAATATTAATTCATAAACCTGCGTTTTTGGGTCAAAAACTTCTTCGGGGTTCGGGGCGGCGATGGAGCGATTCATAGAGGAGAGGAGATGTGAAAAAGGAAGGGTTTATGGGTGGAAAAATGCACAAATGGGGTTTAAAACAGTTTTGGTGCGAAACTAGGCAAAAATGGTTTCAGAAAATCGTCGGCAGTTTTCGTGCTGCCGATGGATGGTTTGTGGTTTTTCCTGGGGGGTACGTGATTCCATTCATAGATTGCCACATGCCTTGTGCAAAACCACTTTTTTCGCGTGAAAAAGAGGTGTTAAACCTCGGCGTCAATTTTCATGCGATATCAGATTTGGACCATCAGATATCAATTAATGAGATCGACAGTGCGGAAAGGACGCGAAACCGGTGCGCAGATTTGGAGGTGTGGGACCTGGTGGATAGGGGAAAATGTAGGTTGAGCATGAAGGCATGGGTGGAAAGTGGGACCAACATTGATGAGGTCAGCTGTTTTGTTGGGAGCAGGAATGTTTATGGGCGAGGTTGGAAGCTTAGGGTTTACAACGACCATCGGATGAAGACGATCAATGGCCAGATCTTACCGCGGGAGTGAATGATCAAAGGAGTTTGGGAAATGAGGATGGAGGGGGGGAAAACATGATCACCATCGGATCGGTGGTGATCAACGGCTAAGATCTTGCCAAGAGAAACATAGTGTGGAGGAATGAGAATGATGAAAGAAGGAGGATAAACGAGGCGGGAGATGGTTATATGAAAAGCGAAGGGCTAAGGGCTTAAGAAGGCGCAGAGAGGGTGGTCGGGCCCTCGGGTCACATGGAGAAAGGGGTTGAGGGTTTTAAGCCCATAGGGGCTTGAAGCCTAAATTTTAAAATGGGTGGATATGAGGCTAAAAACATGGTTTTTAAGCCATTTCATGATGTTCCAATAAGGTGGAAAAAGCATTTAAACCAATATGAAGGTGTTTTTAAAACGATTTAAAGGGTTTTTATAGTAGAATGGAGGTTTTATGAAGAGGAAAAGGTCTTTTTAGGGGGAAAAATACTGATAGACAAATAGGAATAGGATTGATAAGATGAGGGGATGAAATGTAAGTAAAAAATGGTGGAAATAGCCTGAAAGAAGTTTCCTTCTGAAACAAAAGGTGATTTTTTAGAAGCAATAAATGAAGGTTTTAGTGAACTGATAGAATTAGAATAATGAATGCTGTGAGACTTCTAGAACTCACAATGTTTCTGCAATATTGTTTCTAGAAATCTAATTTTTTCAACTTAGTCATCTTTGGACAAGATCAAATTATTGATGACTAACAGTGGCTCCACTTGGGGAGGGCAGATTTACTTTTAGGTGTCTAGAACCTCCATTTTATCAATATTTGGATTTCAACAGACCAGTGCCTCATCCATTGGGAAAATTTCTTCTTTTCTTTCTGATATTTCTCTGAAAAAGACAACTTTTATCAATCTACAACATGTAATCTCTTTTAAAACAGCATCTCTACCTACCCAATCTTACTTTGTCCTAGAATTTTTTTTTCTTCCTTTGAGTGCATTTGAACTAGAAAACTCTTTGACATTTTATTTTTGAAAACAGAAATAAACTATCTAATCCTATCCTTATTTCTTCCAAGAGTCCAGATTAAACTGTTGAACTCTTTATTTCTCTACCTAACTATCTACCTGTCAAGATTAGGCTGTTTGACAGATTTTATTCTGTATTTCTAAGACAGAAAATTTAAACACAGTCAAATTAGGAATAGACAGTTGAATTTGCTATGTAGGCTATGGATTTTATGTACAAGCTGCACATAGACGTTATTTGTAGAAAAATAAAAAATAAAAACAAAACTGTGAAGGCTTAATATCTGAAAATTATGAACATCCTTCTATTCTTTCATTGGTTCAAATTTTGATCTTTTTAGAACCATTTCTCTATTCTTTTCTTGGTTCATATTTTGAGTTTATTAGAACCATTTCTTTTCTATCCTAATATATTCTACTAATAAGCCAAGATTACACTGTTTGGAAAACCTATTTTCACTAACCTATCAGCATAAAATTGAAATTTACTTAGTCATGATTAGTTGTATGACAAAATAACAGTTTCTTTTCAAGAAGTGGCATTTTGACTTGCACAATTTCAGATTTTCCTCTTTTTTTTGGTATAGGACTGTACCTTTTCTTTTTATCTGCCCTCTTTTTCTCTTTTCCTAGTGTTTTTTGTATTTTTCATATTTCTTTCAAAACAATTAAAAACTAGCTAAATTCTCAAAGGGTGAGCTTATTTTCATTCATATCTAACCTAATCTAATTTGGAAATTACATATTTAGCTAGTAAATTCTCTTTTCCAATACATCCAATCAATCATATGATTCCATGATTGGTCTTGTTGGGATCCTGTGATTTGGCCGATTGGCAAACCAAATGACAAGGCAACATATAAGCCAGTATTTAGAGCTCTAGGATCTAGCCCTCCTAGTCTCAGAGAGGGATCTCTCAATATGTTTGCAAATATATGGCTTGTTTGCTTGTAAAAAGGTTGATTTTAGGCTAGTTATTAAGCATGAGATTTTTTTATTGTTTTGTGGGACATGATGATCTAGGCACAATAGATAGAAAAGGGAAATCTCTAAGTCATTGGGCAATGGAGTCAAGTAGAAGTTTGTAACAAGTTTGTAGATGAATTAGGGATGTCAAAGGGAAAATCTAACTTGGCTATTGGATCTACAAAGTTTTCAGCTGAAATGAAATGAACATCAAGGTTTTAGAATGAAAAGTAGAACTAAGGACAATTAAGAATCCTTAATTATATATACTCTTCAACAAAGGGACTTAAAGCATAATTTGAAAATGAAGAAGTATTTTATAGACAAGGCTAGCCATGAATTCTCAAAATTATACTTCAGCAAATAACAATTTCAAGACAAACTTTCAAAATGAAATCTAAGAGTCGAGGAACGATCTATTTCATCAAAGATTTCACTCTCAAGAATAAGAAAAAATTCAAGATTCACAAATAACTGCATTCATAGAAGAAGGAACTCCTAAACATCTAGGACTGCAATTATCAAGACCTTCAAAACAATTATTTGAGCAAGTACAAAGGGTATGATCAAAACAAACCTCTTTGGAAGACTTTGGATAATGGTACTTTGTGTTGGGGTTCCCATGTTTTGGCAGATTTGGCAATACCAAAAGATGAGACAACATCAAACTACTTTGGGGTCTTAGGATCTAGCCCTCCTGGACCCGGAGAGGGATCTCTCCAAATAGAGCAAGGAGTGATGTATCTTTAAGGCTCAAGATGATATATTAGGCTAGTTATGAAGCACAAAAGGGGGGGTTTAAAATGATTTAGTTGAAGGGTTGTTGGGTTGGTCATGAGATCATGGACTGAGAAAGCGGTGGGAGGAAAGGAACAAAACAGCGGGATGTTTTAGCAGAGAGAATGGGCCAAGACCGTGCCATCCATTGGGCTATGGAGTCATGAGAGGAAAATTACGTGCATCCACTAGCCAAGGCTTTCAAAGGGCAAGTCATCCACACTAAAGGATCTTTTAGGCAGATGGTGGAATGGAACATTAAAGAGGAAAGTGAAAGAAGGAAAGCAACCAATTTTCTGTCTATAGATTAGGTCAGAGGTCATTTAACTCCAGACCTGCTTGGACATACTCAAAGGCTGCTCTCAAAGAGACTAACGGGCAGCTTATATATCGGACCAGAGGCCATTTAACTCCAGGTCTGCTTTAGCAACTCCAAGGGAAAACAAAGATAAGATAAACGAAGGGATCTTAGAAAGGTAAGCTGGTCATGCAAGGATCCTAGTGGACAGGGCTAACACTCATCCCCAGTGTTCCCAAACCTTCCAGCTTAAACCCAGCAAGAACATCTAAGCACCGATTCAACCAATTCATACATCAGCCAGCAGGCAATAACATCCGCTGCGCTGGTTAAATCAACTGAAACCAGCTCTTAGATAGCACATAGAGCAGAAAACATAAAGGTAGGGAGAGCAGACAGCATAGGGCACCTAACAAGGGTGAATCCTATACCATTATTCTGATGCCTACCAGAAGAACATGAAACAGCATGTAAATGGAATAAACCGAGTCAAGAAGGACATCACCAATAGTAATAGACCAGGATCATGTGAAATGTGCTTTGATTAATTGATGCAAAACCAGTCATGTACAATATGGCTCAATGGCTAATACAGCCCAGACTTCTCCTCCCAGCCTATTACATACAAACTACTCTGCTATTCCCTCCCAAGACTGTTCTAACAGTCGAATGAATCCCTCTAACAGCAAACTACCAGCAATTGAACAACAACCCTTACAATTCGTTCTCGGGGATCTTTTATAGGAGAAGAGGGAGAGACAGAAGTAGATGAGCAAATGAATGAGACTCATTAAGACAGAATGGTGGAAGTGTCCACGCCCACACTGCTTAATGGATATATGTGGCGCTCTAAGTACTCTGCAGACTGTTTGGAGGCTCTGTCAGGCCGGGAATTGACCTCTGATATGTTCTTTAAGTCCTTTCTGGAATAAATGACCTGGATGGAAGTCCGCGAATTCTCCATACCTCCATTACTGTTGCGCAGACGGTCTTTAATGAAGCTCCTGTCTGTGTATTTAATTTCCCTGGGCTCGAGGAGGCATGGAGATCGCTGTGGGAAGGTGTACTTATGGAGTAAACGCGCTCTGTTGTTAGGTGGCGCAGTTATGACTTGCTGGTGTGCTCTTAGTATTCAAACAGTGCCTTAATTCTTTGAATGCGGGATTATAACCATTAATCTTCACTTACAGGCTCAAATCCCTTAAATCCGTCTCTGTTATCCCATTTGGCCACTGAATTGGCCTCTCTATGCTATCTACACAATTTGAAATAATCCTGTTTATAACCCGGACAGTGGTGGAGAAATACTGTGGAGGCGGAGGAACGCTGGCGGAAGAGTGGAGAAACGATGGAAAGTGGTGGCGAAACTAAGGAAAACAGTGGAAATAGTGCAGAGTGGCGGAGAAATGATCGCTAGTGTAGATGGCCAAAGGCTTTCACCTGAGCGAATTACAAAGAAAAAGGCGCAAGACAATGGAGCGGAGCATGGATGTGGGACCCGGCAGAGGCGGAGGGCGATTGCATCAAAACCGTTAGATCTTAACCCAACGGACGGACAGGATGAACTTGGGCCAATTGCAATTGGAGGTCGGAGCAGGGAGCGATCGCAACGCACAACACAAAAGTTCCGATTGCGATTGAGATTGGAGATGCGTTTGAGCTTGGACCGTCGATCTAGGCAAGGAATGGATGGCGGAGATGAAATCGGAAGGGCAGAGAGAAAGGAATGTGATTGCGATCGGAGAGGGACTTGCGATTGAGCACTGACCGTCAAATCGCGGGAAGGATGGACGGCTGCGATGAAATCGGGAGGCGAACAGAAGGACTTGCGATCAGCGATCGGGCGGGGGTACGATTGAGCGCTGTCCATAGATCTGGGTGGAAACGGACGGTGGAGATTTAATCGAAAGGACAGGAGGAAAGACTTGCGATCGGAGGAAAAGGGAAGTGCGATGGAGCGCTGATCGTCTAATCCAACCGACTGATCGACGGTGCGCGCTTAATCGGAGGGAGAGTGTGATCGGGGGTCGCAACATAAAACATGCGATTGCGATTGAGCCGGGGTTGCGATTAGCACTCAGCCGTTGATCTGGACTCGAGATCAATGGTGCGGAACATACCGGCTGATTTATCGTTATAAACATATCGCATCGGGGTTTTTCAATATAACAAAGGAGTTTGCCTCCCACCGATCTTCCGATTTCGATTAGCGCTTGGGACTTAAGCGCTTGGTCCCAGCACACGAGCATGTGTGGGAAGTGGTTAAGGAGCTTGCGGTAAGGGGGCTAAGCCCTATTACATGATCGGAAAGTGGGTTTTTACCCCTTTTAATGGATTTTAGGGGGTTTAAAGGGAAACGATAGAGGGGAAAAGGGGGAAGAAAGTTAAACAAAGGGTAGGGGAAGAAATTCAATGGGATTTTGGGAGGATTTGGGGGGTAAATGGGGAAATAGAAGGGGAGAAAAGGGGGGAATAAAAAGAGTTTAAATGAGGGAAAAATAAAGGGGAGAGGATGCCTTTGGGCATTTCTTCACATAACAGAGAGGCTTTAAAAGGGGAACCAGCAGAGGGGATTTGATCAAAGGATAAAAGGCACATGGAGGCTTCAAGGAGACTGTGTTTTCAGAGGAAATGCATTCCTTGAAGACTTGACAATGATTTAGCCCCCTATTTGCTTGTCAAAAATTTCATAGGGGGGCTAACAGTGGCTCCACACGGGGATGGCTTCTTCTTGAAGGAGCCAAAAAACCAGAAGATGATCTCTTGGCATAGGCCAGATGCCTGCTGCTTGAACCATCATTTTATTCTTTGATTTTAGCTACCACAACTCATGAAGACATCATATCAGCAGAAAAAATTCTCCCAAACAACTACCTACCCACACTATAGTCCTAACATTTTTCTTCTTGGGTGCATTTGGACTTGCAAACCCTTTACATCATTAATCTTTACAAACAGGCACATAAATATATTCTAATTCTACCCTTATTACTCCATGAGACCAGATTAGGCTGTTGGTCTCATCTGTTTCTCTACCTACACTACTACCTACTAGGATTAGACTATCTAGCAGGTTTCTTCTCTGCATTCTAAAACAAAAAATGAAATAACCAACTACATGCCCATAGACTGAGCTTTATTGAGCTTCCTACCTAACCTACTCTAACTGGAAATCTCTGATGTTCTAGGTGATATGATAAAGCCAATACAGCCAGTCAAGTAGTAGTGAAAAAGGATATGAGCACTGGCTGCCTATCAGAGATAACCATAGGGTGCTCTGCTTGTGGTTCTTCAAAACTGTGGTCACCATTAGTAGTGACCATTCCTGATGAATCTGGCCCGTGCTGAGGATCAATGCTGGAATATATGAGCACATCAGGGCCTCCATGTACTCTGCCACAGGATCAACGAACACTTGATGTATGCTTTCTTCTTTTTGGCCTGCCATGATTGGTAGGCTGTCTACGTCCTGGGCAGCTCTGATTCTTGTATTATCCACTGCATCTTCAGGGTGGTTCTGGGAAACCGGATCTTCCTCTTCTTGTATTTCGAAGAGCAGTGGAATTTCTTCTCTTTTAGGGGCGGGAAACTTTCCAAGAATGCTTTGGGGTCTCTGAACTGGTATGATTTTTCTTGTGAGTTCAAGAGTTCAATCTCAGCCTCATATCTCACCGCCAGTACTTCTAGGATAACCTCCTTCAGCTCAGGCTGGTCATTGAATCTTGAGCTGAAATGCAGAACTTCTGGAAGGTCTCTACTTCTGAGTTGAGCCAGTATTTCTGATATTCCATGACGAAACTCTTCAAGGGGGCTCAACTCAGACTATTCCATTTGGTAGGGATGATGTTTCACTGCGACTGATCTCCCAATGGAGTCTTATGTAAAACCACAGATAATCAGTGGCCAGCTGATTACCAGCGGAGTCTTTTAATCATTCAAGAATTGTGGAGTCGCCAGGTGGATGATTTACAACTTACTGTCCACCACAGTGGTTTACCAAATCAAAGCTGACTGATCTGTCCCCAGTGGAGTCGCCATTATGTTGGTGACGACAATGGGAAATAGACCAAATATCAGCGGTTCTTGACTCTTAGATTTGTCCCCAGCGGAGTCGCCATTATGTTGGTGACGACAATGGGAAATAGACCAACTATCAGCGGTTCTTGACTCTCAAATTCATCCCCAGTGGAGTCACCATTATGTTGGGGTTCCCATGTTTTGGCAGATTTGGCAATACCAAAAGATGAGACAACATGAAACCACTTTGGGGTCCTAGGATCTAGCCCTCCTGGACCCGGAGAGGGATCTCTACAAATAGAGCAAGGAGTGATGTATCTTTGAGGCTCAATATGATATATTAGGCTAGTTATGAAGCACAAAAGGGGGGGTTTAAAATGATTTAGTTGAAGGGTTGCTGGGTTGGTCACGAGATCATGGACTGAGAAAGTGGTGGGAGGAAAGGAACAAAACAGCGGGATTTTTCAGCAGAGAGAATGGGCCAAGACAATGCCATCCATTGGGCTATGGAGTCATGAGAGGAAAATTACGTGCATCCACTAGCCAAGGCTTTCAAAGGGAAAGTCATCTACACTAAAGGATATTTTAGGCAGATGGTGGAATGGAACATTAAAGAGGAAAGTGAAAGAAGGAAAGCAACCAATTTTCTGTCTATAGATCAGGTCAGAGGTCATTTAACTCCATACCTGCTTGGACATACTCAAAGGCTGCTCTCAAAGAGACTAAGGGGCAGCTTATAGATCGGACCAGAGGTCATTTAACTCCAGGTTTTCTTTAGCAACTCCAAGGTAAAACAAAGATAAGATAAACGAAGGGATCTTAGAAAGGTAAGCTGGTCGTGCAAGGATCCTAGTGGACAGGGCTAACACTCATCCCTAGTGTTCCCAAACCTTCCAGCTTAAACCCAGCAAGAACATCTAAGCACCGATTCAACCAATTCATACATCAGCCAGCAGGCAATAACATCCGTTGTGCTGGTTAAATCAACTGAAACGAGCTCTTAGATAGTACATAGAGCAGAAAACATAAAGGTAGGGAGAGCAGACAGCATAGGGCACCTAACAAGGGTGAATCCTATACCATTATTCTGATGCCTACCAGAAGAACATGAAACAGCATGTAAATGAAATAAACAGAGTCAAGAAGGACATCACCAATAGTAATAGACCAGGATCCTGTGAAATGTGCTTTGATTAATTGATGCAAAACCAGTCATGTACAATATGGCTCAATGGCTAATATAGCCAAGACTTCTCCTCCCAGCCTATTACATACAAACTACTCCGCTATTCCCTCCCAAGACTGTTCTAACAGTCGAATGAATCCCTCTAACAGCAAACTACCAGCAAGTGAACAACAACCCTTACAATTCGTTCTCGGGGATATTTTATAGGAGAAGAGGGAGAGACAGAAGTAGATGAGCAAATGAATGAGACTCATTAAGACAGAATGGCGGAAGTGTCCACGCCCACACTGCTTAATGGCTATATGCGGCACTCTGAGTACTCTGCAGACTGTTTGGAGGCTCTGTCAGGCCAGGAATTGACCTCTGATATGTTCTTTAAGTCCTTTCTAGAATAAATGACATGGATGGAAGTCTGCGACTTCTCCATACCTCCATTACTGTTGCTCATACAGTCTTTAATGAAGATCCTCTCTGTGTATTTAATTTCCCTGGGCTCGAGGAGGCATGGAGATCGCTGTGGGAAGGTGTACTTCTGGAGTAAATGCGCTCTGCTGTTAGGTGGCGCAGTTATGACTTGCTGGTGCGCTCTTAGTCTTCAAACAGTGCCTTAATTCTTTGAATGCGGGATTATAACCATTAATATTCACTTACAGGCTCAAATCCCTTAAATCCGTCTCTGCTACCCCTTTTGGCTGCTGAATTGGCCTCTCTGTGCTATCTGCACAATTTGAAATAATCCTATTTATAACCTGGGCAGTGGTGGAGAAATACTGTGGAGGTGGAGGAACGTTGGCGGAAGAGTGGAGAAATGATGGAAAGTGGTGGCAAAACTAAGGAAAACAGTGGAAACAGTGCAGAGTGGCGGAGAAATGATCGCTAGTGTAGATGGCCAAAGTCTTTCACTTGAGCGAATTACAAAGAAAAGGGTGCAAGACAATGGAGTGGAGCATGGATGTGGGACCCGGCAGAGGTGGAGGGCGATTGAATCAAAACTGTTAGATGTTAACCCAATGGACGGACAGGATGAACTTGGGCCAATCGCAATCGGAAGTCGGAGCAGGGAGCGATCGCAACGCACAACACAAAAGTTCCGATTGCAATTGAGATTGGAGATGCGATTGAGCTTGGACCGTCGATCTGGGGAAGGAATGGATGGCGGAGATGAAATCGGAAGGGCAGAGAGAAAGGAATGCGATTGCGATTGGAGAGGTACTTGCGATTGAGCGCTGACCGTCAGATCGCGGGAAGGATGGACGGCTGCGATGCAATCGAGAGGCAAACAGAAGGACTTCCGATCAGTGATCGGGCAGGGGTGCGATTGAGTGCTGTCCGTAGATCTGGGCGGAAACAGACGGTGGAGATTTAATCAGAAGGGTAGGAGGAAAGGCTTGCGATCGGAGGAAAAGGGAAGTGCGATGGAGCGCTGACCGTCCGATCCAACCGACAGATCGACGGTGCGCGCTGAATCGGAGGGAGAGTGTGATCGGGGGTCGCAACATAAAACATCACACACGAGCTTGGGTTGTTGACAGCACTCACCGTTGATCCGGACCCGTGACTGACCCGTGCGGAACAGCACCTACCGATTTATCGTTATAGCCATACCGCATCGGGTTTTTTCAACAGCAACAAAGTGAGCTTGCCTCCCGCCGATTTTCCGATTGCGATTAGCGTTTGGGACTTAAGCGCTGGTCCCAGCGCCAGGCCCATGTATATATGAGTCATATGTATTAAGCCCTATTACATGGCCTTAGCGGGTTTTTACCCCTTTTAATGGATTTTAGGGGGTTTAAAGGGAAACGATAGAGGGGAAAAGGGGGAAGAAAGTTAAACAAAGGGTAGGGGAAGAAATTCAATGGGATTTTGGGAGGATTTGGGGGGTAAATGGGGAAATAGAAGGGGAGAAAAGGGGGGAATAAAAAGAGTTTAAATGAGGAAAAAATAAAGGGGAGAGGATGCCTTTGGGCATTTCTTCACATAACAGAGAGGCTTTAAAAGGGGAACCAGCAGAGGGGATTTGATCAAAGGATAAAAGGCACATGGAGGCTTCAAGGAGACTATGTTTTCAGAGGAAATGCATTCCTTGAAGACTCGACAATGATTTAGCCCCCTATTTGCTTGTCAAAAATTTCATAGGGGGGCTAACAGTTTGAAGGGAGACTTCAAAAACAATTTTTAAGTAGCAATAAGCAAGCAGGGAAAACCATAAATCATTATTGAGGCCACTGTTTTGAACTATTCTTAAAATAAACAAACATAAGGGTTGAAAAAGTAGTCAAACTACTTAATAAAACCTTCAGTAGATGAAAACATAAAGACAGTGAAGAGTAAACAGGTCTAAGGTGCTTCTAGGAGACATTTCTTAGCCTAAACTTTTTATTCTACTGTAAGTAAGAAAATGATGAAAAAAGAATGAAAAACAGGAAAAAAATTAACAATTTAGAATACTTCACCAATATCCAAGCTTAGGGATCCAATGACAAAGCTTTCTCCATCCACAAATAGGTCAAAACATCCACAGGTTCCAAAACATCAAATTCTTTTCAATCTCAGCAGAGCTATGTATTACTTCAAAGAGTTATCAAATGTCCCCCACATACAATGAGTTTGAATGCAGTATTTATGCTGCAAATGAGGAGGTGGAACTATCTAGAGTTTAAAATGTTATAAATGACATAGTAAATGCATTCCTATCCATAAAAACCATGCAAGGCATAAGGTAGGAATGTCTCTCAACTACTTCTCTATGTATTAAATTTGTCTTTACTACCTGAAGATAAAATAGCTAAAAAGATTGACTTTGAGGCCCTTTTCTGTCTTTACAATAACTTTTTGACAACTTAGAATATCTTTTTGTGCAATAACTGCCAATTTTCCCTTTGAGGCATAAAGTAAGTGAAAGGTGTTATTTTTTATTTATTAAGGGAATAACTGCTCCTATGATGTATCTGAGGCTATCTTTTAAGCCTATTTTGCCTTGATTTCTTTACAAAACTGTGTTTTAAGGCCTTTTAGCCTTGATCTTCTTTTTAATTAATCTTTCTCGCTGTCTTTTTGCTTTATATCTTCTTTGCTTCTTACATCATTTGTTCTATTCCTTTGTCTCCTTCTAGGCCCTTTTAAACTTCTTTCACCTGTCTTTAACTATGTTTTTTATTCTTTAATCATCCTTTAAGCCTTTAATCTCTGTTTCTTTGGCCTTTAAGCTGTTGGCAATATGATGCAGAGTGTTTTCCTTGATGGCAACCCACTGAATGAAGATGAAGACATGAGATTGTTGGCATGTGTTGTCCTTGATGGCAATACACCTGATGAAGTTATTCTTGACTTGATGGACTTGGTAAATGATGTAAATCTGATGTGATATGATGTTTGTTGACAAGATGATGTAGAGAGTTGTTCTTGAATGGCAACCTACCTGATGAAGATGATGGCAACTTACTTGATGAAGTTGTGCTTGATAGAATATGTCTTCATGAACTAAATCTGATGTATCTACAGTGAGTACAGAATGTAATAATGGAAGAATTGTCAGTATGTGTCAAAGCATGATGAAAAAGAGTATGTCTCAAGGCATACGCGGATGTGTCCAGTGGAATTCGCGTATGCACGCGGTAAAGTACGTGCCAAGTCGTGTATGGGCAAAAGCGCTCAAAAAGTGCAAAACCAGGGGTAACCACCATGATATTGACCCATTGTATTGGGTAATGATTCATCTAAATGACCCCGTCCAGGAATACCATCGGAAGTAATGTATTTTTGGGCTCATGGTATTGAAAAAGGGGCTCATGGTATTAAAAAAAGGGTAAACCTATATAAAGAGAAGAAATTCATTGTGCAAATTATGAGTGTGGGGGAAACATGTCTGAGCTTGAATGAATACTTCTCTGTGAAGTATATATGTATGGAAAGGGTAAAGGTTTGATGATAGATCTGAATCTATGATGCACCTATGAAGAAATGATGAAGCGGGATATCTAGATCTGAAATGTATTTTGTATCTGCTAGATCTGTTTATGGAAGGCTTAGATCTGAGATGAGGTGAACATCTGTCTGAAGTAAAAGGGTAAATCTGAACTGAATATCTGATCTGAAGAAGTATGCTGCTATATAATGATTGAAGATCTATACGCTAGTTCACCGCAGAGGAAGCGCGTATATATGCGGCTTCGCTGAAGAGAAAGCGTGTATGCGCAATGAAATTGGATCTGTAATATGTACAGAAGTATACGTTGGTTTATGTGAAGGGAAGCGCGTATATACGCGACATCATAGAAAGGAAAGCGCGTATGCAAACTAGGGTTTGTTGAAGTCTGTGGTAAGAAATGTCTGATATGTTCTACTGGTTTACTGATATATGTCAGTGAGTTATATGTATCTGTTTCATGGTTGACTGTTCTTAAAAGTATGGAAAGGGTCCAGTCTGAAAATATGATGAAACGTGGCTTGCAAGTGGTGTCCTAAAGGAAGCTTTGGATCCAGTGTGAAAATTGATGAAACTTGGTCCATAGAGGTGCTGAGGGTTGTAGCCTTCAGTCAGGGGATTGTAGCTCCCTTCCAGGTGTGGAGTACTAAAAAGGTATGCTTTTGATCATTATTTCAGTGGCTTTTTAATAGAATTTGTGAACCTTTTTGTGTCATGAATTTGGAAAGTAATAAGGAACTATAACAAAACACATGACAATTGATATGCAAGACTTAGCCACTAATAATGGTTATTTTCTATACAGGAAAAGGAGAAAACGAGGGATTTCCGTTCCAAAGGAAAGGACAAAGTCGAGATAACTGCTGTCCCTCTGGACGAGAACCGAACGCAAACAAGGATAAACAGATCGAAGCAAATCGGTTCGGAAAAGAAGGAGAAGACACTAGCTCAGCGCAAAAGGAAAGACAGGATGAAGAGTTAAACAGTTTGGCGAATCCCTCAGGATCTTCGATCCTGAGGGATCGCTGCTTTATTTACCTTGTCACTTGGACATCTCCGCCGTCGTCTTTATATAAAGAGACAGCACTGTTAGTTTAAAAAATATATATAGATATAGAGATGAAGGATACGTTTTATGTAATTTCTGTAAAACATCAGCTTTGATTATTAAGTTTCGTTGAGAACTGGTTCAATGTATTTTTGACCGATGCATTAATGAAAGTTTGGTGATTATTTCGTCCCTGCTACTGGATTAACTTCAAGCGGTGTATCCTTGGAGGCTAAGAGCCCGGCCCCGGAGGACACTTGCTTCTGTACCATTACAGCTTTATTTCTGTGTGGTTTTTTTATCATTGTATTTGGTAATTCGGTATGTTTTATAAATTCATATTACATGCTCTGTTAAAGGTTGAATCATTGAGGTTTTTACCAACATAATCGTGTGTTGACTCTGCATCAAGTTATTAATCCTTTTCAGAGTTAATTGGATGTTCTTACTGTTTTGTTACAGAGCTGTTATGTTGAATATCCGTGTTATACATTTGTTGAGGCAATGTTCTTTACAATCGTTGGATTCAGTAACAATAGCGTTCTATTTAAAAGCACAATTGTATTTCTGCTGATTCAGATTGTTATTCCAATGTATTGTGTGCGTTTCCGATTTATCAGTATTGTCCCTTAATTCATTAATCATTGTTGCTGTTCCTTTAGTGTGATTCGTGTGAATTGCCTTTAGAGTGAAAGAATGTTATTTGATTTCATAGAGAGTATTTGAGTTAATTGGTTATAACCCGCGGGACTTAGTTATCTCAATTGTTGTTCCATTTTAGACTTGCTGTTCTATTCCAGAATTGCTGTTCAATCCTTTATTCGCTTTGCTGTTCCATTTACTTGTAGTTGTTGGTTTGGTGTGAGAGATGATCTAAGGCTGTAGTGAGCAGTGGCAGTTACTGTCTAGCTCCCAGGCTCGTGATCCATGCTCTAGTTTCCTTTCCATCAGTTTCCGAAGGGATGGGTTATCACTGCCGAACCCTTGACTGATAAACTGTTGAGTTTTCTGAGTGTGTGATTTATTCTTTGAAGTAATTTAATTACAGTCAAGCATCCGTTTACTCTTGTATTTCTTAGGCACTGTACTACTAGCATAACTCTGACAAATGATAGCCTCGGATTGAGTCACTCTTTGTAATAACAAAACGCTCCCGGATTGACATATTAATGTGAGGTAATTAGAGGTGAAAGAGACCCTTTTTATAGCTCTACATTTTGGCGCCGTTGCCGGGGAAAGAGTGTAGCCATTTGTCTTTTTTTCATAGTAGTGTACGAGCCTGCTAGGGAGGAGTTGGATCCTAAAAACGGAAGGTAAGAACCTACGTGCGGAGCATGTAAAAGGCCTGCTCCACTATCCTCTTTCCTAACAGATTTGTCTTTGCTTTGTTTGAATAGAAGTTGGTAGTTCATTTTTTTTGAGTGCATGACTAAGCAGAAAAGACCAGAAAAGAATATCAAACCCCCATCCAAACCTGAAAAAGCTAAGGGGCCGGTGACCCTTGGCCGAACGACCTTCATAGACGAAATCTATAAGAAAACAGAATCTCAGCCATCAGTAGGCCTCAAGAAAAACATTTCTAAACCGCCTACTAGTTCCCTTCAGGCCACAGGATCACCATCCGTAGCCTGCGCTGAGGTGCATAGTCAAACTGAAGAGCAGGACTTTCAAGAAATTGAAAATTCTACTCCAGAATTATTGCAAGAAGGGAACTCTAGCAACTTTTGTGAAGGAGAAGGAGAAACAGGGGAAACCAAGGAACCAAAATCCCCTATTGAGACAAATCAACCTTTAGATAGCCCAGATAAGGGGAGTGCTGCGAAATTCATTGTTGAAGGAATTCAATCTCCTCAGACACCTGGTATTCCCATTATTCCAGATAAAGGAAGCGCTGTTAAGAAGATCCCTGTCAAAACTGTTCCCACTCAACCTAGGAATACCCTCCTAGATATCCCAGAAGGTTATTGGCATATATTCGATTCCATGGCTCAAAACCAACCAAATGCTCAAAACCATCCAAATACTCAAACCTCTACCTTACAATATCTCATAGTGGATTCTACAGCAAATGCACCCATGAAAGCTATCCCTCTTCAGCATATCCCTACATTTCACGGACTCACATCAGAAGATCCGGATGCATTCCTATTCGAATTCGATGTGTTATGTAGGGGGTACGATTACACCACCGATCCCCAAATATTGAAATTATTTCCCTCTACATTGAAAGGGGCTGCTTTAAGATGGTTTATGGGGCTAGGTGGCGGGGTTATCAACAATTGGGATCAAATGAAAGAATCCTTCTTAAAAAAATATCAAGATTATTGTAGGTCTAGAGAATTAAAAGACGAAATATTTCAAATGACAGCTAGACCGAATGAAACATTAGAGGAGTACGTGGAACGTTTTCAGTACAACCTACAAAGATCTCCTTATGCATCGCTACCTTTACCTGATAATGTGTTAAAAACTGCATTAATGAGGGGTATGAAGGAACAATGGATTGAAACATTAAACATTATGGGAAAAGGGGATATTTATCAAGAGAGTTTTGCTGACATTATTGATTTATGTATCAGGAGTTCGAGAGGCAGCACACGAATAAAACCGACAGAATACGATCGGTTTGCAAGAGATAACAAAGTATCAGCAGAAGGAGTAACACGTGCAGAAATTGGAAATTTATTAGAAAATTTTAAAACTGATATTATGGGGACACTAACTACACAACTTGATATTGTGCAAGCTAAACAGAAGCAGCTGGAGGCAGAACAGAATATGGCAATCTTCTGCCCCCGATGCAGAAAAAAACACAGCCACAAGGAGTGTCCTCTGGATAAAGTCCAAACATGCGCTATCTGTACGAAAGATCACCTTACGCAGAGCTGCCCCTCACTTCCTGGATTGAAAGCGGTATATAAGGAAGCAGAAGAAGAACCAGAATCAGTGAATTCGATCAACCAGCGCCGCCCATGGCAGCCAAAACAACCTGGTATGTTTCCGGACCCAACCTCTTTCTTTCAAAACCCACAGTATAATGCTCAACAATATGGTATGTGGAAAAATCAATCTCAACCCCCATTTACAAACTGGTCACCACAATCGTTTCCTTCTTCAAATCCATGGCCGAATCAAACAAGCCAAACTGGTTGGCCGAATTTCCCTTATACTCCACCATATTGGCAAAATGGCCCATACCCTTCACAGTGGACTCCCTCTACTTCACAAAGTTCACCCTGGTAGACAAGCTGGCAAAGACCGATGTACCACCCAGCTGGAACTATTCCGCTCCCTCAACCTACTCTGCCAGCCTTACAACAGAATCCCTAGTCTAACCTGAGACCGCAACTCCCAGCCCAACCCGATCCCAATCCAAATAACAGATAGGTCCAATCTATCCAAATTATAGAATCACTAGAAACAGGACCTGACTTGAGGGAGTGCAATGACCTTCAGTTAAGATCTGGACGTATAATTGAAACTGAGGGAGATAAAACAGTTCATATTGAAGATCAGTTACCCAGAGAACATCAGTCACAACAAGAGGATGTAAATAAGCAGCAAACTCATAATCAAGAAACCACATCCTCTCCTCCATTCCCAGAACGATTAGCCATACCACGACCCATACAATATCCTGACTTTGACATTCTGGGAGAATTACAAAATCTGTACATAAAAATTCCATTCCTCCAAGCCATTCAAGACATTCCCATATACGCAAAAACTATCAAAGAATTATGCATAAAGAAACCAAGGAGGAATATAACAAATAATCCAAGAGTCCAAGTAGTCGGTACTTTATCTGATCTATTGTCTAGAAGAGAAACACCCCTTAAATATGAAGACCCCGGGAATCCAATTATAACTGTTCAAATTTATGGTCAGACCCTGTCTAATGCCTTAGTTGATCTAGGGGCTGCAATTAATATTTTAACAACCACAACTTGCCAAAAGCTCGACATTACATCTGTAGAACCCACCTCTACTCTGTTGGAATTGGCTGATCGATCTATGGTTAGACCAGAGGGTACTCTACATGATGTCATGGTCTCTGTAGAATCCTGGGAGTATCCAACCGATTTCCTGATAATTAATCCAAAAACCCGACTTGATGGACATCCTCTAATTTTAGGTAGACCTTGGCTTGCCACTGCCGATGCCTACATTGGTTGCCGGCAGGGAAATATGACCATAACCAGAGGACCGAATAGCAAAAATTTAGTTCTATATCCTCCAGCGCAGCCAAGTGTCACAATGATGAAAACTAATAAACACCCTGTATCATACCTTACTGATAACATCAGATCTCCATTAACTATACAAGAGGCACTTGATTTCAAAGATCAAACAGAAGACGATGCCATTAATAATTTCATTACTCAAACTAAACCTCGCACACAGTGTCACATGATAGAAGCAGCATTTGATAATGACTTGGAAGAAGATCCCTTGAAAGATATTCATGACCAAACGATACCTGTTACTTCTGTTGCACATAGTAAGACTGTGGAAATTGCACCGGGGAAAGCCTTAAACATCAATGCTAATCTCACACCTGAATAGGAAACTAAGCTCATCCATTTGTTAACAAAATATCAAGAAGCCTTTGCATGGGACTACCCTGATATGAAAGGAATCGATCCACAATTATGTACACACCACATTTATATAGAAAAAGATGCCAGACCTGTGCGTCAGCCGCAAAGGAGACTTAATCCTCATCTAAAAGATGTCGTAAAAACTGAACTTCAGAAACTTTTAGATGTTAATTTTATCTACCCTATTTCTGATAGTAAATGGGTCTCTCCGCTTGTGGTGGTACCAAAAAAGAACGGGAAATGGAGAATTTGTGTGGATTATAGGGAACTAAACAAGGCAACGCAAAAAGATCATTTTCCTCTTCCTTTCATAGATCAAGTATTGGATACTTTAGCAGGGAAGAAGTTCTTTTCTTTCCTGGATGGCTTCAGTGGATACAATCAGATTCAGATTGCCCCTGAAGACCAGGATAAAACTACTTTTACTTGTCCCTAGGGAACATTTGCCTATCGAGTTCTACCTTTTGGCCTATGTAATGCTCCTGCCACATTTCAGAGGGCTATCCTTAGCATTTTTGCAGATTTAATAAATGATGGAATTGAAGTTTACATGGATGACTTTACACCATATGGAGATGATTTTGATCCAGCTCTAGATACCCTAGAAAAAGGTCCTACAACGCTGCATTGTTACCAGGCTTTGCTTAAGCAACGAAAAATGTTTCTTGATGATGACTGAAGGACTTATCCTAGGACACTATGTCTCAGCAGCAGGCATTCAGGTAGACCCGGCCAAAATCCAAATACTTTTGCTTATTCCCACTCCTACTACTCAAACAGAGGTACGCAGCTTTCTTGGATTTTCCGGTTATTATAGACGATTCATAGAGCATTATTCGCATATTGCTGCTCCTTTATATGCACTAACTGGTAACGTTTATTTTCTTTGGACAGACAAATGTGACCGTGCTTTCGAGGATCTAAAGAAGCTTGTATCCACAGCCCCAGTCCTTCGAGGACCAAACTGGGACCTACCATTCCAGATATCATCTGATGCCTCCGATACAGCCATTGGCGCAGTCCTTGGGAAGGAAGAGGATAAAAAACCATATGCCATCTATTACATCAGCAAGAATTTATCCCCTGCTGAATTAAATTACACTGTTACTGAAAAAGAATTCCTAGCCGTAATACATGCTGTCAATAAATTTAGACATTATATTACAGGCTATCCTGTTATCTTATATACAGACCATTCTGCTATAAAATATTTAGCAAATAAGCCTGTCACAAATGCCAGAGTAACTCGATGGTTAATTTTATTGCAGGAATTCGACATCACAATCAAGGACCGGCCTGGCAAAGAAAACCCCGTAGCCGATTTTCTTTCGAGAATACCAAAATCAAGCGATGCAGCAGCAGTTGAAGATCGATTTCCGGATGAGCACCTGTTTGCTGTTGCCGTTCAAACACCCTGGTATGCTGATGTTGCCAACTACCTCGCAGTAGGTAAACTACCAAAACATTTAACTCCTAATGAGCGCAAGCAGATTATTCAGAAAAGTTCTCGATTTTCGTGGATTGGAGGCTATTTGTTTCACACAGGAGCAGACATGCATATCAGGCGATGTGTTAGAGAAGATGAAATCTTTGACATCCTAAAAGCCTGTCACGATGGACCGTGTGGGGGGCACTTCGCTGAGCGTAGAACTGGACATAAAGTATTGCAGACAGGATATTATTGGCCTACGATCTTCAAAGATGCGAAGAAGTTTTTCCAAGCCTATGACAGCTGCCAGCGAGCAGGACGACCTGGTCAAGCTGATGAGATGCCTCTGAAACCACAGTTAGTCATCGAACCTTTCGAGCGGTGGGCTCTTGATTTCGTTGGACCCATCAACCCCTCATCAAATCAGAAAACATATATTTTGGTGGCAACAGAGTATGTCACCAAATGGGTTGAGGCAGAAGCATTGCCAAGAGCCACAGAGGATTCTGTCATACAGTTCCTGTTCCATCTATTCGTTCGTTATGGCCTTCCCAGAGAAATAATTACAGATGGAGGACCACAATTTGTTGGGCATAAATTAGCTGCAACACTTAACAATTATCATGTCCAGCATAAGATCACTACTCCATATCACCCACAGGCGAATGGGCAGGTAGAAAGTAGCAATAAGATAATAGAATCAATCCTAACGAAAACCATTGCGTCACATAGGCGTGATTGTGCTACCCGACTACCTGAAGCACTCTGGGCCTATCGAACCACATGGAGGAGCACCACCGGTTACTCACCTTATCAATTAGTGTTTGGAAAACAACCCATTTTTCCTATAGAATTCGAAATCCAAACATTACGGACAGCACAGGAAGTTGGCCTAGATCTAAGCGAGGCACAAATCAATCGACTGCAGCAGATCAATAAATTAGACGAAGTCAGGCTCTCTACATTACAAAATACAGCATTAATTCAACAGCAGCGAGCCAAATGGCATGATGCGCTCATCAAGAACAAAGTCTTCCACGAGGGAGACTGGGCTCTGTTATACGATTCTCGATTTCAGGACTTCCCTGGAAAACTTCAGACTCGATGGTTGGGACCATACGAAATCCAGAAGGTACATGACAACGGAACCCTTACTCTAATCACCATTGACGGTTCTGGATATGCATTCAAAGTAAATGGTCACCGAGTCCGTCTCTATCGTAAACCACTCACTCGGGAATCCTTCTGCCAGCAGCTACGCCGAGACACTGATATGGAGATCCTAGGAGAGGAAGAGAAATCTTCCTCACCTGTAATTCATTAAGGGTTCATTTCTCTTTGCAATTTGTACATAAGTTTTTGTTTTTTTGAGTAATTTTTGTACATAAGTTTGCATTTAAATATTTTCTTGTCATGTTTTGCTGTTCCTTTTCGTTCACAAAGTTCGATTTTTTCCCTTCTAAAAATAGCATTTGCATGTTTCTTATGATATTGGTTTTGCTTGTTTTGCTGTTCCTTTTGCTGTTCCTTTTCTAAAGGAACAGCATTCAGGATCTCTGCTGTTCCTTTTTCAAAGGAACGGCATTATTATGTTTTCTGCTGTTCCTTTTGGTTACCACCGTTCCCTTTTCTTCATAGAAGCAGCGTTCTTTTATTACTATTGTTGCTCTTTGGCATTTAGAGTGTTTTTATAGTCTTTTTATTTTTGCCGTTCCTTTTCCAAAAAGGAATGGCATTTGCATTTTTGCTGTTCCTTTTTCTATCATCCATCATTGTTTCTTTTCCAAAGGAACACCACTCGCATACTTTTGCTCTCCTTGTGAAACAGCTTATTCCTTATGCTGATCTAAATTGAGGATGCTTTTTGCCCGTCTTCTTTCTAGTCTTTAAGATACAGCTATGTATTTGTGCAATGAAATATAAAATCACAACATACCGAAATATGCAAACCATAAATCGCTATATCTATAAGGCTCTGCATTAGTAAGAGGACAAATGGAAGGACATACTTATTTCTTACCTTTTGTTGACATGGTTTTACTAATTTTGCCTGATTGGTTATCTTTATCATGCTGATTCCCTTAAACTTTTTTTATTAATACTTGGGAATAAGAGCAAAGAGTTTATATCTTCCTATTGAGATAATAAGACTTCTTCCACCATTCCTACTCTTAAGGAGTGTTGAGCCACCCTTTGTGTATAAGGAAAAGTATTCGATAAAAAACGAAAAATTTGTGAACATGATATGTCAAGTGTCAAATGCAGGATAGGGGGTCTCATCGAGAGCCAGCCTACCATGATCATGAGGATGGAAGTGAAGTGGAATTCCCATTATGGCCACCACACCAGGGATATGGTCCAAAAGGTATATCAAATAAACAAACCTTGGAACAAGAGGTCTCATCACGAGCCGGCCTGCCCACATTTCGCTCTGTCCTCGTGAATAGCATTATGGTTAACTGGTCACCAAGCCAGCATAATGGTCTACATTTTGACATAACAGCATTCCTAAGTATACACAAAGGATCATGGTTCCGAGGGTAAAAAAACAACTCTGCCAAGGTTATGGACACCTGTTGGCAGCAGAGAACTGTTAATGGTATTGAAGTCACCTTACTTACACCAATGGGTAAGATACTAATACTCTTTTGTTTCTTATATCCTCGGAACTAATCATATGATATTTCCCGATTTATACATCGCATGAACATCTATCATTACCAATCATGGCAACGAAAGTGACCATGACCGCTTCAGATTCGGCAAGTACGATACATGTCTTATCCATCAGCCTCATATCATAACACAGCAGCCTCCTATATAATACGCGATCAATTCTCCGCCTCGATTTCGGTAATTTGTTGTCCTTTGCAACATAGCATAATTCCATATGCTGTTCCTTTCTGACTTGATTGCAGACGGGGTGCCGCTCCTTTATTTGCCGGCTGGGACAGCCTATCACACTGCGGGGGGGGGGAGGTTAACCTCATCATTCCCTGTATTACGTGTCCACTCACCATTCGGGAAAACTAGTATACGACGGTTTGGCATATTTTAACGGCATGGCATTTCTATTTTCGCACAAGTTGCTTTCTGTTTCACTATTGCATACTCTGTGTTTTCTTTCTCGTAACCTTGCGATTATCATCCTCCCTACATTTCAAACAGAGAACGTTTTTGCTGTTCCATTTAGAATTCGCAGTGAAACCATGGGAGGAAGGGCAATTCGAAGTGAGCCTCAACAGCTGACGATCTCCGCTGCTGCCCGGGAGATCCTGGAAAGAGCAGGATGGTTGAATTATTTCAATCGCCTACAGGAGTCCAATGAAACAGTAGCAATGGAATTTTTGCAGAACCTACAGGATGACCACTCCACAGTAAGAGGGAAGCGGATAGCGGTCACCGATGCCATAATTGCAGAAGTTTCAGGACTACCAGCCACCGGACCGGTATGGACATTAAAAAAGGAACGATTACAGAAGGTCATGGAACTGTTCCAGGACGAAGGCCAGAATCTGACAATTAAGGGGAAGGGTATTCTGCCAGCAACCCTCGGAGAACCTTGGACGGAGCTAGCAAGAACAGTGCAGAGTTACATTACCTGCGAAGGAAGGAAAGACGTGGTAAGACCACGACATCTTAAACTTTTAGCTGTTTTAAAGCAGAGATGCTCTGTAAATTTACCTGCACTCCTGAACTCCTTACTGCATGATGCTGCACAAAGTATAAAAAAGGCACAGCACATAGAGTCAGTCGTTAGTCACCATGGGTTGATACGACTAGTTGTTAGTTATGGTCTCACCCAACAGCAGAGCAGCTGGGAAGAGCTGATTGCAACGATTGAGGGGGGATTGACAGAGCCATCCCCAAAACGCAGACATTCTATAAGCACACCGGAGTGTCCGGAAAAACGCAGAGAACATGTTGCTAGTACATCAGAACAACCAGAGATACATCAAGAATCGGCAAAGCGCAAGCATGCCATTGACTCACCCGAGCAACCAGAGGAACCCAGAAAATCAGCTCGGTTAGCTCAGATGAGAGGAAGCATAGATAAGCCCAGAAAGTCAGCCCGGTTGGCTCGGATAAGAGGAAGGCTGGAAAAGCTTCAGGGAAGCACCAGCCAACCAGTGATAATTGAAGATGAGCAACCCGAAGAAAAAGCAGCCGAACCTTCGGGAACAGATATAGAAGCAGAAACTGAACAGGAGGAAGAAATGGGACAGCGGGAGGATAGCCCATTACAAGACCTACTGGGAGATGATGACTTGGCCGCAGTCCTAGCCAATATGAGTAAGTATGGCCAACCTTCTAGTTCAGAGAACCCCCACGACAAACCCCAAGAATAAAACATGCCTGTTCATGATGAAGAGGAGGAAAATACTGAACGGGAACAATCTGTTCCCAGGTCACAAGAGGAAATTCTAGAGGAAGTAGGAGCAGAGACAGCATCTTCTCAGGAAGAGTCAGAACCAGTCGAGGTTCCTACCCCTGAACAGCCAGAGCAGAGCAGTGAGGAAGAACCCCAAGAGGAAGATTTAGCAACTAGTCATGATCCAGTCCGTAGCAGACAGACTGCTGTTCCTTCGAATGAAACATTGGAAATTAAGAAGTTGCGGAGGGAACGGAATAAATTTTTGAATACGATAACCCAGCTCAGACAACAAATTAGGATTCTGAAAAAGAACCAGAAGGTAAGAAAGACCGGAGGGAGGAAAAAGAAGGCCAACAAGCGGCCTGCTGTTCAAAACCCTACCGAGAATCCAGCTGCCGTTCCAAATGATGCTGAGGAACGGGAACAGACGGATGTTCGCGTTAAAACAGAAAAGGATGATATAAGGATCAGTGACAAGAAAATTCAGACAGAGGCACCACCCTCAGGGGTAATAAGGGTTCTGAACTCCAAACAGCATAATAAGAAAGTTCAGGTAAAACTCCCGGCCTCCACCGACCTATGGAAAAAAGATCCGAAAACGAAAACCTTGCATAAGATGGTGAAGCAAGCCCAGCAAGAAGCCGAACAGCTTAGAGAGCAAACGGTTCCCCGAGAAAAATATGAAGAGTTACAGCAGCAACTAAGGGACGTCAGTCAATCCAAAAGCCAGGCCTTTGAAGGTTGGAAAAAGGAACAAGAGGAAGTTGCACAGGTAACCAGTAGACTAAATACTGTTATCAAACAGATAAATGACTTGTGTTCTTTATACAATGATGTTTTAGCATGTAGGGCTCCTGCTAAAAACTATGCTCTGTTTTTATTAGAACGGTATTTACAATTAAAAATCAAAGCTGTTAAAGCAGGCACCCCTATACAAATTAACACCGTCAACGACTTTATAGACTGCTGTAAACATTATGGAGTGAAAGTCCAGAGATTGTTGTGTGAACTTTATTTGCACGACCTTGTGTTAAGTCAAGAGACTGAATTAAACCCTGGCCCTTTCATTGGAGACATCCAATTCCAAGCATTCATTTCATTCGGGGTTAATCAGATTAAGTGGCTCAAAGCCTATGATACTTTCCAGGGTCAGGAAAATGGTCTAGATTTACGGGTTAGGGCTGAGCCTAGGAACCCAGTACAGTTGTGGAAAGCTCATAGAAATCTTATAAGGGCTCCTGGTTCCATTGAAACATTAGGACCCATGCATGAGGCACTCATTCGAGAGAGTTTAGAGTATTTTCTTTCCATCAAATACTTGGCCATTAATGCAGCCAAATTTCGATACCGAATCTCTGATCCCAACATCCAGCTCAGGGAACCATTTAAGTATGAAAACTTTGAGTTAGCTGCAGACCGTTTGAACCTCTATGGTGAGAGAATTATGAAAGCAGGGTCATCCTGGTTGGGATATAGATTTCGCACTCCAATTATTTGGCACCCCGCACCCGGATACCAGGCCCTGTATGATATGCCTGAGGGGCAAACAGGTCAGTTCTTTGACTATCTAATCACTCAACATGGTTGTAGGCCTCCGCATGAGACTCCTTCTCCAGTATATTCTCTCACTGCATTGCATGTCAACTACAATGTTTTCATGAGGACATGAAACAAGGTAAGCAGGGGGGTGTGTGGAGTCCTAAAAAGGTATGTTTTTGATGATTATTTCAGTCGCTTTTTAATAGAATTTGTGAACCTTTTCGTGTCATGAATTTGGAAAGTAATAAGGAACTATAACAAAACATGTGAGAATTAATATGCAAGACTTAGCCACTGATAATGGTTATTCTCTATACAAGAAAAGGAGAAAACGAGGGATTGCCGTTCCAAAGGAAAGGACAAAGTCGAGATAACTGTTGTCCCTCTGGACGAGAACCGAATGCAAACAAGGATAAACAGATCAAAGCAAATCGGCTTGGAAAAGAAGGAGAAGACACCAGCTCAGCGCAAAAGAAAAGACAGGATGAAGAGTTAACTGTTTGGCGAATCCCTCAGGATCTTCGATCCTGAGGGATCGCTGCTTTATTTACCTTGTCACTTGGACATCTCCGTCGTCGTCTTTATATAAAAATACAGCACTGCTAGCTTGAAAAGATATAGAGATATAGATATAGAGATAGAGATGTAGAGATGAAGGATACGTTTTATGTAATTTCTGTAAAACATCAGCTTTGATTATTAAGTTTCGTTGAGAACTGGTTCAATGTATTTTTGACCGATGCATTAATGAAAGTTTGGTGATTATTTCGTCCCTGCTACTGGATTAACTTCAAGCGGTGTATCCTTGGAGGCTAAGGGCCCGGCCCCGGAGGACACTTGCTTCTGTACCATTATGGCTTTATTTCTGTGTGGTTTGTTTATCATTGTATTTGGTAATTCGGTATGTTTTATAAATTCATATTACATGCTCTGTTAAAGGTTGAATCATTGAGGTTTTTACCAACATAATCGTGTGTTGACTCTGCATCAAGTTATTAATCCTTTTCGGAGTTAATTGCATGTTCTTACTGTTTTGTTACAGAGCTGTTATGTTGAATATCCGTGTTATACATTTGTTGAGGCAGTGTTCTTTACAATCGTTGGATTCAGTAACAATAGCGTTCTATTTAAAAGCACAATTGTATTTCTGCTGATTCAGATTGTTATTCCAATGTATTGTGTGCGTTTCTGATTTATCAGTATTGTCCCTTAATTCATTAATCGTTGTTGCTGTTCCTTTAGTGTGATTCGTGTGAATTGCCTTTAGAGTGAAAGAATGTTATTTGATTGCATAGAGAGTATTTGAGTTAATTGGTTATAACCCGCGGGACTTAGTTATCTCAATTGCTGTTCCATTTTAGACTTGCTGTTCTATTCCAGAATTGTTGTTCAATCCTTTATTCGCTTTGCTGTTCCATTTACTTGCAGTTGTTGGTTTGGTGTGAGAGATGATCTAAGGCTGTAGTGAGCAGTGGCAGCTACTGTCTAGCTCCCAGGCTCGTGATCCATGCTCTAGTTTCCTTTCCATCAGTTTCCGAAGGGATGGGTTATCACTGCCGAACTCTTGACTGATAAACTGTTGAGTTTTCTAAGTGTGTGATTTATTCTTTGAAGTAATTTAATTACAGTCAAGCATCCGTTTACTCTTGTATTTCTTAGGCACTGTACTACTAGCATTACTCTGACAAATGATAGCCTCGGATTGAGTCACTCTTTTTAATAACAAAACGCTCCCGGATTGACATATTAATGTGAGGTAATTAGAGGTGAAAGAGACCCTTTTTATAGCTCTACACCAGGTAAGTCTGGTAAATGAGAGCAGGGGGTCGTAGCTCCCTTCCAGGAGAGGCTGGTAAACGAGTCAGGGGGTTGGAGCTCCCTTCCAGGAGAGGCTCGTAAACGAGTGCAGGTGGGTGCCTGTGTGCTGGTAGGAGTCTGCACCAGCACATATGTTGTAAGATGTTTTCTCTATAATAAAATATTGAAGGCTAAGCAACTGCAGCGGTGGTTTTCTCCCGAATTGGGTTTCCACCTAAAAATCCTGGTGTTCATGTGTGATGCTTTGTGTGATGGTTTATTCTGTTGTTACTGCACATGTTTACTGATAACTTAACTTCAGATGAATGAATATTGCAAAGAACTAAGTTAATAAATATCTGCATATCTAGATCTCTGCTAATACGCGAGTTGTATGAAGGATATCCGCGTGTATACGCGAGTTTACTAAAGGAAAGTAGCGTATGGGTTTTAGAGCATGAAAAAGTAAAAAGTTTTAGTTTGCCCTAAATACTGATTCACCCCCCCCTCTCAGTATTTTTCCCAACATAAGCTCGCCTTTATCTTTAAACTTCTTCTTCACTGTTCTTTCTTTGTTTTGTTGTGTGCAGATGTCTTCGGCGTGATGAGGGTCTCATTGCATAACCAATGCTCATAAACCATCGCTCAAACCATAGAATTAACCCCGTAATGCTCATTTTTTGGTGATTGTGTAGTTTTTTGGGTTCAGAGGTAGTGACCCTCGGCCCTGCTTATTATTGAACCATAAAAATTCTTTTTTGGCCTTAAAAATATCATCAAACCCTGCAAAAAATCAATAAAACATTAATAAAACCTTGCGGTATTTGGAAAACTGCTTGTAGAGGCTTGAAAAGGCCAGGAGGAGTAGTGAGGAGAAGGATATGTAGGAGGAGGAGGTTTTGTGGAGAAAACCCGCGAAAAATAGGGTTTAAAATGACTTTGGCCTGAAAAATAGGAAAAAGTGGTTTTGGAAAAGCACCAATGGTTTTCACATGGGGCAACGGTGGTTTGTGGTTTTGCACATATCGAACGCGATCTAGTTATTTCATGACACACGTCCCTCAGAAAACTGGTGGTTTTGCGTGAGTTTGGGTGGTTAAACCCCAGATGGAAAAATCGCGCGATATCGCATATGAGCCGTCAGATGGGAAGGGGAAGATCTGAGAGTGCGGAGAGTAGCGCGACGAAAAGGTGAACGGGAGGGAGTTTAGTGGGAGACAGGTGGCAAGCTGATTGGGAGAAACATTTGAGTAGTGGTTGGTGGGCCCTGGAGTGTGACGTCAGTTAATTTGTCGTGGGGTAGAAAATTTATTGGATCGTCAGGTTAAACGATGATCGTTGGATTACAATAAATCGACGGTGGGGATTGGTGCAGAGGGTGAAATGATATTTTAAGTCGAGAGGATAGGGAAAAGAGGGGAAGCATGATGACCATTGATATTTATAGATCAACGGTGGGGATAAATTTGTTTGATGGTCAAGGGAAAAGCTGAATGGGAGGGAATAAGAGTCGTCAGATCGGATAGATTGACGATCGAGGATGCGTCAAAAAAGTCATGGAGTGGGGTAAGGGGAAAAGGAAGAGGGATGCGGTCCTGTGGGGAAAAAGGACTGGGTGTGAGGTGTGGAGGGCTAGGGGGCTAATAATTAGCCCATGGTTGGGCCCTCAGGTCACATGGCAGAGGGAGCCGAGGCTCAAGCCCAAATGGGTGTAAAAACTTTATTTTTATATGAAGGCGGACAGAGACTAAACAAGGCAGGGGAAAGGTTTAAGCACTTGGTTCGGGTGTTCAGACATATGGAGGAAAAGGGTAGAATATTTTAAGCCCTCGGGGGCTTAAGCCCTTAGTTGTAAAAGAATGTCTTTAGGCAAAAAATGGGTTTTTTTGGCTAATCTTTAGAAGTTCCAATAGGAAAAAAGGGGGTTTTTTAACCATAAAAAGGATTTTTTATGATTTTAAAAGGAATTTTTGAAGGTTTTTAAGGATAATGAGGGTAAAATGAGAAGGAGGAAAGGGGACTTTTCAGAGGAAAAATGAAGGGAAAAAAAAGGGGAAAATGGGTTATTTTTAGAGGAAAATGGACTAATAAAAACAAGGATAAATAGCCTAAAATGAGTTTTCTTATTTGAAACAATAGGATAACCTTTAGAAGACATGGATGAAGATTTTGGTGAATTGACAGACTCAGAATCATGAAGGCAGTGAGATTTCTAGAATTTATAATGTTTCTTTGAAATGTTATTTCTAGAAATCTAGGATTGGCAATTTTAGTCATCTTTGGATATCATCAAAATTATGGATGACTAACAATGGCTACACTTGGGGAGGATAGCTATCCTTTTAGGTGTCCAGAACCTCAGAAATAGATCTCTTGCTTTTAGTGGACCAGTGCCTTACCCGTTGGGAAAATTTCTTCTTTCCTTGCTGATCTTTCTCTAAAAGGACAAGTTTTATCAATCTGCAACATGTAATTTCTTCAAAACAGTGTTTCTACCTACCCAATCTTACTTTTCCTAGCATTTTTTCTTCCTTTTTTAGTGCATTTGAACTAGAAAACTCTTTGACATTTTATTTTTGAAAACAAAAAACAAACTATCTAATCCTATCCTTATCTCTTCCAAGAGTCCAGATTAAACTATTGAACTCTTTATTTTCTACCTAGCTACTATCTGCCAGGATTAGGCTTTCTGACAGATTTTATTCTCATTTTCTAAAACAGGAAATTTAAACATAGTCAAATCAAGATTAAACTGTTTGATTTTCCATGGGTTCTATGGTTGTATGTACAAGCTGCACATAGACTTTATTTGTAGAAAAATGAAACAAAATGGTGAAGGCTTAAGATCTGAAAATTATGAACATCCTTCTAGTTTTTTTTCCATCTCTGCTTTTGATCTATTTAGAGCTTATTATTTTCCTTTTCTTCCTTGGTTCAGATTTTGACCTTGTTAGAACCATTTCCTTTCTATCCTAATCTATTCTACTGACAAGCCAAGTCTGAAAAAATATTATCAATCTGTGCTTCTACTAACTTATCAACATAAATTTAAAGCATGTTTAGCCATGATTAGGCTAGATGACTGAACAATATATCATTTTTTAATCAGCAGTGGCACCTATATTTGCTCACTTTCAGAAAATTCTCTTTTTTGGGTATGGGTTTGTACCTTTTTTGAATCTTCCCTCTTTTTTTTTTTTGTTTTTTTTTTTGTGTTTTTCTTCTAATTTGAAACAACAATGTTATATACAGAGAAAAAATAAAAACTTTGAGATTTAGGACTCTTGGCAGAAATAGTGCTTGAGCATCCTACCATTGACAGGACCTCCAAATAGATCTTCTCCATTCAGCTCTTGTAGAAAGAATGCATTATGACCCCTAATAGAATGAATAATGTAGGGCCCTTTCCACAAATTTTCAAATTTTCCATGTTTTCCCTTTTCTTCTCTTCTAGAATCCCACTTTAGAACTACATTTCCAACTTGGAAATAATTTTCTTTAGTCCTGTTGTCAAATAATTTATTGATACTCTCTTGGTCTGTTTGTGTTCTACTGTACACTTCCTCTCTAGTCTGTTGTAAGTGAATGGTCTAATTTATCCTTCTCTGCATATCATTTTCCTCATATTGTACTTCTTCGAGGAGCTTCATGACTGGAACTCCTAGTGAGGTTGGGAAGATTGCATCCATGCCATAAACTAGCTAATAGGGGGACATATTTATTGACTTTTTGGTGGTTAATCTATCAACCCACAAAGCATGAACAAGCTTACTATGCCATGATTTTTTATTCTGCTTCAACAGTTTTTTGATAATATTGACAAGGCTTTTGTTGGAGGATTCAGCTAATCCATTTCCTTGAGGATAGTAGGCAGTGTAATGTCCCAAGGTGATATGGTATTTATGGCAGAAGTTAACCATTTTCTTGAATTTGAAGGTAGCAGCATTATCTATAACAATCTTTCTTGGACAACCAAATCTGGATAGTATGTTGGTTTCAAGGAACTTGATAATGACAGAGTCAAGAGCTTTCCTAGAGGGTATTGCTTCTATCCACTTGGTAAAATAATCAGTGGTAGTGAAGATCCACTTATGCTGGGCTGAAGAAGATGGATGAATTTCCCCAATGAAGTCCAAGCCCCATTTTTGAAAGGGAGACTCAACACTGATGGGATGTAGGGGTAAAGGTAGGAGTTCTCTTTTGCCATTAAAAATTTGACACTTATGGCAAGACATGACAAGTTTCCGAGTATCTAGGAAAAGGGTGGGCCAATAGTAACTAGATCTGAGGATTTTATTTTTTGTAGTCTTCCAGTAAATATGTCCTCCACATTCTCACTCATGCATCTCATGCATGATTTTTCCTGCATCAACCTCAAGCAAACATTTAAGCAATATTCCAACATCATTCTTCCAATATAAAACCCCATCTAATATGCAATAGTTTAAAGCCTTCTGTTTCAAAAATCTAGCTTTAGTTTTGGAAAAATAAGGAGGGGTATTCAGATAAAGCAGCACATATATGATATCAGCATACCAAGATGAATTCACAAATGTTTCTTCAATGAATGGAGCTGTGAATTCTTCTATTTCTTCTAAGACATCAACCATATTCATATCAAGTGCTTGGAAGTTTGACTCAGCCATGAGTTTGGCTAATCCCTACCTTTTGATTAGTTTGGTAGGCCTGATTTCTAAGTCATATTCCAAAATAACAACAATCCATTTTCCCCTTTTACCATCAGGGTCTTGACTTAGAATATCCTTAAAAATAGTGTGGGGGACAAAATCAATGATGTGAGAAAGTAAAATGTAGAGGCTAAAGTCTTTCAATGCTTCTACCAAGGCTAATGCTTGTTTATCCATGATGTTATACTTGAGTGGAGAATCTCTTAATGCCCTATTAAAAAATGATATTTTTTTCTCATGCCCCATGTCATTATTTTGTAGTAATACTGTAGCTATTGTATGTTCAGATGCAAAAGAAAAGATATAAAAATCCTTGGTGAAACCAGGACTTATGAGAACTGGTGTTTGAGTGAGAGCTTGTTTCACTAGTTCAAATGATTATTTAGCTTGTATTGTCCATTTAACACCTACTTCTTTCTTAAGAATGTTTGTGATATTTCTTAATATCTCAGCAAGGTTGGGGATGAACCTCCTTAAAAAATTTATCTTCCCAATGAAAGATTGTAATTCTTTGAGGTTTCTAGGATGGATGATTTTCAATATGCCATCAATCCTTTAAGGGTCTACTTTGATTCCTTCTTAAGAAATTATGTGACCAAAAAGCTTCCCTTCTTGGAGACCAAAGAGTGTCTTTTTGGGATTCAAAGATAAGCCATATCTCCTACATTTCTCAAAAAAAATTCTTAAATGAATCAAGTGTTCTTCATCAGTTTTAGAGAAAACAGTAATGTCATCGAGGTAAATGATTATAAAATAGCCTATGTCTTCTGAAAAGGCTATTTCCATGGCCCTTTGGAAGGTGGCCACTACATTCATTAGTCCAAATGGCATTTTGACATACATGAATGTACCCCAAGGTGTAGTAAAAGTAGTTTTATGTTGGTCACTTGGGAGTACTAAAACTTGATTGTAACCTATGAACCCATCCAATAGTGAAATTATTTTAGACCCAACCACCCTTTAAAGTATGTGATCCATTTTTGGCAAAGGATAGTTATCTTTAAGGGAGGCTCTATTTAGATTCCTGAAATCAATGCACAGCCTAATTTCTCCAGTCTTTTTCCTAACAGATACTAAGTTGGAAACCCATTCTGAATACCTGATAGGAACTATGATCCCAGCCTCATACATTTTCTTAATTTCTTTCTCAACTAAAGGCAATAAAATGGGGTTTATCCTTTTGAGTTTTTGTTTGAAAGGTTTTTGATTTTCCTTAAGAGGAATTTTGTGTTGAATGATGCTGGTATCATATGATTTTAGATCCTTGTATACCCATGCGAATACATATTTAAACTCTTTGAAAATTTTTATCTATTGTTGTTTTATATGAGCTGGGAGAGTGCTAGATAATTTTATCATCTTGGGTTCTACTAAGCTGCCTATGTTATGTTCTTCTATGTTTGTTTCTATAGGCTCCATTCTTGGTTCTTTGGTTACATCATTAGAATAAAAAATATGTTCGAATGGTGTAAGCCCGCTTGGAATTGTATCATTTTTACATTATAAAAATTCTAGGTCTTTCTGATCTACGTTGTCAACTATTTCTTCTCTAAAAGGATGTTCAAAATGGTTTATATCAGCAAAAAAAGATAGCTTTTTCTTAGGGTTTTGTTCTTCATTAAAATAGTTTTCCTCATGGCTTAAAATAGGTGTTGGTATGGCAAATTCATTCTTTTATTGCAGAAAATCATATATGTGTTTGTCTCCTTCAAACACTTGCCAATAATCCTCATTATCAGGTATTGGAGGTCTATTTTTTACCTTTATATCAGATTGCTCATTTGTGTCTGGTATTTGGAAATTAATAGCAGCAAAGGCAAGTTCATTTGCTATATTATTTTGAGCTCTTGGAATGAAAATGAGTTCATAATTTTCAAAGGTTTTTAGGAGATCAAGGGTAGCATTTCTATATTCTCTAAGTTTTGGGTTTTTGGTTGAATATTCCCCTTTAATCTATCTAATAATTAGCTCAGAATCCCCTTGGACTGATATTCTTTTGGCTCTTAAATCTTTGAGTAAGTGTAGGCCAATAAGGAGGGCTTCATATTCAGCAATGTTATTTGTGCATGGGAAATCCAGTTTATAGGAAAATCCTTTGTTTGTGTTCTGTATCTATACACCAACCCCTGCACTTAATTTGCTACAAGAGCCATCAAAGATTTTTTTCCCAAGGTATTTCAATCTCATTTTCATTTTCTTTTTGTTGTTCAAGGCTGCTAAAATTTGGACTGTTCTTTTCTTGAGTTGATGGCAGATTTGACTGTTCTGGTAGATTAAATTCTCCTTTGTTTTCCTTTTCTTTTTGGCTGATTTCATCTTCATTATATAAGATAAAGGAATCCAAATTTGAATTGATGGAGTAGATAGGAGAATTGTTTGGTCTATCTATATTTCTCACCATGTATTTCATGCAGGATTCCCCGTATAATCTTCTAGTTTGGTTAAACACTGGGATGGTGGCATAAGACATGTCCATTTGAAGGCTACCCTGAATTTTAGCGCCCCATGATTTAGATAGAAGATGCCATACTTAGGGGGAATGTTAGCTAACACTATTTCCATTACTAGGCTCTTAGTAGGAATTTGACACAACTTAACACACAAATCTTTAATTAAGCCTAAGAATTTGACCCTGTTAGAATAAAAAATACAGGTCTTTGTATGGTTTAGTAATTTCTAAGCCTAGGCTTTCCATTACTACTTTGGGCATAATATTATGAGAAGCACCTGAGTCTAGCATGGCATTGTGCAAGATTTTATCATGTATATTCAAGCTGACATAGAAGGGAAGGACAGCTCCTTCTTGGTATTTTCCTTCAACTTTAGGACCAAACAATAATTATGGCTTATCATCTACCAAGTTTAAAGTATTCGTGTCACTGCCCATATTCAAAGCATTCAAAACTTGGTTTTTATATACATCCTGACTTACTAGTTCAGCTAAGGGTATCGTGATTTTAATTTTGGAAATTTACCCTTCAAGGATGAAAGGAACTATTGTTCTTGACATATTTACATCTATTTTGTCATTTACAATTCTTTTAGCAATTCTGATTTGCTGATTTTTATTTGGACTGCTATTTGGGACAGATTTGTTAGGGTCACTAGCAGAAGTACTAGGGCAGCTTTGTTCAAAACTTTGCTGAATGTTTTTTTTCTTTATTTTGATCATTTTTCTTGGAAAAAGTGTTGATGCTACTGGCTGTCTTTTTGGGTTGATTTTCTGAAGTTTTCTTAACAGTAATACTAGTGTTTTTGTCATTGGAAATTTCTAGTCTTCCTTTTCTTCTAAGATTGTATTGTTTGTGTACCTCCATGATTGCATTTTCAAACCCCAATCTGTGATCTTCAAAATCTTCATGGTTGTTTTCAATTTGTTCTGAAGAGACGAATCCTTGTTATTCTTTAGTGAGAAAAATATCTGTCTCACTGTCAGATCCTATCAAATTCACATAATTTTCTTCCAACCTTTCAACTTCCCTTTCTTCTTCTTGATCAATATAGTTTTGTTGAAAGGGAGGCCTAATCTGTTGGTCATTATCTCTTTTCCTATCTTGATTAGGGTCTCTTCTGAGATTTTGGTTTCTATTTCTATTTTGGTTTTCTCTAGGAGGCACTCTATCATTCAGATTTATCTTTTCAAGCATTCTCTCCATTACCTTCACTAAATTATCAATTTTAGTATCTGATGATGAGGTTGATGGCATTGTATCATCCCTGTATGGAACTCTTTTCTCTGCTCTCAACCTAGCTCTTTTCTCAATCAGATTTTCTTCTACACTTAAGGCTCCCCTCTACATATCTTCTAAAGGTGAGGGGTCTCGTTCTCTTAGTTGGTAGGCCATTTCAAGATCAAAGCCCTCTGGAAATTTAGTGAAGGCTAAGCCTAATGGAGGTTTCATGTTTGCAGGAAGTGCATTATAAACACTATTAAATCTAGTGCAATATTCTTGGACACCTTCCCCACTGTTTCTTTTGAGATTGGTATATTCTGAAAGGATTTGGAGGGGTTTTTTTTCTAATTTCCCATTTGTTTATGGATGTTTGATATAAATAAGGGAGATCATTTATGCTGTGAGGAGCTAAGTTTTTAAACCATTTCTTGACTTCTCCTCCTAAACTTTGAGAAAAAATTCCCATCTTGATGGTCTCTTATTCTATTGACATGTAAAAAAAGGCATCATTCATTTTATCTATGTGTTGTTGGGTAGTAGTAGGTTCATTTCTAGTGAAATGGGGAATTTTGGATTGGTAATCATTTGGTAGGGGAACCAGAGGTTGTGGTAACACTAATGGAGCATACCATGCTGCCATGATAGGAAATAATGGGGGATTTACAAGAGGTGGATTTGCAAGAGGGAAATCGGGCTAAAATGGAGTGTTTTGAACAGTGTGTGTACAGGAGTAGAAGAAACACTTGGGCCAGCAAATTGATGATGAGCATTTTTGTTATGGAAGGAGCTGAAATGATGGAAAAGCTGAGAACCAGGTGGAGTAGAGGGTGAGGCTTCTCTTCTAAAATTTTGTTGCAAATCTGTGGTTTCAAATTCAACTTGGTTCAAATCACTTTGAGACTTATTTCTAAATAGATTCTTTGTGTAAGGTAAGTCAAAGTGAGGGTCTTTCAAGACTGTAAGTTTTTTAGGAACAAATTTTGTTCTTGGGATGGTCCTATCAGTAGTTGGTTTTCCAGGTCTAGAAGTTTGCCACAAAATCCTCTCTATATTTTCAACTATGGTAGGGGGACTAGGATCTGGATGGCATCTATTAAGGGCCCTATGTGAAGCCAGATTTCAGTTTTTCAAAATTTAGAGAGGTTTGAAGTTTTAGAACTATTTTTTCAATATTTTTCCTCTCATAGTTATTTCTATAATAGAGGACTAGGTTTCTAAACTTCCTCAAGGCTAGTTAACACAGTTTCAAGGAAATCTGGAATACTAGTGAGGTAATAGGCCTACTAGGGCTAGTGGAGTCACCAAGTGGAAATTTTTAGCTTTTCTGAAGGTAAAATGTTTTATGGTCCACCACCAATGGTTTATTTAAAAAGAAATCTGAAATTTTTTTGGGTTTTTCTGAGTTTTTATGTGGTTTTTTAGTTATGAGAGTGTCCTATACCTGATTCAACACTTAGCTAAGGTGGTGAAACAAACAAAGTATACTCTATGGCTTATCTAGCTAATTTCTTCAAGTTTTGATAAGGGTCTCGTAGAATCCTAAGGTTTACCTAGATTTCCATTGATTGAGACATATCCTATCATGATTACCATTATGCTGGTAGTGCTTGAAGAAGCTATAGTTTACTTAAATGAATACTGAGTGTCTTGTTTAGGGACCTTTACTCAAAAGTCCCACTGTGATCACAAGAATGTTGGGATCCTGTGATTTGGCCGATTGGCAAACCAAATGACAAGGAAAAATATAAACCAGTCTTTAGAGCTCTAGGATCTAGCCCTCCTAGTCTCAGAGAGGGATATCTCAATATGTTTGCAAAGATATGACTTGTTTTCTTGTAAAAAGGTTGATTTTAGGCTAGTTATTAAGAATGATTTTGTCTGATTTTTTTGTGGGACATGATGATCTAGGCAGCATAGATAGAAAATGGAAATCTCTAAGTCATTGGGAAATGGAGTCAAGTAGAATTTTGTAACAAGTTTGTAGATTAATTAGGGATATCAAAGGGCAAATCTAACTTGGTTGTTGAATCTATAAAGTTTTCAGCTAAAATGAAATGAACATCAAGGTTTTAGAATGAAAAGTAGAACTAAGGGCAGTTAAGAATCCTTAATTATATGTACTCTTCAACAAAGGGACTTACAACATCATTTGAACATGAAGAAGTATTTTATAGATAGGGCTAACCATGAATTCTACAAATTATAGTTCAGCAAATAAAAATTTCAAGACAAACTTTCAAAATGAAATCTAAGAGTCGAGGAACACTCTATTTCATCAAATATTTCACTCTCAAGGATAAGAAAACATTCAAGATTCACAAATAACTACATTCATAGAAGAGGGAACTCCTAAAAATCTAGGACTACAATTATAAAGACCTTAAAAACAATTATTTGAGCAAGTACAAAGGGTAGGATCAAAACAAACCTCTTTGGCAGACTTTGGACAATGGTACTTTGATGGGAGACTTCAAAAACAGTTTTTAAGTAGCAACAAGCAAGCAGGGAAAACCATAAATCATTCTTGAGGCCACTGTATTGAACTATTCTTGAAAGAAACAAGCATAAGGGCTGAAAAAGTAGTCAAAATACTTAATAAAACCTTCAGTAGATGAAGACATAAAGACAGTGAAGAGTGAACAGGTCTAAGGTGCTTTTAGGAGACATTTCTTAGCCTAAACTTTTTAGTCTATTGTAAGTAAGAAAATTATGAAAACAGAATGGAAAACAGGAAAAACATTAACAATATAGAATAATTCACCAACAACCAAGCTCAGGGATCCAATGACAGAACTTTCTCCATCCACAAATAGGTCAAAACATCCACAGGTTCCAAAACATCAAATTCTTTTCAATCTCAGCAGAGCTATGTATTACTTCAAAGAGTTATCAAATGCCCCCCACATACAATGCATTTAATATTTATGCTGCAAATGAGGAGCTGGGGCTATCTACAGTTCAAAATGTTATAAATGACATAGTAAATGCATTCTTATCCTTAAAAACCATGCAAGGCATAAGGTAGGAATGTCTCTCAACTACTTCTCTATGTATTAAATCTACCTTTACTTCCTTAATGATAAAATAGATGAAAGTATTGACTTTGAGGCCCTTTTCTATCTTTACAGTAACTGTCTGACAGCCTTAGAATATCTTTTTGTGAAATAACTGCCAATTTTCCGTTTGAGGCATAAAGTAAGTGAAAGGTGTTATTTTTTATTTATTAAGGGAATAGTTGCTCCTTTGATGTATCCGAGGCTAAATTTTAAGCCTATTTTTCCTTGATTTCTTTATAAAACTTTGTTTTAAGGCCTTTTAGCCTTGATCTACTTTTTCATTAATCTTTTTCTTTGTCTTTTTGCTTTATATCTTCTTCTCTTCTTACATCATTTTTTCTATTCCTTTGTCTCCTTCCGGGCCCTTTTAAACTTCTTTCACTTGTATTTAACTATGTTTTTTATTCTTTAATCATCCTTTAAGCCTTTAATCTCCATTTCTTTGGCCTTTAACCTCAAATTTATCTTTAAACTTCATCTTCACTGTTCTTTCTTTGTTTTGTTGTGTGCAGGTGTCTTCGGCGTGCTGAGGGTCTCATTGCATAACCAGTGCTCATAAAGCACTGTTCAAACCATAGAATTAACCCCTGAACGCTCATTTTTTGGATATTGTGTAGTTTTTTGGGATTCAGAGGTAGTGACCCTCGGCCTTGCTCCTTATTGAACCATAAAAAGGCTTTTTTTACCTTAAAATGTCATCGAACCCTGCAAAAAATCAATAAAACATTAATAAAACCCTGCAATAGTTGGAAAACTGCTTGCAGAGGCCGGAAGAGGGCTGGAGGAGTAGTGAGGAGTGGGATATGTAGGAAGAGGAGGTTTTATGGAGAAAAACCATGAAAAATAGGGTTTAAAATGACTTTGGCACGAAAAATAGGAAAAAGTGGTTTTGGAAAACTACCAGTGGTTTGTGGTTTTCCACATATCAAACACGATCCATTTATTTTGCAACACACGTCCCTCATAAAACTGGTGGTTTCTCATGAGTTTGGGTGGTTAAACCCCGGATGGAAAAATCGCGTGATATCACATATGAGCCATCAGATGGGAAGGGGCAGATTTGACGATGCGGAGAGGAGCGCGACAGAAAGGTGCACGGGTGGGAGTTTAGTGGGAGACAGGTCACAAGCATCGATTTTGAGAAATGGTTGAGTAGTGGGTGGTGGGCCCCAGAGTGTGAAGTCAGTTAATTTGTCGTGGGGTGGAAAGGTCATTGGATCATCGAGTTAAACGATGATCATTGGATTAAAATAAATCAACGGTGGGGATCGATCCAGAGGGTGAAATGATATTTTTAAGTCGGGAGGATAGGGAAAAGAGGGGAAGCATGGTGTCCATTGATCTTTATAGATCAACGACAGGGATAAATTTGTTTGATGGTCAAGGGAAAAGCTGAATGGCAGGGAATAAGAGTCATCAGATCAGATAGATTGACGGTCGAGGATGTGTCGAAAAACTCATGAAGTGGGTTAAGGGGAAAAGGAAGGGGCATGCGTTCCTATCGGGAAAAAGGACTAGGTGAAAGATTTGGAGGGCTAGGGGGCTAAGAATTAGCCCATGGTCGGGCCCTCGGGTCACATGGCAGAGGGAGATGAGGCTCAAGCCCAAAGGGGTGTAAAAAATTTATTTTTATATGAAGGCGGACAAAGGCTAAACAAGGCGGGGGAAAATTTTAAGCGCTTGGTTCGTGTGCTTGGAAATATCGAGGAAAACGGGGGAATATTTTAAGCCCTCGGGGGCTTAAGCCCTTAGTTGTAAAATATTGTCTTTAAGAAAAAAATGGGTTTTTTTGGCCAATATTTAGAAGTTCTGATAGGAAAAAAGGGGGTTTTTAAACCATAAAAATGATTTTTTATGATTTTAAAAGGCATGTTTGAAGGTTTTTAAGGATAATGAGGGTAAAATGAGAAGGAGGAAAGGGGATTTTTCAAAGGAAAAGTGAAGGAAAATAAAGGGGAAAATGGGCTATTTTTAGAGGAAATTGGACTAATAAAAACAGGGATAAATAGCCTGAAATGAGCTTTCTTCTTTGAAATAGCAGGATAACCTTTTAGAAGACATGGACGAATATTTTGGTGAATTGACAAACTCAGAATGATGAAGGCAGTGAGATTTCTAGAATTTATAATGTTTCTTTGAAATGTTATTTCTAGAAATCTAGGATTGGCAATTTTAGTCATCTTTGGATATCATCAGAATTATGGATGACTAACAGGTCTTTTCTCATCTCCTTGATCATACTGGATAAACCAAAGGGCCACTCCCATCTCACTTTTTTCTTAGCAGCAGTGCTAAAAAAATTTCTTGCACTTGGCAATAAACTACTCCTAACAACTTTTTCTCCCTCTTCAAATGTCTTCAAGAATTTAGCAAAGGGATCTTGAAATAATACTTAGCTATCGGTATTTGTAAGATAGGTTTCAACCAGGATTACATTTTCCTCCACTGGATCAAGATTAAGATTCTTTTGAGAAAACAACTCTTCCTCATCTTCATTATAATCTGAACTGGAGGACTCATCATATATTGCAGTGTTGTCCTCTTGCAGTCCTGGTATGTTTTGACTCAGTGGACTGAACTCTATGAAGAGGTCACCATGTTCTTGAGCAAGGGTATTTTTAATTACCTCCACCTTTTCAGGGGAAGGCTCCTTATCTTCAACTTGCCCAAGAAGTTCCTCATTATTTTCAACCTCAACATCACAACTGATAGATTGTTGATTCCCAATTATGTGAAAGCTATTTCTAATGGGCTGCGTTGTTTGATTACTGCTTTCAAGCTGATGATAATGAAATTCATGACGCCAATCCACTGTTGGTTTCCCTGCATGATTAGTTTCTACTTGGAGCTCATCATCATCATCAGATTTATCAGTATTTAGAGAATCGTTAGTATAAACAATCTCACCAATTAAACATGTTGGATTATCAGTTTGTCTTTCTTTAAATTGATCTATGAGTTCACTTTCTAATTTATGGAAACAAGGATTAGCAAGGGAATGAATAGAAGGTTTTGGCTCTTCTGAAGTTTTAGAGGCTGGCTGCTTGTTTAATATTTGATTGATTTCTTCTTATGTTAAAAGAGGAAGCATTTCTCTCTTTCTTAGAATAGAAATACAACAGTTCTCTTTCTCTTGTTTAGGTTGATTTTGAGGCTGGATGTGTTCTTGAACCTCCCCTAGAAGAGATGGTGGATCATTACTTGTGCTTGTAGGGGGATCTTGATGATTTTATTCTATGTCCTGATTAATTTCACTTTCAAACAACTTTTCATGATTTTTGTGATGGTCAATTTGTTCATGAGTTTCATGAGTTTTTTCTAATAGATCATCAGGATTCCATTCTCCTCTTATCAACTGAAAATATTTATAACATAAAGGTAGAGACTCTAGGTGTTTTTCCCCTTCTCCTATTTCAGGTTTTGTGATCTTAGGATGGCTGATTGTTTCCTCAAATCATTGCTCACTTTCTGAACTTTCAGCTTGTTTGGAATGTTCTTTTATTAGTGAAACACAAGGTGTAGGTGGGTAGCTAGTACCTTCTTGAAAATCTTCTTCATTCTTCTCTTTGAAATCTTGCTCATCATACATATCTTGTTTTTTGTTTATGGCTTGTAGTGGTTGAGTTTGTTTTTGATAAGGAGAAAGCATGGGTTGCTCTGTGTAATCAACATCTGTATCAGCCTCATGCCTTTCCAGTTTCTTATCAAGTATGTACACTATTTTGCTAATTAGGTCCAATAATGTGTTTATTTTAGCTTCTCTGTCTATACCTAATTTCATGTTTTTTAATTATAAATAGGTCATTGCATCTTTTCAACCAGTTCAAAGTCTTTTACCAGTGGAGTCATTAGGTCTTTTGGAGGTTGCAGAGTCGCCAGGTGGAATATTTTGAATTTTGCTATCCACCATCAGCATGATTTGGATTTCTCAATGCATCCCAAGGTATTTTATAAGGAATAGTGAAATAATAGGCCTATTGGAGGCCAGTGGAGTCGCCAGGTGGAAATTTTTAGTTATTTTTTGCAAGTAAAATGTATTATGGTCCACCACCAATAAGTAATAAAAGCCAATCTAGGGATATTTTTTGGTTTTTTTCTGATTTTTTTGTATTTCTATGGTTTGTGAGAGTGTCCTATACCTGATTCAACACTTAGCTAAGGTGGTGAAACAAATAGAGTCTACTCTATGGCTTACTAGCTGATTTCTTCAAGGTTTGATAAGGGTCTCTTAGAATCCTAAGCGTTACTTAGATTGCCACTGATTCAGACAGGTCCTATCATTATCACCATTATTTTGGTAGTGCTTGAAGAAAGCTATAGTTCACTTGAATGAATACTGAATGTCTTATTTAGGGAATTTTACTCAAAAAGGTCCCACCATGATCATCATTATGTTGTAGTCTTGTGATTTGGAAGAGCCGCATACCAAGTGAAAAGGAAACATCAAAACCACTCTTTAGAGTTCTAGGACCTAGCCTTCCTAGTCTTAGAGAGAGATATTTCAATTGTTTGCAAATATATGACTTGTTTGCTTGTAAAAGGCTGATTTTAGGCTATTTATTAAGCATGAGTTTGTTTGATCGTTTGGTGGGACATGATGATCTAGGCAGCATAGTTAGAAAAGGGAAATCTCTAAGTCATTGGGAAATGGAGTCAAGTGGAATTTGTAACAAGTTTGTAAACAAATCAGGGGTATCGGAGGGCAAATCTAACTTGGCTAGTGGATCTACAAATTCTTTCAGGTGAAATGAAATGGACATCAAAGGTTTTAAAATGAAAAGTAGAACTAAGGGAAATTAAAAATCCTTAATCATATGTACTTCTCAACAAAGGGACTTAAAACATTATCTGAACATGAAGAGGCATTCCATAGACAAGGCTAACCATAAATTCTAGAAACCACACTTCAGCAAATAATAATTTCAAGACAAAGTTTTCAAATGAAATATAGGAGTCGAGGAATGCTCTATTTCATCCAAATATTTCACTTTCAAGGATAAGAAAACATTCAAGATTCAAAAATAACTACATTCATAGAAAATGGAACTTCTAGACATCTCTGATTACAATTATAAAGACCTTCAAAACAATTATCTCAGCAAGAACAAAGGATATGATAAAAACAGACCTCTTTGGCAGACTATAAACAATGGTAATTTAAAGGGATACTTCAGAAACCTCAAGTGGCAGGAAGTAAGCAGGGAAAACCATAAATCATTCTTGAAACCAACTATTTGAACTATTTTTGAAATAAAAAATCATAAGGGTTAAAGAGAGAAATTAAGAACTCTCTAGAATGCCTCAGCAGAGGAAAACATAAAACGGTGGAGAGTAAACAGGTCTAAGGTGCTTCTAGGAGACATTTATTAGTCTAAAATTTGTACTCTATTGTAGTAAGAAATGATGAAACAGAATGGAAAACAGGAAAAACATTAACAAATTAGAATACTTCACCAACAGCCAAGCTAGGGGATCTAATGATAGAGCTTTCTCCATCAACAAACAGGTCAAAACATCCAGAGGTTCTAGAAAATCAAATTTCTTTCAACTTCAGCAGAGCTATGTATTACTTCAAAGAGTCATCAAAATTCTCACGATACAATGAGTTCTAATGCAATATTTATGCTGCAAATGAGGAGGTGGAACTAATTCTAGGGTTCAAAATGTTATTAATTACAGAGTAAAGGCATTTCTAGCCTTGAAAACCATTCAAGGCATAAGGCAGAAATAGGTGCAACTACTTCTCTGTTTCAATAACTTTGTCTTTACTTTTTAAGGAAAGATAGGTGAAAAGTTTGACTTTGCAGCCTATCTCTATCTTTCACAATAACTGCCTGGCAACTTCAAAATATCTTATATCTATGTAACAACTGCAAATTTTCCCTTTGGAAGAAAAAGTAGGCCATAAGTGGCAGTTAGATCTTTTGGGTGAATAAATGCATCTATTTGATTCTTTCGAGGCTGCCACTGGATGAATTTATCTTTGTTTAATCCATTAAACTCAGTAATCAGGCCTTTAACTCTTATTTTTCCTTAATATTCGGTCTTATTTCTTTATGACTGTTTTTATTAACTTTATCCTTTATCCTTTAACATATTTGTCTTTACCCTTAAGCTATGATTAAGCTTTTGATCCGTTGCTCTTCGCTTCTTTACTGATTTTCTTTGTCTTCTTGTGCAGGGTTTTTTCCATGTATTGGAGGGCTTATTGCCTTTAATCAATGGTGATGACACATTGATTTAAACTTTGGAATCAAACCCTAGATCCCCCTTTTCTTTTAAAACTTCTAAGATCATCATCCATAAGCTCTGTTACTTAAATGACCATGGGATGGACATTCTTAGTTTTGCCGCCATTAAACCTATAACAAAAACAAAAATATTAATCCATAAACTTGCATTTTTGGGTCAAAAACTGCTTCAGGGGTTCAGGGCGGCAATGGAGCGATGCATAGAGGAGAGGAGATGTGAAAAAGGAAGGGTTTATGGGTGGAAAAAAGCACAAACGGGGTTTAAAACAGTTTTGGCATGAAACTAGGTGAAAATGGTTTCAGAAAAACGCCGACGGTTTTCACGCTGCCGATGGGTGGTTTGTGGTTTTGTTCCAGGGGAACGTGATTCCATTCATCGATTGCCACGTGCCCCATGCAAAACCAATTTTTTTGCGTGAAAAAGAGGTGTTAAACCTCGGCGTCAATTTTTGGGCGATATTGGATTTGGATCGTCAAATCTCAATCGGTGAGATCGATGGTCTAGAAAGGACGCGAGGCTGGTGTGCAGGTTTGGAGGTGTGGGACCTAGTGGATAGGTGGAAAATGGAGGTTGATCGCAAAGGCGTGGTTGGAAAGTGGGACCAACATTGATGAGGTTAGCTGTTTTGTTGGGAGCGGGATTATTTATGGGCGGGGTTGGAAGCTTGGTGTTTGTGAAGACCGTTGGATGAAGATGATCAACGTCCAGATCTTACCACAGGGGTAAATGATCAAAGGATTTCGGGAAATGAGGATGGAGAGGGGAAAACCATGATTACTGTCAGATCGGTGGTGATCAACAGCTAAGATCTTGCCAGGAGAAACATAGTGTGGAGGAGTGAGAATGACGAAAGAAGGAGGATAAATGAGGCGGGAGATGGTTATATGAAAAGCAAAGGGCTAAGGGCTTAAGAAGTTGTGGGGAGGGTGGTTAGGCCCTCAGGTCACATGAAGAAAGGGGCTGAGGGTTTTAAGCCCGTAGGGGCTTAAAGCCTAAGTTTTAAAATGGGTGGATATGAGGCTAAAAATAGGGTTTTTAAGCCATTTCTTAATGTTTCGATAAGGTGGAAAAAGCGTTTAAACCAATATGAAGGGGTTTTTAAAATGGTTTAAAGGGTTTTTAGAGCAGAATGGAGGTTTTATGAAGAGGAAAAGGTCTTTTTAGGGGGAAAAAGACTAATAGAAAAATAGGAATAGGAGTGATAAGATGAGGGAATGAAATGTAAGTAAAAAATGGTGGAAATAGCCTTAAATAAGTTTCCTTTTGAAACAGAAGGTGATTTTTTAGAAGGCATAAATGAAGGTTTTAGTGAACTAATAGACTTAGAATAATGAAGGCCGTGAGATTTCTAGAACTCACAATGTTTCTGCAATATTGTTTCTAGAAATATGATTTTTTCAACTTAGTCATCTTTGGACAAGATCAGATCATTGATGACTAATAATCGCCTCACTCACGGTTGGGAGGACCATCATACTTCATGTTGTATATATTTACTCCTGCATGTAAATTTTCGGTCTGCCACCTTTTTGTAATATCTCCCAGACCTCCGTCGTGGCTTAAAACTTCATGTTCCTATTTTATATTACCATCCCCGCCCAAAAATCCGCTCTGCAAAGGTTAAAAACCCGCTATTAAAATTATATTGAGTCGAAGCCCATGGCCTTAGCCCCTTTTCCTGTCGTCACCATGTGACCTGAGCTCAAAAACCACAAGCCAAAAGGAAAAGGAGCTTATTGTTTTATATTTCGGGCGCAATCGTAGTCATTGGATTTGAAACAAATCAACGAAGCAGAGATCGTTGTGTATAGTGGCCCCCGCGTCCGTATCTCACTGCAGAAACCAGCGGTAATTCCCGCACCACTTCCACCAAGCCAGCGGTATTTACCATGGGGGCAGCGATTCCATTTAAAACATGTCGCGTGTCTTTGGTACGGGCCCTCAAGCCGCTTTCCCCGCGCGTTAAAGTCTATACAATCGCCGGGCAGCGGAATCCACCCACACCGTTGGATCTGCTGGCCTCAATCCGACGGCAGATATTCTCTGAAGCTTCTTGCCAAATAACTCATGTCCGATGTGCTCTGTGGCCGACCATTGTGCCGCTCTCGTTGCCTCCCAGCTGTTGATCTGTGTTTAGGATCCTACGGCCCTGGAATCAGTCTCCCTGTCCGTTGACTCCACTGCCACGTCAGTCCCCCACCTATCCATCCTACATCCACGTGTCCCCATCTCCTGCATCCGTAATATTCCTCCCCACCATATGTATATATATATATATATATATATATATATATATATATATATATATATATAGATATATATTTGTGTTTATATATGTTTTTATTTGCATTCGTCGTTCTTCAGTCACCGTCTCCAAACTATGTTACGTAGAAAATTTGCATCTCGTCTATTTGTCAAAGCCCTCATTGTGTTTCCTCCGCCACCCTTCGTGTTCCTGCCATCTGTTCATGTCCACGACGTCATTATCATCTCCACCTCCACGCTCCTTGCCTCCGAGTTTGGTTTCTCTAATTTTTTGTGGGTTTTGTAGGTTTTAAGATGATAAAGAGGCCTCATAATTTATCACCTCCAACGCAGAGGTTGAGAGCATGTCAAAGGAAGACATCCTGCTGGTGATATTTAAAGAAGAAGCCGAGGGTAGGTGTGCGAAATGACCATCATTAAAGAAAACAAATATATGAATCTACAGAACCCTCAAGAGAAAATCAAGGAATACTCCTCCCTGCATTAAAGGTCCAGGATTTAAATTCAAAGTTAAAGGGCTGAGAGTACAGTACAAAATCGCAGGGTATCTCAAGGTTTTACGGTAGCATATTTTCCCTCTTTCAGTAAGAGGCAGAACATTGTATATATTTTATTATTTGTGTCATGTTTATAAGGAGATTTTCATCTCCCAGCATTTATTTTTAGAGACAGATTGTAAAGTACAGTCATTTATAGTTAGTCATTCATAGAGTGGGCGTGAATGTTTTCCGCCATTCTATTCAAATTGAGTCATTAAATGTGCTCCATCTACCTCCTTCTCTAGAGTTCTCTATCTTTTCTATAAAGGCCTGAAAAGAAGACATTGTAAGGGTTCCAGATTTCTATCAGCAAACTGTGCAGTGAAAAGGCTTTTGTATACATTTTGTAATATTTCTGTATGAAGGTTCAGAGCCCGTAGGGTCTCAGTGAGGAGGAGTTATAACTGTAATGAGGATTCTCGTCTTTGGTATCTCAAAGTATGTAATTTCTCTTATGTGTTAATACAATATCTCATTTCATGCTATTTATCTTCTTGTATCATGTTCTAGAATGCGAGTGGCTCACTAGTTTGCAGTAAGGATTCATCCTTGTTGGTGCCCTTTCTAGAATTAGTCAAGCGCTTTAAATATTCCTAGTCATGATATACTGTTCCAGGTTCATCTCTTCCATATATTCTGCTATATTAGTTACTTGAGGAGGGTGCTTTTAAAATGCCATTATCATATAAGGATTCATAAATTAACATGCCCTTATGTGGTTCTGTTGTGTATCTGGGTATCAGCCTCATGTTAACTAATATCTTCTTTATGTTTCCTCACTGCACTCACTTCCTGATATTTGATTTCTGTGATATATTATTTGAACTGGCCCTCTTTACAGTAAGTTGTCTCTTAACTGTCTGATGCCTTTGTATTGGAGTTTTGCATGATGTCCCTACACTATTCTTATCTTTCTGTTAGCTTCTGAGAGAGTTTGGTCCCACTCAAAACTTATTTCCTTGTTTTACAAGAGATAGTAAGTGAGCTTCTGGATTGACAACCCAAGCTATATGAAGAGCTCCTTACTATATTAAGATGTCCTAGGCACTGGTCTATGCCAACTCTAGACTGTCTCTAGGGGGTGACAAAATTTTCCACAACATCTTTCTGGCGCCGTTGCCGGGGATCGAATTTAAGAATATCAGTTTCCCTGGGCCTCGACAAATTGTTTTCACTCTCTAATCAGGTGAGCACGGAGAGTTGAAGAGTTGTGTATCTCTCACCTTGGCGACTCCACTGTTCTTTATTTGATAAATTTTATTGGTAGTCCTGGCTTCTCGAAAGCCACATTTGAGGTCAGATACTTCTCAGTCGAAAACACCTTACGTGTCTGACCCAGAGAAGATCATTCATAAAAGAGTTTGGAAGGAGAGGAAGTCAGTTCGTGCTGAAAACCCTGAATTTTCCATTGAAGATTATCCGCCCTCTTCTTCTCAAGAGATCAGAACAGAAAATCCTGAGTTTTACTCAGAAACTCCACGTAGAGGGAGTGTCCGGATTGAAGAAGATTCTCATCCTACTCCCGAGGCTGAGGAAGTCAAAGAAGTCACAGAAGTAGTTGATGTTAACAGTGAACTATTCCCATCCACACCTCAGGCCTCTGTGCAATATATTCCCATTGTTATTCATACTCCGCTTCGTCCTACTCCTCTCCCTTCATTTGTATCTCAGACTGTTGTACAACCCCCACCTCCCCATATGGCTAATGTTCCTGCTTTTCTATTGAACAAATACGCTCCACTGGCCTTGCCCCAAGTGCTAAATGATATGCCACAGGATTATCTGAAGATTCTGCCAAGATTTAATGGTGAAAATGAAGTTGATGCTCAGAAACACCTTGAGACCTTATGCTCTTTTGAAGAAAACTTAAATGTTGAACAATTGGATGTGGTCTTGAGATTGTTTGTACAGTATTTGGAAGGTGAAGCCAGAAAATGGTTTAAGACATTGGGGAACCGTTCAATAACCACCTGGGATATCATGGAGAATACTTTTCTTAGGAAGTGGGGAGAGAAGAAAGATCATGGTCAGTGTCTTATTGAGTTTAATACTATGAAGAAGAAACATAATGAAGGGGTATCAGAATTTATCAGAAGAGTCAACAAGTTATATCTGAGCCTGCCTCCTAAAATGAAGCCCCATGAAGCGACTGCCAAGATAATTTTTATAGCAGCCTTTGATTTTGACTTTGGGTTCTCCTTGAGAGAAAGAAAACCTGCCACTTTAGATGATGCACAGTCAGATGCTCTGGAATTGGAAGCAAACTTTTCCTCCACTGGGAAACTGAAGGGAAAAATTGAACAAGATACTAGGAGAAGAGGCAAAGAAGAGGTTTCCACCTCTAATCAGGAAAAGGATTCAGATAAAATGGATGAAATAAGAAAAATGATAAAGAAGATGGTCAAGCTTGAACTGGAAGCTAAAAATGCAGCTCCCAATAACTATTACAATGCTCCAAACAGAGGATACAATCCTCAGTATAGAAGACCACCGTTGCAGATATTTCTGAGAGAAGCAAAGGAACAACAAGACCAGGTGCCTCATCCCTTGTACCTAGAAGGACCAGCAGATGACTCCACTGGAGATGCAGCTTATGGATTAGAAGATTCAAATCTGGCTTTTTCAAATAATGATGATATGGATTTCCCATTGCAAGACGAAGACGAAGAAGCAGAGATTGATCATTATTGTAAGCAATTTGCTGATTTCATGCAAGCACAATATAATGTAAAATATGATCTCAGATCTTCAAGGAAGAGGACCAGAACTCAAGATCAAGAAGAGGAGCCACCTCAGAAAGAAGCATCTGCTCAGAAGGAATCAACAAAAAAGAGAAACATAGAAAAGGTAAGAATCCTCTAAATACTCCCTTGCAGTCCAATGATCAGATTCCTTCTTCTTCAAAAATAGTTAGTCCTCCTAATGTTGAGCCAGTGTCAAAAGAAATTAAGTCTTCAGCTGAAAATAAGGAGTCAAAAGAAGTTGTGATAGAAAATCCCCCATCCGCTTTCAATTTGCAAAAAGAACTTGAGAAGATTAAGATTCCTATCCCCCTGACTGAGCTATTAAAACAGCCTGTATACCAGTCTCAAGTCACTTCCTTTATCCTTCCTCCTGAATTACCAGTTGTACCTGATATTCTAAACCTTCAAGAAGAAAGACCCATGGTAGTCTTTGGCCCACATGTCGAGGAGATAGACCCTTCTACTCCTCCTTTTTACGTGTCTCTAGTTATACATGACCTGCTGTTGCACAATTGTATGTTAGATTCTGGGGCTTCCCACAATCTTATGCCTCTGTCTGTCATGGAACAACTAGGACTGCAAATTACAAGACCATACAAAGACCTATATTCATTTTATTCCAAAAGAGTTAAATGATTGGGAATGATTAAAGATTTAGTGGTCAATTTGGCCCAAATTCCAGCAAAGAGTGTGGTCATGGACATTGTGGTTGCTGATATCCCAGCCCGCTTTGGCATGCTACTGTCAAGGTCCTGGGGTACTAATATTGGGGGATCAATCAAACTGGATTTAACATATGCTATTGTCCCAATCTTTGGAAGACAAGAAAGGAGGTTATATAGGGAGACTAGATTTGTTAAAATGGTAACCAAGGCTGACTGCTCAGAGAATTCCCCAGTTTATAACAAAGAGGGAGACTTCTCATGTTTGATGTTAGAATAAAATCATAATTATGTTCATGAGCCCCTCTTTGGTCATTTTCAAGCTGAGCAGCCTAAAGGAGATCAGGAATCAGAAATTTGGACTTTGCATTTTGATGGAGAAAATTCAAGAGAAGGTAATGGAGCTGGGGTGTTATTAATTTCTCCTACAGGAAAATGGGTGCCACTGTCCTTTAAATTGGAGTATGAGGCTACAAACAATGTAGCTGAATATGAGGCACTATTATTAGGACTACAGACAGCAAGAAACATGGGCATCCAATGTTTAAAGGTCTTGGGAGACTCTGAGCTGGTGGTAAGACAGATCAAAAATCAATGCCAAACCAAGCACCCTCGGCTGAGAGCATATAGAAACGAAGTGTGGGACATGATAGAAAATTTCTTCTTAGCATTTAACATACATTTCATGCCCAGGGAGAAAAATAGAATAGCAGATTCTCTCGCTGTAGCTGCCAGTACATTCCGTCCTCCTCAAAATCCACTCTTAAGATATGAAGTGGAGGTACGATACAGACCATCCATTCCAGATAATATAAAGCATTGGAAGGTATTTGAAGATGATGAACAGATGAAGAGATTCATGGAGACAGTGGGAGAATTCTCCAATATGGAGATTGATGATAATGAGGAGGAAGAAGTTGGAAATATTGCAGAAAACAAATGGGAAGAAAGAATAGCAGGTAACAGAGTGCTGCAGCTGAAAGGGAATGTTATACCTAGAGGTCTGGTGCCTCTAGAAAGATTATTTAACAAATATTACATTCTGTTGCAGCCAAACAAGGTGACAGAAGAAGATCAAGTGAGAGATTTGAATCTAGGTACTTGTGCTGATCCCAAAATTGTCAAATTATCTAAAAGAGTCCCAGAAGAATATAAAGAAAAATATTTGTTGTTTCAATCTTATAAAGATGTATTTGCATGGTCCTATCTGGACCTAAAAACTTTTGATGTAAATATAATACAACACAAGATTCCATTGAGGGAAGATGCAAAGTTGTATAAGCAAAAACTCAGACAGATAAACCCTCTGCTGCTTCCCTCCATTGAAAAAGAAGTTAAGAAGCTATTGAAAGCCAAAATAATTGTGCCATTGAGATACTCAGAATGGATAGCAAATCTTGTTCCTGTTAGAAAGAAGAACAGAGAGATAAGGCTGTGTGTGGATTTCAGGAATTTAAATAGAGCATCTCTAAAGGATAATTATCCACTGCCTAAAATGGACCACATTCTGCAAAAAGTAGTGGGAGCATCTAGAATGTCAATGATGGATGGATTTTCTGGTTATAATCAGGTAGCTGTATTTCCAGAAGACCAGAAGAAAACTGCATTTAATACACCATGGGGAACATTTATGTATGCTAGGATGCCATTTGGATTAATTAATGCAGGGGCTACTTTTCAGAGGGCAATGGACATAGCCTTTGTGGGAGAGCAGGACAAGTTTTTAGTGGTATATCTTGATGAAATCACAGTGTTTTCAAAAAATGATGATGAGCATATTGAGCATTTAAGAAGAACTTTTGAAAAATGCAGAAGGTACGGCCTTTCTCTAAATCCTCAAAAATCTTTGTTTGCATTAGATGAGGGAAAACTCTTAGGGCACATTGTAACTAAAGATGGTGTGAGAATAGACCCTAAGAGAGTTGAAGTAATAAACAGTATTCCTTTACCGAGGAATAAGAAGTAAGTACAAGTTTTTTTAGGCCGAATCAATTTTTTGAGAAGGTTTATTCCTAACTATGCCAAGATAGTTAGGCATATAACTGATATGTTGAAGAAGGAGAATGAAGTAAGATGGTCCCAGGAGTCTAGAGATGCATTCACAAGAATAAAACAAGCATTTGCTGAAGCTCCTGTGCTAGCTGGGCCAGATTACAACAAGCCATTTATGATCTTTTCATTTGCTTCACCTCATACAATTGCTGGAGTATTATTACAGAAAAATGAAGAGGGACATGAACAGCCTATAGCTTTCTTCAGTCAAGTGCTTTATGATGTTGAATTGAAATATAATATATTGGAGAAGCAGGCATATGCCCTGGTAAAGTCCCTTAAAGCTTTTAGAGTGTATGTTTTGCAATCTCACATTACTGCATATGTTCCCACAGCAACTTTCAAAGACATTCTTGTTCAGGGGGACAGCGAAGGCAGAAGAGGAAGATGGATTGCAAAAATTCAGGAGTATGATTTGGACATAAAGCCCACTAAGTTGATTAAAGGAAAGGGACTTGCTAAGATGTTATCTTAATCAAATCATCAAGCCTTGGGCATTAATTTATCCATGATAGCAAATGAAGAATCTGAAAAAGATGAAGAGCAGCAAGGACTAGAGATGGCCACTCAAAAGATACATGTGAAATACCTAACTAGTCCTTGGTACAAAGAAATTGTCCAATATCTTTTAACACTTAGCTGTCCTCCGAGCTGTGATAAGATAAAATGCAGAGCAGTAAGAATGAAATCTCAGAAATACATGATTGCCAATGGACAACTATATTGGAGAGACCCTTCAGGTATATTACTGTTATGCCTCACGGAAAATGAAGTGGAGAATATATTGACGGAATTTCATGAGGGAATATGTGGAGGACATTACAACTAGAGGGCAACAACTCATAAAATCCTGAAGGCTGGTTTTTACTGGCCAAAATTGTATACAGATACTTTTTCTTGGGTCAGAGCATGTGACAAGTGCCAAAGATTTGCAGAAAGACAGAAATTAGCAGCTTTGCCCTTGATTCCTATTCATGTAAATGAACCATTTTAGAAATGGGGATTAGATTTTATAGGAGAAATAAATCCCCCATCAAGTTGCCAATATAAATGGATACTAACAGCCACAGATTACTTCACGAAATGGGTGGAAGCCATACCTACAAGAAATGCTACAGATGCTGTGATAATGAAGTTTATGGAGGAAAATATCATATCTAGGTTTGGCTGTCCTGCCAGAATTGTAACTGATAACGCACGGGCTTTCAGGTCTGCCAGGTTTGTAAATTTTTGCCGAAGGTATAATATTATATTGACTCACTCGACAACATACTATCCATAGGGAAATGGCTTGGCAGAGTCTTCTAATAAAACCCTGGTGAGGGCCCTGAAGAAAACAATAAGTGAAAATCAGAAGAACTGGGACTCTCAATTAAAGTTTGCTCTATGGGCAAATAGAATAACCAGCAAAAGAGTAATAGGGAAATCTCCCTATGAGCTGGTATATGGGAGAGTAGCTGTGTTTCCTGTGCAATTGGCTTTTCCAGTGGCACGCTTCATGCAAGAAAACCAGGAAGAATCAGATGACATGGTCCGAAGAATTAATCAGCTGGTAGAATTGGAGGAAACATGGAACCAGGTAGATCAGAGATTGATAGAATATCAGGAGAAAATGAAGAATGTCTTTGATCGGCATGCAAAGGATAGAAAATTTCAAATTGGAGACCTGGTTCTCAGATGGGATGTTCGCAGAGCAGAAAAGGGCAAGCATGCTAAGTTTGATCCGCTATGGTTTGGTCCATTCAAAATCGTGAATCAAGGGAGAAACAATACTTTCTCGTTAGAAAACCTGTAGGGTGATCTGTTGGATGCCCCTATGAATGGCCAATTTCTCAAGCCATAATTCCAATTCTGACCCAGGTTTGGGAATGCTTGATTGTATTATATTGTATATAAGTTGTTTTAGTCTTTATTTTCATAAAGAGAGAATGTTGGCATTTACCTGAAGAAGAAGCGCAGGTGAAATTGAATAACAGAATGAAATATTTAGTGGTCTGCGTGTTCTCGACATGCCCGAGGATGAGCATGCCATCCCCATATGGAGCCGATGTTGTACAAATTTACTCCTGCATGTAAATTTTCGGTCTGCCACCTTTTTCAAATTTCTTTCAGATCTCTGCCGTGGCTTAAGATCCTGATGCTCCTGCTTGATTTTACCATCTTCACCCAAAATGCCTTATCTGAAGATTAAAAACCCGTTATTCAAGTTATATTGAGCTGAAACCCCAGAGCCTTAGCCCCTTTTGCTGTTGTCAACACATGACCCGAGCCCGAAAACCACAAGCCAAAGAGAAGGGAGCTTATTGTTTTATGTTATCGAGGGCAATAGTAACCGTCCAATCGAATTAAATCAACGGAGCGAAGATATTTTTATATGGTGGCCCCCGCATCCGTATCTCACTGCAGAAACCGGCGGTATTGTCCCGCACCGCTTCCACCGGGCCGGCGGTATTTACCATAGGGGTAGCGATTCCATTAAGAACGCACCGCGTGTCCCTCAGTACGGTTTCCAAAACCGTTTTCCCCGCGCGTTAAAGGTTGTACAAAGATCAGGGAGCAGAACTCCCCCGCGCCGTTGGATCTGGCGATGTCAATCCAACGGTGGATATCCTCCAGAGTCGCTCGCCCTTTAACCCCTGTCCGCCATGTTCCGTGGCCCACCACCGTACTGCTCCCGTTAGCTCCCATCCGTTGATCTATGATCTTAATCCAACGACCAGCAATCAGTCTCCCCGTCTGTCGACCTCGTTGCCACGTTGTCTTTCCACCTGCCCCCCAGTACACCCATGTGTCATGCCCCCATGTATCTGTGGCGTCATCATGTCGTATATATATATATATATATATATATATATATATATATATATATATGCACGAGTTTTCATTTACACCCTCCGTTCTTATTCATTCCTCATGTTCAAACTGCTCCACGCGAAGAAGTCGCACTCTGTCTGTTTAATCGAAGTCTCCATTGTCATTCCTCCGCCACCCTTCGTATTCCCGTCATCTGTTCATGTCCACGACGTCATTATCATCTTCACCTCCATGCTCCTTGCCTCCGAGTTTTGTTTCTCTAATGTTTTGTGGGTTTTGCAGGTTTTAAGATGATAAAGAGGCCTCATAATTTATCGCCTCCATTGCAGAAGTTAAAAAGCATGTTAAAGGACAACATTCTGCTGGTGGAATTTAAAGAAGAAGCCGAGGGTAGGTGTGTGAAATGACCACCATTAAAAGAAGACAAAGATGTGAATCTACAGAACCCTCCAGAGAAAATCAAGGAACGCTTCGCCCTGTATTAAAGGTCCAGGATTTAAATTCAATGTTAAAGGGCCGAGAGTACAGTACAAAATTGCAGACTATCTCAGGGTTCTTACGGCAGCAGATTTTTCCCCTCAGCAAAAGGCAGGGCATTGCATATATTTTATTATTTGTGTCTTGTATATAAGGAGATTTTGATCTCCCAGCATTTATTTCTATAGACAGATTGTAAAGTACAGTCATTTATAGTTAGTCATCCATAGAGTGGGTGCGAATGTTTTCCGCCATTTTATTCAAATTAAGTCATTAAATGTGCTTCATCTACCTCCTCCTCTAGAATTCTCTATCTTTTCTATAAAGGCCCGAAAAGAAGACATTGTAAGGGTTCCAGATTTCTATCAGCAAACTGTGCAGCGACAGGGCTTTTGTATACATTTTGTGATATTTCTGTATGAAGGTTCAGAGCCTGTAGTGTCTCAGTGAGGAGGAGTTATAACTGTATTGAGGATTCTGGTCTTTGGTATCTCACAGTATGTAATTTCTCTTATGTGTTAATATAATATCTCATTTCATGCTATTTATCTTCTCGTATCATGTTCTAGAATGCGAGTGGCTCACTAGTTTGCAGTAAGGATTCATCCTTGTTGGTGCCCTTTCTGGAATTAGTCAAGCGCTTTAAATAGGCCTAGTCATGATATACTGTTCCAGGTTCATCTCTTCCATATCTTCTGCTATATTAGTTACTTGAGGAGGGTGCTTTTAAAACGCCATTATCATATAAGGATTCATAAATTAATATGCCCTTATGTGGTTCTGTTGTGTATCTGGGTATCAGCCTCATGTTAACTAATATCTTCTTTATGTTTCCTCACTGCACTCACTTCTTGATATTTTATTTCTGTGATATATTATTTGAACTGGCCCTCTTTACAGTAATTTGTCTCTTAACTGTCTGATGCCTTTGTATTGGAGTTTTACATGATGTCCCTACACTATTCTTATCTTTCTGTCAGCTTTTGAGAGAGTTTGGTCCCACTCAAAACTTATTTCCTTGTTTTACAAGAGATAGTAAGTGAGCTTCTGGATTGACAACCCAAGCTATATGAAGAGCTCCTTACTATATTAAGATGTCCTAGGCACTGGTCTATGGCAACTCTAGACTATCTCTAGGGGGTGACAAAATTGTCCACAACACTTCAGAAAGAAATTCGTCTGGAATTAGGTACTGTGGTATCTTAGAGTTTTGGATTGTGTTTTATGTTTTGGAAGTAGAAAATATATTGGTTACTGTTAATTATTGTAGCATGAATGAATTGGAATTAGGAACCTATGCTAGGATAATTCTATAGGATAAATTGTATTAAGTTATATAGGACTTAGTTCCAAAAATATATGTATTTCCTAAGATTGTAGTTCTACAAATTACATAGAGAAGAAAACAAATATAGAAGGTGTTATCACTCAGGTTTTCCTTGAATTTGTGGAAAAGGAAAGTATACCTGAGGTAACCACAAACCAACCTTCAGATGCAGAATCTAGCCAATCTGCATCTAGAGAGGGCTCTCTCTTTATAATTTATCTTTATTCTTAGAAATTTTTAGGCTAGTTATAAATCCAAGAGTTTGTTTGAAAATGGTGGAATTCGCCAACTAAGGGTAAGGTTGAATATTTTTAGGCCATTGGGCTATGGAGTCAAAGGATGGCTTTACTGGATTTCTATTCTACACACAAGATGGCTTTGCAGGGCAAGATAGCCAAACAGAGAACAATCCTTAAAATTTAAAGTGGATGGAATGGGTTTGAAAGGATGAAAGGAAGTTAAGAATATTTCACCATGTTCAAAAGAAAGAAATGAAATGATTACAAATAAAGATAAGTGAAGAATTCTTTACTATAGTAACCAAAATGTTTAAATTAGCGAAGCAAGAGCAATTAAGAATTCATTGCTTATAACTAATTTAGAGGAAAACATTTAGAATAATCACAACTGAACTCAGAGTACAATTAAGTAAATTCTGAGTTATTCTTTTATGTCAAGTATTCAGAAATGGACACAATGATATTATAAATAGATATAAAACTTAATACATAGGATAGAAAGACTTATTGAACTGTAGTCCGACACATGAATCTTGCAAAAAGTCCTGAGCTTCAAATTGTCATCCAACAAGCCACAAATAAATTTCTTCAAAACACTTTTATTCCAAAAACATCAATGTCACAGCAAAGTAGTAGAATCCACCCTCAATACTCTCTTTGAGGGTTTATTTACACAAAAAATGATTTAAAATATCTCACACTAACCTAGCCACTAATCTAGGGTGACTAATGAATAAGTTACAATAAAAGGGAGACAAATGGTCTCGTAAATAGGACAAAAAGTAATTGCTGGTGTGTTGTTTCCTTCTTTTGTGTATGTGCTGGAGGCAGGTGCTATAATAGGGCTCGATGTTGTCCCTTAGAGTAATTCTTTTGCTTGTTTGATACTCTTTGTTTCTACTGATACTCTTTCAACTGCCCAACTGATACTCTTTAACCTGTGCTCATTATTTACCCTTTGCATGATAGTTAAAAGATAAAATTCTCAACCTGAAGATAAATTTCATAAAATGTCCAATAAGTCTTCCCACCATTGATCTTCTGCTATTATGGTTCTTTTAAGTTTTCTTAATGTTTCATCAGCCTCTGTGTATCTGTAAAAAGTGGGCTGATTAGGGAATAAATACTTTATTTCTTGCTCAAGATGAAACAAATTCTTTAACCTATCGTAAAGATTCCTCCCTATTGGCAATGTTGCTTGGGACGAACTGATAGAATGAGCAGTTGTGTTATGAGAATGTATATCTATTTTATTAACATAGGTTTCCAGATCCATTATCTTGTTCTCTGAGAGCATAGGACTGGGTAACCCATTGTCCAATAAAACCTGAAATTTCCTTTTAAAAGCATTGATTTCTTCCAGAATATCTGAGCATTTCCTTTCCAAATTCTGCATAAGAGTTCTTTTGGTAAAAACTCTTTTTATTTCTAAAATAGTGCCTGTCCTGTCATCAATTCCTAACTCTGCAAGCTGTTTCTTAGTCCGGGTGTTCAAAAACTGTATAAGTTGATTGGCTTGCTCAGGTCTGCCTCTTAATTCATCTCTTGTTTTGTCTATTTCTTCCTGAGCTACTTTGATCAAGTCATTTTGTTCAAAGATTGTTTGAACAAAGGACCAAATAATTTTTATTGACTCAATTATATTATCCCAAAGAATTTCATTTATTTCTCTCAAAGGCTTCTCTAATGAAAGATCTTTTTCTAAAGCCTTAACCAATTTTTCCAACCTTTTAATTTCCCTGGTATTATCAGCAACAGTCTTCTTAGACATATCATATTTCTACTCCAAATTTTCTAACTGCAATTTTGTGGTTTTGGGTTCTGTGACTCTGAGTTTTAAACTTTCCATTTTTTTTACCAATTCATCAGAACTTAAACAGGAAGTGTTTACCTATGCTGACTCTGTTTGTTGATCTGCTGTTGTGGTACCTGTAGTGATCTCTGTTTTGGATGTTTGCATGATATCCTGTTTTTCTTTTAATGCCTGTTCCAATTCTTTCTCTGTTTCACTCAGTTGCTCAGTCATTTTTAAGAGCAACTCCATCATCTCTTCCTGTGAATTTTCCTTCAAAACTTCTTGCGTCTGGGGATGCCTTGAGGCTGGCAATTTCAGCTGCTTTCTCAGTGCAGCGATATCATCATCTTTCTTTTTAATTAGTGCCTCAATGCTTTTGATATCTTTGGGATTGTGACCCAAACTGATGATTATATCTTCCAGAGACTTTATTCTGTTATCTTTTGCCTGAGAAGAAGCCTTCTCAATTTGCAACTAGGTGTTTTTATTATTTAAAGAATCTCGCAGCCTAAGGGCTGCCATGGCCTTATTGGTAAGGGTGGAGTATATCATTTCCCCAGTTTGTCTATGCAACTCTATCTAGTCCAGGGGATGAATGTCTTTTGCTAGGACCACAAAATTGGTCCTAATATAATCAGATGCTGTCATGGGCTTTGGTACTTTGGATTTGAAATGGCTCATCATCATTTTTCCTTGTTGAATGTCAAATGTTGACATCAATCTTTCCTGATTGTGTGGAGCCATTTTTAGATACTGATCATATACCTTCATTCTCAATGGATCATTCTTTGCTTTTATATTAATGAAATTTCTCTTGATATCACCTGCATCTGTTTTTGGTGGCTTAAAAGAAGATACTTCAGTACTCAACTATTTTTGCAATTATTTTCCTTTGTGGCCTGTGTGTGTTTCACTAACTGTGCCAGTTAGTTGACTATCTTCCTTTCATCATCAAACATCTCATCAATAATTTCCACTTCTGGAAGTGGATCGGGTTTCTGCTTTTTAGCTTGATGTAGCTCTGAGGATTCTTTGGGAGGAGTAGGATCTGGAGCCTGTCTTTTCTTGCTTATTTCCATATTAGATGGAGTTTGCAATTCTAAAACTTCAGGATGATTTACTTGAGTAGGAGAAACATGTGTCTGATCTGGTGCCCTGGAGGTTTGAGGTTTCTCTGCCATGATAAAAGTTTCAATGACCTGTATTGCAGGTTCTTTCCCTTTGCCTTTAGACTCTACTGCAATTGATGGACTCTCTTCCTATAACCCCTGTTGGAGATTTCCTGCTGAAGAAGTGCCAATGTGAGGTACCTGCACTTGACCAAAAGATTCTAGGTCAAACTTTTTCTCAAGATCTTTCATAATTTTGTTTCTATTGTCTTCTTCATTATCTTGCTCAACTAGTGTTCCTTCCACCCACTCATCTTGGTTAGCATATTGTTCTATTTCAGGAATCCTGTGGTGAATATATGGGGATGATTTGTTCTTCATTCTTTTATCACAGATAAAACCGAATGGATCATAAGGAATCCAACAAAACTCCTTGGTAACTTGCAATGGTTTTATAGGATATCTTCTGCTTCTCGCTCAGCGTCCCTAGAATTGCATATGAAGGGACCTAATTGACTTTTGATCCTGAGTTGGGCTTTCTCTTTTACACTACAAAAATGAATCATATCAGAATTATTCATTTGCCTAAAATATTCTAAGGCAAAAAGTCTCATAGGCACATATTTTGGCAACCTGAATGGATACAATTCACATCCATATATTCTGATGACTGAATGATTTTGATATAAATACCATTCCCCAACTTTATATGTCCTTGAAAGCTGCAAAGTCTTCTTAATCTCATTACTGAGCCTTGGAGGGGGAATTCCTGTCAACAAGGTAGTTGCAGGATATACAAAAAGATCGATGAACTCAGCATAAGAATAGGGAGAATCATAGGAAGAGTGAGTTATGGAAGACCAAAATATAACTGATCTAGGGTTTCCCTTGGCATCAAGCTTTTTGACAAGAAAAGGAAACTTCTCTGATTGATAATAGATGATGAGATGGTAAATGACTGAGGAATATTTAAACACTTTCTCATTATCTAGCTTCATGAACTGGTCATGGATTTTATTGGCAATGAAAGATGCAAAATCATATTTTACCGCAAGAGGTTGCCCAGGAGTAAAGATAGACAGCAATACCAGGGTTATTTCATCAACATATTCACTTGTATTGAAACCCATGATAAAGGATATCATATTGAGGATGAGTCTGCCCAACTTATTAAAATAAGCAAAACCATAGGGAGGAGGTCCCTTAGGTTGATGTTCAGGTAACATAAAAGTTTGGAAAATGCATTTCAATTTTTCTGGAGATAGTTGGATAGACTTTTCAAGTAGTTCTTCCATGGAAAAAGGAGTAAGATCCTGATCAGGTTCAAAATGGAGCATTGTATTGATGGCTTGAGGAGTGATGGGGAAAAGGATACTCTGGTCAGGAGACAACACTGCCCTTTGAGTTGAATCATAGTTGGAGTGACAATAGTGGATGATTTTTGGGAAAATATAGACTGAGGGGATAAGATATCTCGGGAAATTGGATTCCCACAATCCAATGACATCCAAACCCTTCGAATAATCATCTCTGTAGCAACAATAACTTCGAAGAGGACTTTCATCGAAACCTAAGTCTTTAATTTGGAAGTCTTTATCCACTAATGGTAAGTATTCTAACTCTCTGTGAGGGGCATTCAATGGGGTTACATTCAGGGCTGTCGGAGCTTCCATTTTGGTTCTTGTGTATTCAAAATGGAAGTTTCGGGGTTTTCTTCATAGACCAGGCGCAAATTTGATTCAGGGAGCTTTGATTTTACTTGCAGGAACTAGAATAGACTGATATTAACCCTTTTCTAGACTCTGGCGTAAATTTTAACACAGGAAAGTGGATTTTTTAGAGAGATTCGGCAAGAAAATCGAATAAATACCTGTTTAATGGAGAAGTTTGAACTTTGTAGGTATTGGTCGATGGCGAATGGATGCTTGGGCACTGGTTTTAACAATGGTGTTCGGAAATTTGGTTGGTGGCGTCTCAATCAACGGAATTTTCAAATTCTTCAGAGGAGGACGCAGTCGTTTTCAGCAGTGAAAATGACAGAAAAACATGAATTTTTGTTTTATTTACAAAGTCAATGGAGATTTTGATTTTTTCGAGGATGACGTCATCCGGTATGGGAGGACGCGTCACCGGGACTGGGCGGTAAGCGGTAATTTCCGCACCACTCTTTGGGAGATGGTGGTATTCAGGGCGGAGGGAGCGATTCCATTAATCGTTTGACACGTGGTTGGAGGAATATTCCAAAACCACTGCACCCTCGCTCATTATCTTCCGGACGCGAGACGGCCAGCGGAATGATCCTAGGCCGTTGATCATCGGGGAGGCGATCTGACGGTGGACGGGATGTGGAATTGGCAGAGTTTTAACGTGCGGGCCCGACGGGGTTTTAAAACATGATTAACTTAATTAAATATCCCGGGGGGCGTTTGATTGGTGGAATGAATGGTTATTAATTAATCCAGGTGATTAATTAACCCCATAGTTTATACATGGTTACGGCAGGGTCAAGGGTTTTTAACTAAGGTTAAAGTATCGGGCGGAATTAAAATGCTAAGGGAATGGGTCTTATTTTTTCGTTTTAAACATATAAAACTATATGTTAAAACCTTTTTCTATATTTCTTATTATATGGTAATAAATAAATGTCATTTATTCACCATAGGGGTAGGGAAATATTCTATATGGGTATATTTTAGCCAAAGGGTTTTTATTGGGGGATTTTTATTCAACAAAAGGGATTAATTAACTTTGGCCAAAACTTATGATAAGAGGGGTTTTTTGGGATATTTAGGTAAGAAGGAGTTATGTACTATAGGATAAGGTCTTTTCACTGGGGATTTAATAAATAAATCAGAAGTTAGCATGACAAAGGACAAGGTAAACTCAAAATACTTTAACTATAACTAAGAAAGTGAAGATTTCTGAAGCAAATTGTATCATCTTAATTTCAACACTTAAACATAGAATAGTAAGTAATTTTGAGGGTTTATTATGGAAATTTACATGATTTTCCTATTTCCTAAGTAAAATAGGATTTTACTGAGGAAAATGATAAAAGTGAATGATTATAATGATGAATAACTTCAAGTACTTAGGTTTTTTTGATCATCAGGCCGAGGGTCCGGTCCCTCCAAAAGTCAAGGAAATGCCTTGAGCCCCTTTAATCTCCAAATACCTTGGCACTTTTTAGGGAAATTAGTAAAACTCTTAGTGAAAAAGTGATGTGGGAAGTTAATGATTTTGACTTTGCTTCCTTTGAATTTTCCAGTGCATTTCTTGTTTCAGTACTTGTGATGAAAGTTAAAGATCAAACACATTTAGCACCATCATTCATCATATGAAAATTTGCAACACCATCTACCTACCCTATCTATTTTACACTACCATTTTCTATTCTTTATTATGGTGCATTTGGACTTGCAAACCCTTATCAATCTTCTTTTTCTTTTACATGGCAAATCTATCTAATTCTACCCTTATTACATCCAAGGGCTCAGATTAAATTGTTGAGCACCTTTTATTAACTCTACCTATCTATTTATCTGCCAAGATTAAACTGTTTGGTCAGATATCTATTCTCTATTCTACAACATGAAATTGAAAAATGAATGAGTCAATTTTAAACAGTTTGACTCTTCACAAATTGTGGCAAAAGTTTGACAAGCTGCACACAATTCCTTTATTACAAAAAATGAAATAGTAGTGGCAATTTGGATTTGCACACTTTCCTTGGTCTATTTTTGTTTGGGGTTCATTTCTTTCACTTTTTTTTTGACCTTTTTATTTTTCTTACCCTTTGATTTTCTTTTAGGGTATACCCTCTTTACATTTTTTGAAATTTTTTGATTTTTTGGTTTTTCAAGAATATGGAACACCTTTGCACAAGAAAAAGGTTTGAACATATTGCATAGTTCAATAAGACAATCATGAAAAATGACACCTATTGGTATAGGAGTCTAACAGAAGGGTTTCCTGTAAATGGAAAAAAATAGCATAACTTGTGAATCGTAACTATGGAGCAATGTTTTAGAATTATAACATAAACAGGGAACATTTTTTACCTTCTGCAGTTAAAAAGAAAATGAAACTTTTCCTTTATTTATATATCTAAAAACAGAAAACAAGTAGTCGAGATATCCTTATGAAGTAATCTATGGGGTACCATTAACATTGCTTATATAAACATAGGGGTCACACCAAAGTGTTTAGAGTCTAGAACCCCATAGTGAGGGTTTGGACCCTTGTCCCTAAGGGTAGCATACCCGTAAAGAGAAGAATACAGAGAAGTAATACCCATGTGGAAAAAACAATGACAAAATCTCCAGATCACCAAGAACACAATATTGGAAACATATATGAAAATATATATATCTATATATGCTGGAAATAAAACGATAATCACTGTCCTGTAAAGGACTGTAGAGAATTGAGTATAGAATAACCATGTTAAGAAGATACATTTATATTTATATATATATGAAGGAAAGACAGTACCGAAGACTAACGGTGAGTTGGGTATGGAAAATACAAAACTATCAATCTGGAATAAAAAATTATACACCTACTACAGTCTTAGGGATTCCCCATAAACAAAAAAATAATTATTACAATTCAGATTTTATGAACGCCATATCACCAAATTCAGTGTCAATGTTACTAAAGGAGTCAAATATAAACATAGTATTTTATCTACATGTAAATAAAGACAAATACACCATGGAAAACTGATAGGTCTAGGTTTAATAACCTTTGGGCAAAGCTTGCCAATAAATATCCAAATGTAACACTAGATAAGGGGCAAGCCTCGCTCAACCCACCAGCGTTAATTAGAAATGGGCATACAATAGTACGGTTGAGAGAAATTTTCTCTCTTGTCATGACGATAACATGTAAAGGTGAGAGTGTGTATTGAACACCTTGCTAGAGCAAGAAATATTTAAAAATAAGTAAAAACCCTCAGCCATAATTTTTTTTGCGAGACATGCCGTAGAAGAAATGGTAAGGGGTGAAAGCCCAAGCCACCTTGGTTGCTAGCTGCAGACCAACTTCCAACCTGTAGAAAAAAATTCACAACAATGAGGAAAAATTAGCAAATGATGTGGTATCCGGTGTTAACAACACAATGTTATAGGTAAACAAAATGGTGAGTCCCATACAATACCTGGGTGCGAAGGTCGGAGCCAAGACTGGTGTTAAACCCTAAAAGCCCAATGAATTCAAGCATAGTAGCTCTGCAACCCTGAGAGGAGGTCGGCATAGCACCAAGACATCTAGCCCTAGCCCCTCCCCCCTCCACATCTCCATCGTCGATCGTCGGATAGGGTATGGACAGTCGGAATGAACCTGTACATATTCAAACATGTGTATCAAATCAAACCCTTGCAGATGCCATTAACGGACAGGTGTATCGAATATCAAAGATATATGTATTCAATCGCTATAATCTTCATTAATCAATTCATAGTACAGTGATCCAAGTTTAAATAAATTATATGTTGCTGTTTTTATAGAGTTGGACAGTGAACAATTATATCCAAAGTTATGGCAGGTAAAATCCTACCTTTGTTGGATATTCGGAAATGATTTTAATTGCTTTCCAAACCTTGGATTAGGTTAATGCGTTAAACTTATTCATAAACCATAATGATGTATGTACACCTAACATTAAAGTACATTAATGCAGTGTCCTGTAGATTATAAGGACAATATTGCTACATAGTAAGAAAATAGTAATTTTTTTAAACTATGTGTTAGTATGAATCCTTTGTCGAAGTGTACGAAAAAGGACCACTTTAGCTACGCATAACTAATAGCCCTAACAACAAAAGTGGCTGCCAATATCTTTAGATCTGCGGTTAGTTGGACATAAAAGAGCTGCAAAAACTAGATCTATGCATGGAAAGACATTAAACAGAAAAAATAAGGGTTTGCTCCATATACCAATAGACAAGACAAGAACAATTTTTGAAAGAATTTTTATATTAATTGGGCACCTGGGAGGAAAACAAGAAGGCGTATCCAATTCTCCTCAGTGGGATGGGTTCTTGGAAGTCCTCAACGCTTCAGATCTAATATTTCTCTCTCTTGTTGGTGTAGAAAACCCACACAAAGAATGGAACTCAAAGGGAGCTCACACAGCAAATGGCAGAAAATGGTGACCAAGTGTATAGATCCAGAGTGATCTAATAGGCAACAAAAGGTAAAGAAAGGTAGGAAAAACCCTCCTATTTATAAAAAAATATTGGGTCATTCTAGATCTTGGTGCATGGGTTAACCAGATCTAGATCCACTTTTTATGGAATATTTTATTATATTTGTTGGAGGGAAAAGGTATTTGACTTGGGTCAAATCCCTTAATTTGTCAAGAATAAATAAATAAATGATTTATTTATCTTTTTAAGGAAGCGGTTAGAAGATAATCAAATAAATAATGATTTATTTAATTATTTAAGGAAGTGGTTGAAAGATAATTATATAAATAATGATTTATTTAATTATTTGTGGGTGATTTGGTCATATTTAACAAGGAATATTATCTAAATAAGGTTTAAATAATTATTCCTAGAAAATAATAAGATAAATAAAGGTTTATCTAATTAATTTCTTTGATTTTGAGTTAAACATGACTGGGAATAATAATTAATTTATGGTTTAATTAATTATTCCATGAGGAAAATCAAACAAATATAGGTTTGTTTAATATTTCCTTTTGGGGTTTCCTGTTTTAACATAGTGAAGGCAATTTTACTTAGGGTAAAATTGGTCTTACATGGTGTACTTTGGTCCATCTAATGATAATAGGTTAGATGACCAAAAAATGGTGTAACAGATTACCCCCCAGCGTGCAAGTGTCAGGAGAAAATTGTATGACTGAAGCACGTTGTAAGAACTCAATCACTAGACAAAAAAAAGGAATTCAGAGAGAGAAATGCAAGGTAGATGGTGTGCTAAAGAACTAGACCCTGAGGAGACGAGACTCGCAGGTGCAACAAGTCTCTTTTTTATGAGAGGGTACCTGTGCTGAAGGCGGCGGGGGAGGCATACCTATGCCCGCCGAGAGAAAGTACAAAAGAATAGTGTGTCCAGTAAACAAGGGACCGAACCATAAAGTACAGCTGGCATAATCATGAGCCAGATAAAAATACAATGAAGAATCCCATATACATGTTGTGCCTGGGATAATAGCCAAGACTTGTACAATAATATCTGAGTACATGAGATACAAATACAACCCAAATGCCCCCTGTAAAATGGGGAAGGGCTCACAAAATCTGACTGATACATGCAAATCGAAGAGGCGCTGCAAGTGGCTACGACCAACATCATCAAATATCTGGAGCTGCATCGAAGGCTGCAAGGAAGAGGTCATCCGGGCATGTGGGGGGCTACCTGCAGGGCCACCCCCTCATGAGGGTTGAGACATCTCACACACACCTGGGAATCATCAAGAGCTGCTGCTGGATCACTGTACCATCCAGTATACGGATCTCGAACATGCTGAAAGGAGCTGGAGAAACAATCAAGTCAAAGGGAAACGAGAGATCCCTTTGCCTGATCCGAGGCACCGAACAAGAGTGGAAGCTGGAACCAAGGTACACTACTCTTTAGACCTGACTTCTAGAAAGAATGAGCTGATGTCGACAGAAGGAGGTCTGCCATAGGTGAGGCAATGAGACATCCTCAACTAAGGCATGAGAGGAAATAGTAGAGCGACGGACAGACTGACACTAATGACGATAGTGAAAATGGGAAGGACTGAGTAGCGAATGGACGACTTCCCTTGTTAGAGCATAAAGGGCATGAATGACATGGCAGCAACTGACATGATATCATAAGGGATAGGGGATAGTGGAACTGAAGGTCATAATGTGCGACACAAGAGAGAGACCAAGCAATGAAGGAAGGAGGGCTATAGTGGGGTTCAAAGGGACTCAGTATAGACTCCATGGAGGGAATGATGACTCAACTTGGATGCTCTAAACAAGGGCGACTCGATGGTGCTGCCACACAGTAAAGGCCCCAATGGGGGACCGTGGAAACATGAGTACAGGATGGGAACTCATGACGAAAATTGACACAAACAAAGACAAGTAAGGAGGCAAGATGGTGCCCCAAGTACAAGTGTCGTAAGTGAGGAAATTCGATTTTAAGGAGAGGTGAAGTGACCCTTCTTGGACAAAATGTGTCCTGGAGAAGTATCAGATCACAAAAAACTAACAGATACCCATTTGAGGGCTCAGTGAGATCTTTCCAACGGTGCAGACAGTTCGTCAAATGGGGCTACGGTGTGGTCGCAGTAGTCGAAAGAAGAAACAGGGGTTCTCTTTTAATAAGGCAGTTTTCCCTCCAAAATCACTCATTTTCTATTGTTGTTGTGGTGAATGTAGAGAGGAGAGAAGGCCCTAAATCTTGCGGCGAACGTAGCGGACAAACCGACCGTTGGAATCGAGATCCGTCAGTTGCATGTAAGAGGCCTAACCTTTCTCTTGCATTTTGATGGATTAAATTTTCAGTTTAGGGCCCATAATCCCAGAAACAACCCCTCCTTCATCTCTACGGCTGGGTCGCACTTTTTGGGCCAAAAAGTGCGACCTGGGAAGCAGGTTTCAGGCAAAAAAGTGCGACCTGTCCCAGAAATGGGTAGAAAACTGCGACCTGGGAGATGAGGGGGTTTTGGTGCTGTTTTATGGCTGGGAGTTGGGTTTTGGTGTTTGGTTATGGTTTTCCCGATCTGTAAGCTGACAAAGATGATGTGTTTGTGCACGTATGGTAGATTTACGGGTTAATTGGAGAGAGAGAGACCTGGGGACACTACGGGCAGAGATCCAGGCGGATCAGGGCGTCCGTCGTGTATTGGTCAGGTTTGGGGTTCTAAAGTTTTTGGAGAACCCTTTGATGAGAGCAGGAGAACCGTTATTGGCCCAGATTATCAGTTACTGGGATCCAGATTAGGAGGTCTTTGTAGTGAAGGGGCACAGGATCGAACTGATGGTCCAGGACGTGTATTTCCTGACTGGTCTCCTGCCACTGGGGATGGTGGGAAACACACAGCCAATATTGCCGCGGGGGCGGCATATCATGGAGTTTTTGGAGCGTCATTGTCGACCGGGTCTCCAAGTCAAGGGGACTCGAATACTGATCGGGGATCTAGAGAGGCTAGAAACCCGTGCAGTGGCCGCACCTGTGCTGCGTATCCTTGGCAAAAAAGCGCTCCATCACATCACTGGGGGGCAGATGATGATAGTGGAGAGTGTGTTGGGTGGGACCTACTATGGGTGGGCCCAAATTATGTTGGTGTTGCTAAAGCGACAGTTGTCGCTATGCAGGCGGCAGGTGAACCATGATTGCTCATATGGGACTTTATTGTGCACCTTCTTCTTTGAGAAGATCCTGACCTTGAGGCCTCGTGTACAGCTTCCAGATGGGGGCCCGAGAGAGCCCAGGATGCGCCGTTGGGGACGGCTACTATGCAGAGGAGGAGGAGGGGTGGTCGGGTGAGTGTTTAGACCTGAGTTTTTTGCCCATTGGGATCAGATGCCATTGTACATAGACGACTATCCCTATAGTGGGATGAGCTACTGTGGAGACTCGGACCTGCCACTTCCGCCTAGTCGAGTCTGGGGGCCCGATGGTAAGTGACAAATTGCTATTCTTGTGTGGGCATGTTAAAGTTTTTTGAATAGTAGTTTAGGGTACTGATTCATGTACTTTTGGTATGCAGATATAGCACCGGTAAAACCAGCCGGATATATGGGACGACCGGCAGCATCTGGAGCTGCAATTCCGAGTGGGTCAAGAGCATCGCATAATGAGGATGCAGCTGCCCTGCTGGAGGACATCCGCCATAGATGCGAAAGGTTGTTGACCGTAGTATCAGAGCGCGGGTGGCAGGACTTAGACGACCAGTTCATAGAGCCATGTGTTGGTCTACCCTCGGAATGGCGAGGTGTCATGTGGTGCATGGCGATGGCCGGTCAGGCGATGCGCGATCTACATGCTGCAGGGGTAGAGCCATTGGCCCGGGATCCTCCAGATAGTGATTAGGAGTGGGGCATGTGGTGCCCCCTATTATGTATGTAGGGGCAGGTGGTGCCCCCAGTTTTGGGTTTTTTGTAACATGCTATGGGCATGTCATATGTATCAGAGTAGATGGACTCTAAACACATTTTTTGCGACACATATTATGGATATGCATCGTTTTTTGATGGTTATGAATGTTATTGTATTGTATGAAATGTGTGTGATAAATGCCAATCTAGAACATGGTTTGCAATACTATCTACATAGTGATTCTGTTCTCGAGGTACATGGTTGAAAGTTATGGTTTCAAACGCATGTATCAAGAGTTTCACTCGTAAATAGCATCTAAACAGCACAGGGTTATGCACACGATAAACACCATTTAGTTTCATTACAAGAAGTAGGGAATCCAAACGAACGTGCAGATGGAGGATGCAATGAAAAAGGGCATCGGCTAAGAGACCACGCACTGCATCATATTCGGCTTGATTGTTGGTGGCAGAACCAATGCAGACCCCGTTAGAAAGAACAAGGGTATGCAAGGGGGTGAAGATGGTCCAACCTGCCGAGGCGAGATTCCGGGAGTAACGACTTGCACCATCGGCGTAACCGATAAAGGGTGTGGATGGGGGGTCCTGCGAAATGGTGTGACAAGACAAAAAATGAGGGGAGGAGAGGCAATGATGGCAGCGTGAGTGCACAGAAGTCATCGGGCGGCAATCGCGGGAGGGAGTGCAAGGAGCAGGATGACTATGACTCATATACAAACTAGAGGGTGGTATATGAGGGCTATCGGAAGTATGGTGAGGACTCGGGCTGCGGAGGTCAACAGAGACACGGGTGGATTGATCTCGTGTATGGGTAGGAAAGGGGTGGTCAAGGGACACATCAAGGGAGGATGCAGGGGGCCTAGGCTCCAAGTGTCTCGCATAGGAGGATAGGTAAATAATGGTTACAGTAGACTCCGTCCTCTGAACATCAAGGGGGGGAATGTCGATGGGAGTGGGGGGATCCTCAGGTTGACCTAAAGCATACTGCGCAAGGATGGGAGAGGCGGATTGATTTTGTTCAACCTCATACTCTCAGACCACCTCTTAAGAGGTGTGGTAATGCGTCAGGTGAGGACAATGGTGGGAGTAATGGCCATGAATGCCGCACAAAGCATAGGGTTTGTTGGTGTGGAGAGTCTTGGGGTTCCTGGTTACATACGAAGAAGGAATGGAGGCTTCAGGGACCGTAGACTCGGGGAATGCGACTTTAACCATGCGCTGAATACGGGGCAACTTGGGACAAGCATGGGTGGCATGACCGGTGACATCACATAAGGCACAAGGCTTTGCGGGTGGAGGAGGGGCCAGGTCAGTCGTGGTGGTCTTATCTTTGGGTGCCCCCTTGCAGGCTTTTCCTTTCTTTCTGGGAGTCGTCATGATAGGAGAAGGGTCCTGTGGAGGTGCGGGAGGCACAGTGGCAACAGAGGAAGCGAGGGGGACTGGTTGAACCGGTGTCAAAGCCATATAGGGTTTGGGGTGACCAGGAGGGGTGGCGGCTGGGGGATCGAGGTACCAGACCGATATGCCCAAGGTCAGGTTAGGGAGAGAGAGGGTGGCCATGACAGGGATAGAATATACTCCGGGAGGGGGAGCCAGGAAAGGTATCTGCCCAGCAGGGAAATGACCAGGAGGGACGGCTCCGAAATGGTTAAGGCCTGGGGGAACCGATCTAGGAGGATAAAGGGATTCAGGGATACCAGCTGTAAGGGGAGGGCCAGAAGGAGGAGGTCCGGCTGGCTGAGATGAAGGGCTAGGAGCGGGTTGCGGAGGGCGAGGGGGAGGTTGCTGACTAGCCGAGGCAGGCCGCTTACGGGCAGCCTGAGACAATTGCATCATGCAAACATCCGATGAGCTGGGATCAGTGATGGGAGGAGGAGGGATATTAGGAAAAGTTCCAAGCAGGGAGGAATATTTGTAAACGTTGGGGGAGACACTGGTCAGGGAATCGACGGTTTTCTTGTTGGCTATAGAAGAGATGGTCGTCTTAGGTGAGGTCTGAGATTTTGGCTCATGATACGTCAACTGGTCGATGGTGACTATCTTTCCATTATGGGGGAAAGACATCTTGCGGAAAACCGCAGATGGGACAGCGGACAGAGCATAGGTGTAGCTTCGCCCCAATAGAATGTTGTAGTCTAGCGGGGCTTCTATGACTTCGACGTCAACGCAAATAGTCTTACCGGCGAGGATGATAGGACAATTACGAAGAAGGCCAATGGGCTGGGAGGCATGGTCGTCCCATGCTCGAAGGGTGATTGTGGAAGGGGCCAGCTCAGGGGATCCGAGTTGCTTCCAAACCGAAGCGGACATCACACAGGTGGATGCCCCCTCATCAATTATACAACGCAAAACGTTGGCGTTCCAGATTTTGACTGGGATTTGGAAGGCGACGGAAGCAGGAAGAGGGGGATGGTCCGATTGAGTGGTGTCGAAAATAATCATTTGGTCGTCAGTAGGATCTACAACGCCCACGGCAGATAGTAGAGCCTTCTTTTGGGAAGGGCACGACTAGAGGAGTTCCAGTGTGGAAATGGCAATAAGAGATTGTGCCAAATCATCTACTATACTATACAAATGAGCAGCTCGACCGGAAGCAGCGTTTCGACGTAGGGGTCCCTTAGGAATCTTGGTATGGACTTCAACCTTGGGTTGAGGGATATGTAAGGGGCCACTGGATGTTGAAAGAGGCTCTGTAGAACCTGAAGAAGGAGGCTCGGGGGCAGACTAAGCAGGAGGCTTGGGGTACTGGCGAGACTGAGTTTGAAGGTGAAGATCGACGGTCGGGTTAGGATCGGAGTGCATCATAAGGATCTGGTAATCGGAGGAACCAGAAATGGAAGGGGGAGTGGCGACCTGGCTGTCAGGCAGTTGGGTAGCCACGAATCCTTGCTGAGGGAAGGGATCAGTAAACACAGCCAATTGGGTAGTGGCCACATTAGGGGGAGCATGAGGGGAGGCGTGTTGTCCGCGCAATGTGGCTTGAGACTCCCACATCTACCGCATCTGGGGTAAGAGAGGACAATCGTGGGTGTAATGACCATAAACACCGCAACACGAACAAGGCTTATTTGTGCAAAGCGGCCTGTCCGGCTTGGGCTGAGTGCCCTGTTGCTGGTTGGCAGTGTTAGGGTCCACACCAGGATTGGGTCAACGGGTACCAGGGGCAGATTGGTTTTGATTGCCTCTCTGCCTTCTTTGAGAAGAAGGGGGATTAGTCGCGCCCTGCTGTGCAAATACTTGCCCTGGAGGGGGCTGTAAATGTTGTTGCGGGTTTTGAAGAGGCAAGGGAGATGGAAGCGCGTATGCTGGAGGAGCTAGCGTACCAGGCTGCGGATAAGGGTAATGGTGGGGTTGGACAACATTGAGGTAAGCAGGAGGTTGGGCAAAAGGAGGAGGCATGTCGTATCCTAGATACATGCTACCGGGAGGGGGGAGAGTGCTAGAGGTGCTGGCCCCTCCCTGAGGGAGACCATAGCCCATAGAATGTTGAGCGTACGGATGGGAAAGGGCTCCAACGATACCGTCGGCAGAATGGGATGCCCCCGGGGCGTTAGCGCCACCGGGCCTGGGGAGGTCAGGAAGAACGATATAAACATAACCAGATTGAGCGTAGATCAGGTCATATTTCAAGGCTATTTGGAGGGCGGCTTCTTCAGTTTGAGGAAAATGGGAGGCGACATCTTTGCCGATGGGAGCTGGAAGGGTGCGAACGAACCAGTCCATATAAACTCGATCTTCGAAGGGAGGGGCTCGACATAAGCTCCGTCTTCTTAGCCATTCCTGAACATGGGCGGAAAGGTGGGTTGAAGAGGATTGCTTGAAGGAATTCAAGAGCTCCGTGCCAGTGTCGTATCGGAGAGGGAGCTGGAAATAAGACAAAAAGGCTTGGGCAAGGGTCGCAAAGGTGGTATGGGAAGAGGTGGCTTGTTCAACATACCATTTAGAAGCTTCGCCGGTAAGCGTGCATTGGAACAAACGAAGACAGATGGAGTCATCGGTAATGGAATTGGAGGAAAACCACATGTGGAAAGATCGGACATGATTGGTTGGATCTTCTCCAGCTTGGCCTTCGAATTTAGGGATGTCGGAAGGGAGCTTGGTTGGCATGGCAGGCCAACCAACATCGTGGCGGATAGGGTCATTGATCAACTGATTGAAATCAAGGAGGCTGAGGCCTGCAATGTACGGCAGTAAGGGGGTGGCCGGGGTAGTTCCTGTGGTGGTTCCGCTAGTAGTCGGGCCGGCATTAGGGTCGGGAGAACCGCTAGCATTAGGCCTTGGACCAGACATAGTGAAGGTGGCAGGGGGAAAACCAGGAGGAAAAGGAGAACCCGATGAATCAGGAGAGGAGTCAGAGTGCGGACTCGAAGGAGGACTGGCTCGACGATGGCGAGGCGGAGCAGGTCGATCAACCGGAAACTGAGGGTGAAGGCCAAGAAGTCTCCGGGAAAGGCGCCTAGGGGGCACAATGATGACAAGAAGAAGGAAACCGACAGGGGCAGAAAGGGACAGAATCAAGAGAGGTCAAGGGCAGACAAGGTGCAGTGACAATTGATTTTAGAGTCTTTGCCAGGCGGTGTTAACCAGGTGCTTCTTCACTTAGGGTCAGTATGTGGCGTGCGTTAATTTTAATTTTTAAACCCTTTCCATTTTGAGAGCAAGAAAAAAGTGTGCTGCGTAACTGAAAATAAATCTGCAGAGAACAGTGTATAATGCTGAAATAACAGAAAAATAACAGCTACTTGTGCATCTATCTAACCCAAGAAGGCAGGTCTCTCAAAACTAATCTGAAAAGAAAGGGAAAAATCTAGGCAAAACACACGAAAAAGAGGCCAATAGATCTAAGTTCAAAAGGGACAGGGATCTAAAGGATAAAGATGCTGAAGAGAGGTGCAGATCATAGCCAAAAGACAGAGGCAAGGTGGCTGGAAAAAGGAAGGAAATCAACAAAAAGCGGAGGGGGCAAGGTGGAGGCCCTAAAAGTAGATCCAAACAAATCTTCAAGAGGTGATTTGAGAGGTAGAAGAGCTAATTTCAATGGATCTGAAAGGGAGGTAACAGATCTGGAAAAAAAAAGGAGGCTGAAGCTCTGAAAAACAGACGGCTGAAACAGCTAAAAATCTTTCACAAAAAGTGGAGGGTACTAAAGCCCTAGGGGGCTAGGTTCCCACTTGGATGAGTAAAAATAGATTAGAACTTGGTCAAAGCAGGTTGAGACAGAGGCTGGAAGACCCTGACAGAAGCTGCAGCAAAACCCAGAAAAAATGCAAAAAAATCACTGAAAAAGTGGCAGGTCGCAGGTTCTGACCTGTTTTCAGTGCAGGTCACAGAAAAGGGGCAGAAAAGTCCGACTTGGAGGTCCAGGTCGCAGGTTATGGGCCAAAAAGTGCGACCCCCCGTTCCGGTTGTCTCGGCGGCAGATTTTTAGAAAAGTTGTTGTCTTAGATGCGGCTAGTGTCGCTTAACTGCGCAATAGGGCCAAAAACACACGGAAGTTAGAAATATTGATGTTTTAGGGTTTTATGTGAGAAAAACAACATAATAATAGGAAAAATAAATAGCTAAAAAGAAACCCTAGGGTCTGAAGTAGCTGGATATGCAGGAATATGAAAAACGACAGCAGTCGTAATTTAAAATCCGTGTGGAGTCACCATTTCTTAGTATGAATCCTTTGTCGAAGTGTACGAAAAAGGACCACTTTAGCTACGCATAACTAATAGCCCTAACAACAAAAGTGGCTGCCAATATCTTCAGATCTGCAGTTAGTTGGACATAAAAGAGCTGCAAAAACCAGATCTATGCATGGAAAGACATTAAACATAAAAAATAAGGGTTTGCTCCATATACCAATAGACAAGACAAGAACAATTTTTGAAATAATTTTTATATTAATTGGGCACCTGGGAGGAAAACAAGAAGGCGTATTCAATTTTCCTCAGTGGGATGGGTTCTTGGAAGTCCTCAGCACTTCAGATCTAAGATTTCTCTCTCTTGTTGGTGTAGAAAACCCACACAAAGAATGGAACTCAAAGGGAGCTCACACAGCAAATGGCAGAAAATGGTGACCAAGTGTATAGATCCAGAGTGATCTAATAGGCAACAAAAGGTGAAGAATGGTAGAAAAAACCCTCCTATTTATAACAAAATATTGGGTCATTCTAGATCTTGGTGCATGGGTTAACCAGATCTAGATCCACTTTTTATGGAATATTTTATTATATTTGTTGGAGGAAAAGGTATTTGACTTGGGTCAAATCCCTTAATTTGTTAAAAATAAATAAATAAATGATTTATTTATCTTTTTAAGGAAGCAGTTAGAAGATAATCAAATAAATAATGATTTATTTAATTATTTAAGGAAGTGGTTGAAAGATAATTAAATAAATAGTGATTTATTTAATTATTTGTGGGTGATATGGTCATATTTAACAAGGAATATTATCTAAATAAGGTTTAAATAATTATTCCTAGAAAATAATAAGATAAATAAAGGTTTATCTAATTAATTTCTTTGATTTTGAGTTAAACATGACTGGGAATAATAATTAATTTATGGTTTAATTAATTATTCCGTGAGGAAAATTAAACAAATATAGGTTTGTTTAATATTTCCTTTTGGGGTTTCCTGTTTTAACATAGTGAAGGCAATTTTACTTAGGTTAAAATTTGTCTTACATGGTGTACTTTGGTCCATCTAATGATAATAGGTTAGATGACCAAAAAATGGTGTAACACTATGTATAGATTGAAGTATGTAAATTTTACAAGTGGTATCAGAGCATGTTCATTTTCTGGGGCCAATTGGGCCAACAAAATAACCTAATAGGTCATCATTTTGATTTTGTCTTTCTTTCATAAATTTTAAATGTTGGTTTTGTGCAAAGTAAAGGAAACTGATTTGTGCCAAGCTACAATAAGGAGGGGATCTAGTCACCAGACACCCAGAAACACTGAAGAAAACCATCCTATGACCAACCCTGGGGTCAACCCCTAAATGTGGGTGCACTTAAGCATAGACCAGCACCAACAAACAACCAGAATGTTGGCAGACCAACAACAACAAACAAACAGATTTCTTGAAACTCTACAACAACTCCAAATATAAATGCTCAATGTTCGGGGTGACAATGAAAGATTGATGAGAGAACAAGAAATGATATTAAAAATCCTATCAAACCTCCAGAATCATCCCAATTAAAAATAGAGTCTAGAGAGGAACACTTAGGAGGAAGGAGAACAACAGGAAGCCCTACATGATAACCCAGAAGGCAGCAGAATGCCACGAAGTAATAAGAGTAGAACTTACAATGAGGCTGAATCTGGAAATTTTTTAGAACAACAATAGTTGAAGAAACAAAGAGTGGAATTACATGTTAAATTCTAGAAGATTAAGGCTCCCACCTTTTATGAAGAGGCCGAAGAAATGACAGAAGCTTTGATCATAAAAATGAACAAGTGCTTTCAAGTGTATGAATATAATAGTAAATTGAAGGCTCATTTAGCCATTTATCAATTGCAGGAGAAAGAAACATTGTGGTGGGAGGAGGTTAAGACTGTGCATGGAATAGAAGACCAAAATGTAACTTGGGATGAGTTCCAACAATATTTGAGGGATAAGTATCTAACCAAACGTTTCTATGATGAAATGTCCTAAGAGTTCCATGGTTTGAAACTAGGACAGATGTTTATGGATGAGTTCGTTACAAAATTTACTTCATTATTACGATATGTACCATATTTGCGCAATGAGAAGGCGAAAGTGCAGTGATTCCTTAGCAGTTTTCCATTGCATATGAAAGTGAATATTGAATTCATGAACCCAAAAACTATGGATGAAGTGATCAGGAAAGCACGAATGTGCTATCAACAACCCAAAGTTAAGGGAGAAGCTGGAAAAATTTGGCCACTCCAGAAAGTGCAGAAAAGTTTCACCAATAATAAAAATAACATATCTGGAAACTACAGGAACACTACAAGGAACCTGCTGAGTAAAAAAAATGGAAAAATTCAATCAAGGGCCAAGTGGGCTAGTGAGGAGCGGCATACAAAAGCTTCTAGCAGACCCAACATTGGGCAATCTCAAAACCCCCCATTATAATTTTGGTGCTGTGGGGAGGCGCATTACTTCAAAAAATGTCCTCATCGAGGAAGAAATGAGGTTGCAACAAATATGCAAGAGGCATCAATTGTGTGTGATGTAGCTCGAAACATACCTAGAATCAACGCAGCTCTAGAAGATCGACAAGCAGACTTCCACCCAACCATGATAGAGTTATAAGGTAATTTACAAACCCAATATGTTTCTAATTTAGTTGATCTTGGAGCCAGCTTGAGCTATATACACCCTCGTATAGTTGAAAGTTGTAAATTACAGAACCAAGAATTTAAGAATCCCTGGTTATTTCAACTGGCTATAGGGGCAAGAAGGCAATTCAATGCCAAAGTACCAGATTGTGAGCTAAGTTTTGGGAATCAACACATTACCATGGAACTCAACATTCTGCCTCTAGGATCTTACGACATATTATTGGGGATGGATTGGCCAGAGATACATTGGTCACTAGTGGATTGTAAGTACAAAATTATCTATTTTAAATCAAAGGATGGAATAAGACGGAAACTAAAAGGCATTAAGAAACTGTTGCAGTTATGGCCTATTACAGCATCTCAATTAAGTAAATTCATAAGGAAAGGATGGAAACTCTATGTCATTTAAGTGGGATTCACCAATTCCAAGGATAATACCCTTATGTTGGAAAACATTCCTATTGTGCAAGAATTTTAGGATATATTTCTTGAGGAGATGTTGGGGCTACCACCAAAAGGGGACATAGACTTTACTATAGAGCTAATACTCGGGGCAACACCTGTGTCCCGAAATCCTTCCAGAATTAGTGTACCAGAACTAATAGAGTTGAAAATGTAGTTACAGGAATTAATGGATAAAGGCTACATTCAATTAAGTGTGTCCCCATGGGGAGCACCAGTGCTATTCGTGAGAAAGAAAGATGGCACTATGCACATGTGCATGGACTATCGATAGCTCAATAAGTTGACTATTAAGAATAAATATCCCTTACCATGCATAGATGACTTGTTTAACCATGTCAAAGAAGCTACAGTGTTTTCCAAGATTGACTTAAGGTCAGGTTACCACCAGATCTAAATCAGAGATGAAGATATGAGCAAAAAATCATTCTATACTCGGTATGGCTATTATGAATTTATGTTGTTACCTTTTGGGTTAACCAATGCACCGGCCACCTTTATGAGCTTAATACATGGAATTTTTCGCCCATACTTGGATAAATTCGTATTGATTTTCATTGATGACATATTAATCTACTCCAAGAATATGGAAGATCACAAGGAGAATTTGCGCATTGTGCTAAAAATGTTAAGGGAACATCAGCTCTATGCTAAGTTTAGTAAGTGTGACTTATTTAAATAACATATTCAATATTTTGGGCATGCAATTTTTGCTGAAGGGATTGTGGTGGACCCAGAAAAGATAAAGACCATCATGGAAGGGAGGGTTCCAAATAACATAGCAGATATAAGTTCATTTATTGGCTTATCTAGCTATTATCGACAATTTATCAATGGACTCTCTAAAATAGCTTTTCCCATTACTTCCTTGCATCAAAAGGGATGAGTCTTTAAGTTGACTCAGGAGTGTCAGAACAATTTTGAGTTATTAAAGGAGTTTTTAACTACCGCTCCCATTCTAGGAGTAGCAGAATCGAGTAAAGAGTTTGACGTCTGCACCAATGCTTGTAAGGAGGGTGTAGGACTAGGTTTGACTCAATAGGGGAGAGTCATAGCATATGAATCCAGAAAGTTTAAGGAAAATGAGCAGAGATATTCAGCTTATGATTTATAATTGACTGCGATGGTACATGCATTACAGATTTGGAGGCATTACATGTTAGGAAAAAGGTTCGTGTTGAGAACTGACCACAACAGTCTAGCTAGATATTTTAAACAAGCTAATATGAATGCATGCCAAGCTAGGTGGAATTATTTCCTAAGTGAGTTCTACTTTGACATTCAGCATGTAAAGGGTAAAGAGAACCAAGAGGTGGATGCGCTAAGCAGGAAACTGCATGGCATCTATGAACTCTACTTTAATAAAATTAAATTCAAATTGCAAGAAAAAATATTGGAAGCAACAAGCAAAGACCCTGAATACCAATTTCTATGGTAGCAAGCAAAATCAGACAAAAAGCAAGAGAAGCAGTCATAATTTGAACTCAATGATAAGTATTTCTTGGTCTATCAGAAAAGAATATACATTTCAAATCAAATCAATATGAAAAGAATTAGTTTGGATGAATATCACCGGAGTTCCTATGCAGGACACCCAAGATACCATAAAATTTTAATTTCCATTAGAAAGGATTATTCCTGACTTGGGATGCCGAAGGACATTGCGGAATATTTGACCAAGTTCTTAGAATATCAGAAAATCAAGGTTGAACATCAACATCCCACAGGATTGCTTCATCCTATTCCAGTACCGAAATGGAAGTGGGAGGTCATCTCCCTTGAATTCATCACTGGACTACCAAAGAATAGAAGGAATAATGATTTGATTATGGTGGTAGTTGATAGACTCGGAAAGGTGGCACATTTTATTCCCATCCAGTCCACTTATAAGATTGTACAAATTGCTGATATTTTTATGAGAGAAATCTTTAGATTGCATGGTATTCCCCGAGTTGTGATTTCAGATTGCAATTTAAAATTCACATTGGCATTCTATAAGACGTTATTTAGTGGTTTGGGGACACAAATACAATTTATTACTACTTACCATCTGCAAACATATGGGAAAACGGAAAGGGTGAATCAAATTATGAAAGACATGCTGCTCATGTATGTAATGCAATAGCTAACAAAGTGGGAATAGTATCTACATTTGGTCGAGTTTGCTTACAAAAACGGGTATCATGGATCCCTTAAGATGAGCCCCTTTGAGGCATTGTATGGAAGACAATGTTGGAATCCTATGAACTGGAGCAGTCTAGAAATTAAAATGATTCTTGGACCAGACATGCTAGAAGAAATGGAGCGAGAGGTGAGGAAAATCAGGTAGAACTTGAAGGTTGCTTAAGACTGGAAAAAAGAGTATGTGGACAACAAAATAACTTTCCGGGAATTCGTGGTAGGGGATCACGTGTATGTGAGGATAAAACTTAAGAAAATCACATTGCGGTGGAACACTTGTGCTAATTTGGCCCCCAGATATTGTGGGCCATTCGAAGTTTTGGAACGGATAAGACCAGTGGCCTACCGGCTGGCTCTACCAAGCGATATATTGGTACATAATGTGTTTCATGTATCATTACTAAAACGTTATGTACATTACCTCAAACATGTGATACAATGGCAGGGTGTAAATGTAAGTTAACAATGCATTAAAATTGTGACAAAAGTGAAATTGTTGAATTGAAATAATGATAATACTTGTGATATGCAGGTAGAATGGGATGAAAAATTCCTGGTAGAACCGCAACATATCCTAGATCAGAGAGAAATAATGCTCCGGAGGCGAGTCATCCCCCAAGTTAAAGTGCAGTGGAAGCACTTTGGCTGGGAGGATGCTACTTGGGAAGACGAGCATGATATTCAACAAGCCTATCCGGAGTTGTTCACCCTAATTAAATAACACCAAGGACAGTGTTTGCTTTAGCGGGGGAAGATGTAACACCCTGTTTAATTTAATTTTGGACTTAAAAATTGGCTATGATATACTTTGAATGAGTAATGAATTGGAGTATTCGTTAACAATATTTTAATAAATTATATTTGGCATTGTGAAAGAGAGTTAATGAATAATTTATCTTGAGTAAAATAAAGAAGTAACTGATTGGTAAAATGTTTCCAAGATACCAGGGTAAAAAGGTAGAGACAGTTCTAACAGTTACCATTTTCCAAAGAAAGGATTTATGGGAAAATCCTGGGAGGAAATGGAGTTCTGGGTAGAAGGCACGGAGGGTGAAGCAACAGGAGGTTGGTATGAGTAATCCAGAGCTGGTAATACAAGCAGTGGAGCTCAAGAAATACCCAGAAGAAGATATATTGGATTTATTCCTGAGGTATAACTTCTTGTCTCGTTAAGTACCTAGTCCCTCATGAGGAGCAAGGGGGGAGCAGAGGACGTAATCTCCTTGCTCACAGTTGGGAGGACCATCAAAATTTAGAAATAACTTTGTCTGGAATTAGGTATTGTGGTATCTTAGAGTTTTGGATTATGTTTTATATTTTGGAAGTAGAAAATATATTGGTTACTGTTAATTATTTCAGCATGAATGAATTGGAATTAGGAACCTGTCCTAGGATAATTCTACAGGATAAAATGTATTAGGTTATAGGATTGAGTTCCAACAATATATGTATTTCCTAAGAGTTTAGTTCTGCAAATTACATAGATAAGAAAACAAGTACAGAAGGGTTTCCTGTAAATGGAAAACAATAGCATAACTTGTGAATCATAACTGTGGAGTAGTATTGCAGAATTCTAACATAAAAAAGAACATCTTTTACCTTCTACAATTAAAAATAAAATGCAACTTTTCCTTTATTTATATATCTAAAACCAAAAAACAATAGTCGAGATATCCTTATGAAGTAACGTGTGGGGTATCATTAACATTTCTTATATAAACATAGGGGTCACACCAAATGGTTTAGAGTTTGGAACCCCATAGTGAGGGTTTGGACCCCTGTGCCTAAGGGTAGCATACTCGTAAAGAAAAGAATACCAAGATGTAATACCCATGCGGAAAAAATCTGACAAAATCCCCAAATCACTAAGAACACAAGATTGGAAACATATTTGCGAATATATACATCTATATATGTTGGAAAGAAAATGATAATCGTCGTCATGTAAAGGATTATAGAGAACTGAGTATAGAATAACCATGTTAACAAGATACATATATATATATATATATATATATATATATATATATATATATATATATATATATATACAGGAAGGAAAGACAGTACCAAAGACTAACGGTGAGCTGGGTATGGAAAATACAAAACTATCAATATGGAATAAACTAGTATACACCTACTACAGTCTTGGGGATTCCACATAACCAAAAAAATAATTATTACAATTCAGAATTGATGAACGCCATATCACCAAATTCTGTATCAACATTACTGAAGGAGTCAAATACAAACATAGTATTTTATCTGCATGTAAATAAAAACAAATAAACTGTGGAAGACCGATAGGTCTAGATTTAATAACCTTTGGGCAAAGCTTTCCAAGAAAGATCCGAATAGAACACCTGATAAGGGGCGAGCCTCACTCAACCCACTATCCTTACACATAAAAAGGTAGACAACGATATGGTTGAGAGAATAATTTGTCTCTTGTCATGACGATAACCTATAAAGGCGAGAGTGTGTATTGAACACCTTGCCAAAGCAAGAAAGACTTAAAAAATAAATAAAAACCCTCAGCCATAATTGTTTTTGTGAGACATTCCATAAAAGAAATGGTAAGGGGTGAAAGCCCAAGCCGCCTTGGTTTCTAGTTGCGGACCGGCTTCCAACCTGTAGAAATAAATTCACTGCAATGAGGAAAAATTAGCAAATGATGTGGTATCTCGTGTTAACAACACATTGTTGTAGGTAAACAAACTGGTAAGTCCCATACAATATCTGGGTGCGAAGGTCAAAGCCAAGACCGGTGTTAAACCCTGAAAGCCCCATGAATTCAAGCATAGCATCTCCACAACCCTGAGAGGAGGCCTGCATAGCACCGAGACAATAGTACTGTGAAAAAACGTGGAAGAATCAAGACGCAATTCCATAAGAACTTCAAACCCAGAAAAGATAATGGAGGAGCAACCTAAAACTGTGGTAAAAACTGTAAATGGTAATGTTGTGGGAGGGTTTGAAGATGTATACCTTGGTAACAATAGTATAACAAAAAAAAATTCTGAGCCGATGCAAGAATCGTGTGAGCGTCGTCATGGAATGATGAAGGTAGTTGCAGAGCCAAAGACACATTTGACGGAGGAAAAAATGCAGGACTAGCCGGAGGGTGAGGTGGGTGGTTACCTTAACCCTCCCCCCTCCACATCTCCATCGCCGATCATCAGATAGGGTATGGACGGTCCGAATGAACTCGTACAGATTCAGACAAGTGTATCAGATCACACCCTTGAGGATGCCATTAACGGACAATTGTACCGAATATCAAAGATCTATGTATTCAATTGCTATAATCTCCGTTAATCAATTCATAGTACTCTGATCCAAGTTTAAATAAATGATATGTTGCCAATTATATAGAGTTAGACAGTAAACAATTATATCCAAAGTTATGTGAGGTAAAAGCCTACCTTTGTTGAATATTCGGAAATGATTTTAATTGTTTTCCAAACCTTGGATTACTTAATCACTAAACCATAATGATGTATGTACACCTAACATTAAAGTACATTAATGTAGTGTCCTGTAGATTAGAAGGATAATATTGTTACATAGTAAGAGAATAGTATTTTTTTTTTAACTGTTTATAGATTTAAGTATGTAAATGTTACAATGAACAAGGAATTTGACTCGTTTCGTTTTAGGTGGGAGGTACAACTTTAGACCATAACTATTGGGAGAATCTTAAGAAATGAACACTTTGTACAAACGAGTATAGATTCATCTAAAGCACGATCTAACATGAGCCTAGAGGGATCAAATTGCTTTTGTTGCAAACTTATTTTAGAGTCCAAAAACCAATGTGTAATTTATTACTTTTTAAATTTCATTTTCGAATGTTATAAAGATTACATAACATGTGTATTCATCCATTTTATATTAATTCCTTTTAAAATATTTTATTCAGCAACTCAGTGAATTGTTTTGTAATAATAGATTTTTAATTGTTTATTTATATGCTTTTTTTATTTTTTTTATTTTTTTTGGCAGACATGAGGACTTGACATACTTACACATGTCCCTCACACTGGATTGTAGAATGATCCTTTGGGCTCAATGAGCCTCTGAGCCAAGAGGGATCAAATTTCTTTTGTTGCAAACTTATTTTAGAGTGCAAAAAACAATGTATAATTAATTACTTTTTAAATTATAATAAATTATATTTTTGAATGTTATAAAGATTACATAACATGTGTATTGATCCATTTTATATTAATTCATTTTATAATATTTTATTCATAACTCATATTGAATGTTTTATCTCCGTAAAATTCTACTTTAAGAGTGAAAATGAAATATCAACAACTTAGTTAATTGTTTTATAATAATAAATTTTTAATTGTTTATTTATATGGTTATTTATTTTTTGTGTTTTTGTTCTGCGAACATAACTGAAAATTGTTTGAATTGAAAATTGTTTGAATAGAAATCATATCATAGACAGTTTAAAATTTCATTATTCCTTATATAAAAAAATCAATATTTTGTAAGTAGTAAAAATTTAAAAAAGACGTCGATTTAAAAATATTATAATTTTGATTAATTTAAAAAGAAATAACACGAATCTTACGTCTGATGTGGAAAACACAATTGATCAACAAATTGAACGCAACTCATGTAAAAAAATGTAAATGCAAACACATATATGGAAACAATATCATCTTAATCCCACATCCGTTACGGTTTACCAGACGTGATAACCGCCACTGTTAATCAAAACGTTAAGAATTTATCAGCGCGCATGTGCACAGACTTCCCTGATTCAACTATTGAGAAACCATGTAATACAATACATTAAACAACTACATAGTCCAAAACATTAAACGATTTTGATCCTTATGGTTTAAGTATTACATGTATTGTTTTTGTTGTTTAAGTATTACATGATGTTTTTTTAAGTAAATTTTGTTTTAAAATTCACGGTATACGGTAAAATTATTTAAAAATACATTTGAAGTAAATTATTAATATTTTTTTTAATTTAATCAAATTATGGGTAGTATGATTTTATTTTTTCTCTATATTTATTTAAATAAAAAAATTTGATCTGCATCTATTTAAACCGAAGATTTATATCAATAATTAATTTCAATATATAATTATACCCCCCCAAAAAAATTATTCACAATATATATTAAATAAATTATAAGTTCACTTAAAAGTTATACCACAAATTTATTTAAAAATAAAATAAAATTATGATTCATACTTCTAATATTCATTACAATATAAACATCACTATAAGATTTTCATCATTCGATTATACAGCTCTAACTCATTCTATTATACAGCTCTTACTACTCATACCGCACTTTTACTATTCTTTTGAAAAGTTCAAGTTCATTGGTTACATGACAAATTTTTATAAATATTTTTATCAAATTGTACAACATTTTTTTAACTATAATTCTTTTTTAAAAGAAATAGGGTAATGTAATCTTTTAGAAGTGGAAAATAGAATAAAAGTTTACTTCTTTACTTGTGAGTAAGTTATTTCAAGTTGGGTGGGTTTCAAAATTGTTTTAAAATTGTAATTAATGATAAGTTAATGATTAAGTAATTACTATTAGAAAAACATAAATAAATATAAATGAATAATTTTATAATTTTTTATTAAATTGATTAAAAATAATATTTTTTATGATAAAAAATTAAAATTTAACTATTAAAATTTGTATATTATATTATTAATATTGACAAAACAAAATGTGTTGGTACGATCTAAGTTGGGATAGTCATTATCCTTCTTCTTTATGCTAACAATATTGTTCTTCTCTCAAGGTATCCATCTCATCTTGATAAGCAACTTAGACTTCTCAAGGATTTCTGCTTTACAAAAGTTATGATTATCAAATCCAATAAGGACACTTACGCTAATTTTATGTATGACAATAGTAACTTGGAGGAAGTGTCTTCTTACAAGTACTTAGGAATTGATATTCATCACAAGCTCAACTAGAACTATAGCATTCAGAAAAGGATTAATGGGGGGTGGAAAGCTTATTTGGGTCTTGAAAATAATTGTAAAACAACAAACCTTGTAATGTGGGATAGAAAGAAGTTCCTCTTTGAAACTTTAGTCACTCATGTTATCTTATATGGATGTGAGGTTTGGGGTTGCAGCATTTCTAGAGAATCCTGGAGAAATATTGAGCAAATCCAGAAGTGTTTTATAACGTATAACCTTAAAATTAAAAGCAATACACCCTATCCTATTCTCCTTATAAAAGTGGGTCTTTCCCCTATCGAGAGCCTAGCTATGACTAGGCTTATGTTGTACAAGCACAAGATCAATAGCATAGGAGACCATAGACTTCCTAAGCTAGCTTGACTAGGCTTATGTTGTACAAGCACAAGCTCAATAGCATAGGAGACCATAGACTTCCTAAGCTAGCTTTAAATTCCAGCCAAAACCACCTAAGGCTTAAAAGAGGATGGTATAAAGACACCAAGGCCTGGTTAAACCATTGGGAGATCGACGAGAATGTTGCATTGCAAAACATTAATAACATTAAAAAAATTGTTACTTCTAAGTTCAAAGAAAAAATGTGGTGTGAGAAAGATCTAGCAGCTAAAAGAAAATTAAGATATTATAAGGAGATCAAAAGTATCTCTATGTTTTAACTAGCTCAAAGAAGAAAATTAATATAGCCAAGATTAGAACGAACTCTCATGAGCTCCATAGTGAAACATGTCGTTGGACAGTTCCTAAAACACCATGGATGGAAAGGATCTACCATCTCTATGAGAATATGAACATCAAGGATGAAAATCACTTCCTTTTATAGTGCCCCACGTACAACCACATGCAATACTGACTTTCCTAGCCTTTTAAGATGTTAAAATTATAGTGAGCTCGGGAGACTTCTCTCCAAGCTTTTCGAGCATAGGAATAAAATATTAAATCAAACTAATTAACTCTTTTCTTTAGGTCCGTTAAACCAAAAATCAGTCTTAGTTGAAGTTAACTATCATCATCATCATCATCATTAAAAATATATATATATAAACATAAATTATAATTTTTTTATTATTATAAATATTTTAAATATATATATATATATATATTAAAAAAAGTATGTAACCATTTTTTTTATTTTGGAAATTTATTCTCATTTCACTGTAAACATTTTTAATTTGTAAATAAATTTTATTACAATAACATGTTTATTTTAAAAATATTCTTAATAATAATTTTTTAAATTAAATATATAAATTAAATTTATAATTTAATTAGTTTAATTAATAATTTTTTAAATCTTAACATTTTTATAGTTTGATGAAAAAATTTAAACCTTATATCTTATAATGTACCACCAAATTTATTAAAAAAAAAAAAAAATTATGATTCATACTTTTAATATTCATAACATAAAAACAGACTACAAACCAGATCAGCTACACAAAATTTACATCATTCTACTATACAGCTCAACTAAGATACCGCACTTTTACTATTTTTTTGAAAAGTTCAAATTGATTGGTTACCTCACAAAGTTTATGATAAAGTGTTATAAATATTTTTATAAAATTGCACTAACATATATAGAGAGAGAGAAATAGGGTAATGTAATGTTTCAAAAGTGGAAAATATAGAATAAAAGTTTAATTCCCTGCTTATGAGTAAATTATCGCAGGTTGAGTGGGTTTCAAAATTGTTTTAAAATTGTAATTAGCGATAAGGGAAGAACATAGGTTAATTATTAACTAATCATTATTAGAAAAACATAAATAAATATCAATAAATATTAAATATTAATTTAAATTTTATAATATTTTTATTAAATTAATTAAAATAATATTTTTTTATGATAAAATTTTTAATTTAAATATTAAAATACTTATATTATATTATTAAAATAAATAAATAAAAAATATAAATTATATTTTTTATTATTATAAATATTTTAATATATATATATATATATATATATATATATATATTAAAAAAACATATAATTAATTTTTATTTTTATTTTATTGTGAAGTTTTTTAATTTGTAAATAAAATTTTACTACAATATTATGTTTATTTTGGAATATTCTTAGTAATAATCACAAACAATTTTGAGATTTATCATAAAAACAATTATGACATTTTTAAATTAAATTTATAAATGTATAATTTAATTAGTTTAATTAATAATTTTTTAAATCTTAACAAAAAATTTTTTGATAGTTTGATGGGAAGCTTTGAACCTTGTGTCTTATAATTTAAATAACCTTGAATTGTATTGTTTAAATAATACTTTAAAATACAACAATTAATTTACATAATACTTCACAATATAATAATTAACAATACAATTCAACTGTCCAAGAAACAACAATTTAAAATAATAAAATTAATGTTTTGACTTTTGTTTATTGAATTATCTACCAAAACCACTGGGCCAAAAAAATCTTCAAAGTATTTGATTATAAGAATATTTAAATTGCTTTTTTATCTAAAAATACATTGACAACTATAACTAAAAAAATCTATGCTAAATTTTTTATTATTTATGCTTACCAATCTTTTAATTTACGTAACTAATTAAAATTGTGAATTCCAAAATAAACACGTCAATAAATAAATACGATACGTATCGAGGATTGTCGGATTGTGGAAACCAAACAGAAGTGGTCGTATCATTGCATTAGTCAGAAATTCCTGTACCTTATATATTATATGGACACATTTAGGCATTGACTATATTATGTTATATTATATGTACACATTTAGGTATGGGCTCTACTAGAACCGCGTATAGCTGAATCAGATAGATGGATAAATCTGTCCCCACTTAGAGTTTTGACCATTTCCGCTTGACATTTCCAATTCGATTTTATTTATTTATTTTTTATTGAATTATTTTATTTCATACACTTGGTTTTGTCAACAGAGTTATGAAAATTTGATTCGGCATAAGTTCACGCCAACTTCATGTCGATAGATGAAGTTAAGGATGAAAATAAGGCTGACGGAAAATGTAGATACTCAACAATGCGCAACCTGATGTTTACCATGAGAAGCTCTTCCAACTTCATGAGAATGATAAGGAAAGGACAAGCAGCATGGCAACATTCAGGATTTAAAATTAAGATAGAAAATTGACAATGTAAAGCTGCAGCCAATTTTATTTAAAATATTTACTCTCTTTTTTCTTCTCCGGTCAGAACAAAGATGGTACAGGGATGTCGTGAAGGATAATAAAGAATGTCAAATTTCAAAAATCAATACGAGTTACTGTGTGTTAAATAAATAAGCACATGCATTAGTAATGCATCATCTTGTTAAGCATGTTGGACAGTGCGCAGCAAATTTAATAAACACAACAACAGCAAACTTAATCATGCACATAAGAAGACACAGAGTTTTTAACGTGGTTCACCCAAACTTCCTGGGCTACGTCCACACAACAGGGCATTGGCAGTGTTTATTAATCAAAACAGGAGATTGCATAATTCACACACACTCTCCAAAACAAACGTATGGATACCTGTTATATAGCAGGAGAATCTAACAGCCTCATAAATCCTCTCAACTCAAATTTAGCATGCATTAACTTCCTCCCAACAAACTGGAGCTAATCTAGGAACTAATTCCTAATTTTTGTTACCTAATGAGATTTTGCCTATTTTATCCAAAACAGAAAATCTCAACAATCTCCACCTTGACAACAATTAGCCTGATGCCCTGTTCTTTTATTATTTTATCTCTTCTGCAAGCCAAGAGAAGCCAAACACCAACGCAGCTTCTCCAACAAAACTGGTTTCGTGAACATGTCTGCACAGTTTTCTTTTGTATGCACCTTTTCAAGAGAGACTCCCCTTTCAGTAATAACCTGTCTTACAAAATGGTACTTAATTGGAATATGCTTTGATTTACTATGATAGGCCGGATTCTTAGCCAAATGTATTGCACTTTTACTATCACAAAGTAACCTGATGTTGTCCTGCAACCTACCAAATTCACCAAGAAAACCTTTCAACCAAACCTCCTCTTTGCAAGCATGCGAAGCAGCAATGTATTCTGCTTCAGTAGTGGATAAAGCAACAATGTTTTGTAGCTTTGACATCCAGCTAATAGCTCCACCTGCAAGAGTAAAGACGTACCCTGAAGTTGAACTTCTCTTATCCAAATCACCTGCAAAATCAGAATCAACATATCCACAAACATATTCACTACTTTTATTGTAAGTGATACAATGACTACTTGTGCCTCTCAAATACCGAAGCACCCATTTCACTGCTGACCAGTGTTCTTTTCCTGGATTTGCCATGTACCTGCTGACAACCCCAACTGCATGTGAAATATCTGGTTGAGTACAAACCATCGCATACATCAAACATCCTACTACATTGGCATATGGAATTTGAGACATATAATCCTTTTCTTCATCTGTATTAGGACATAAACCCGAAGAAAGCTTGAAATGGGAAGCGAAAGGGACTGAAACAGGCTTCACATTGTTCATACCAAACCTCAAAAGTATCTTCTCAACATACTTCTGTTGTGATAGCCATAGCTTACCATTACTCCTGTCTCTGAAAATCTCCATGCCCAAAATCTGTCTTGCTGCTCCTAGATCTTTCATATCGAATGTCCTTGCCATCTGAGTCTTCAACCTGTTGATTTCATTAATGCTTTTGCTTGCTAAAAGCATATCGTCAACATACAACACTAAGATAATGAACACGCCATTTTTCAATTGCTTGAAATACACACAATGATCATATTCACTTCTAACATATTTCTGCCTCAACATGAAAGAATCAAACTTCTTATACCACTGCCGAGGCGACTGCTTCAGGCCATATAATGACTTCTTGAGCCTGCAGACAAATTTCTCATTGCGATGCTGAACAAACCCTTCCGGCTGTTCCATATAAATTTCCTCATCTAGATCTCCATGTAGAAAAGCAGTCTTAACATCTAGTTGCTGTAACTCTAAATCAAACAAAGCAACTAAAGCTAACACAATTCTAATTGAAACAATTTTAACCACTGGTGAAAAAATCTCATGAAAGTCAATACCTGCTTTCTGAGAAAACCCTTTTGCAACCAGTCGCGCTTTTTACCTGTCCTCCGTATCATTCACACCTCGTTTCAGATTGAAAACCCATTTACACCCCACAGTTTTCCTGTCTTTCGGAAGCTCAACCAGATCCCATGTGCCATTCTTACTCAAGGCCATCATTTCATCCTTCATGGCTGCTTTCCACTTGTCACTATTCGAACCTTCTATTGCTTCCTGATAGCACAGAGGTTCATCGTCATTAGCAGTAAATGCAACTGAAGTAACATAATCATCATACCTTCTCGGTGGCCGTTTGATTCTTGTCGACCTCCTTAAGGATGTTTCTGGTTGACTACCATCTGTAGGAACTTCTTGCCGATCAGTATCTGAGACCTGTTCATGATCTAAACCTGAACCATGTTCATGTTCTGATTCTGAAACCTGTTCATGACTAGTATCTGAACTATGGTCATCATGATTATCATTAGAAGTGCTGTCAAACTGAATGTGCTGAAAATCAAATACATCATCCTGTTTCAATTTACTATCTACATCTAACTGTACAAGAGAGGATTCATCAAACTTTACATCTCTGTTGATGATGATTTTGCGGGTAGTAGGATCCCACAATCTATATCCCTTTGTTCCAACACCATACCCAATAAAGATATACCTTTTAGACTTTGGATCTAACTTAGTTCGCTGATGTTTAGGCACTAGAGCATATGCATCACAACCAAACACTCTGAGTTTAGAATAGTCACAAGGGTGTCCTTTCCATACCTCTTGCGGAATCTTGCAGTCTATCGCCGTCGATGGAGATCGGTTTATCACATAACAAGTTGTTGCCACCGCTTCCGTCCACAACTCCTTTTGCAACCCGGCGTTACTCAGCATACTCCTTGCTCTCTCCAAAAGAGTCCTGTTCATGCGTTCAGCAACTCCATTTTGCTGAGGAGTATAAACCGTGGTCTTATGTCTCTCGATCCCTGCATCCTTGCAATAGCTGTCAAACTCCTTGGAAGTAAACTCACCACCATTGTCAGTTCTTAAACACTTTATTGTTCTACCAGTGTTGTTTTCTACCAATGCTCTAAACTACTTGAAAACTGAAAAAACATCAGACTTTCTTTTCAACATGTAGACCCACACCTTCCTAGAAAATTCATCAATGAACGACACAAAATATGACGAGCCACCATATGACGCTGTAGGGGCTGGACCCCAAACATCTGAATGAATATAATCAAGTATGCCTTTACTAGTATGTTTGCCTGTTTTAAATTTTTATTTACTTTGTTTTCCAAACAAGCAATGCTTACAGAAATCTAACTTTCCAGACCTTAGATTAGGAAGTAACTTGCGATCAGCCAAAATTTTCAACCCTCTTTCACTCATATGCCCTAATCTTTGATGCCATAAGTGAATGGAACTACTGTCATGTTCAGACACAGTAGACACAAAATCTGGCCCTGTACCTCCTTCTAACTGAAATAGATTTCCTACTTTCTTAGCTTTCATAACTAGTAAAATGCCTTTATAGATTTTCATAACTCCACCTTGAATTACAGTTTTATATCCATTCGAATCAAGTGCTCCTAATGAAATTAGATTTTTTCTTAAGTCTGGAACATGTCTCACATCTGTTAACAATTTAGTTGTGCCATCAAACATTTGCAGTTGTATGCTTCCTATCCCAACAATATTAGATGTGACATCATTACCCATGTACACGACTCCATCATTAACTGATCTATACGTCTTAAACCATTCTCTATGAATACACATGTGGTTTGATGCACCGGAATCTAACAACCAATGTTGATCATGACTTGACATATTAACAGACAACACTTCGTCGCTCATACCTGAACCAGATGCCGAACCTGTATCTGTCGCATTTGCCTCCTTCTTCTCTGTCGAAGAGTCTCCTTTCTTCTCTATTTGTTGTCTCTTCCAGCAGTCTTTCTTCAAGTGCCCCGATTTTCCACAAAACCAGCACTTCACTTTGCTCTTCTTCCCTTTCGACTTTGAACGCGAATCACTGCGCTTACCTGAGCGTCTTTCTCTAGAACGACCTCTAGCCATCATTGCCTCTGATGTAGAGGTGTCAGCATTCGACTTCTTCCTCGTCTCCTCAGACAACATGGCTCCAACCACATCATCAAACTCAAGGACAGTTGCATTACTGAAGCTTATGGAAGTAACAAAGTGATCCCACGATTCAGGCAATGTACACAATAGAGTTATTGCCTTATCCTCTGAATCAAATTTTACATCTAGACTTTGTAATTGTACCAATAGAGTATTAAAAACATTCATATGGTCAGTAACCGAGGTACCTTCCTTCATCCACAAACTGTATAGTTGCCGCTTCAGGAGAATCCGATTTGTCAAGGATTTCGTCATGTAGAGCTTTTCAAGTTTTATCCACAAGCCTGCGGCGGTCTTCTCTGACACAATGTTGAACAGAACGTCATCTGCCAGACATAACCGAATTGCGCTCAGAGCTCTGTCATCCAACTCATCCCATTCATCCTCCGTCATGGAATAAGGCCTTTTTCTCCTCCCCAACAGTGCTTTCGCCACGCCTTGTTGAACCAGCAGATCGTGCATCTTTAGCTTCCAGATCTCGAAATTGTTTTTGCCGTTGAACTTCTCAATTTCAAACCGGGCATTTTGAGTTTTCGCCATCTTGTTTCAGCAAAAAACACAGTAATCTCCAAAAAAAAACCAACTTTAAATGAAGTTAATCTCAAAACACTGCCTTTGCCTTTAATAAATAAAACACTACCTTATTGTACAATTGCCTTTGCTGTTTTTAAAAAAATTTCTGCACTGTTGCTTTCATACCATATGCGAATGGTATTAAACTCCACCTTAAAAAAAGGGCCTAAATACCATATACACATGGCATATCGATTTATTTAAAGAACTTCAAAATGATTTTATGGCATATAATAAATCTTTTAAAATGCCACCTTATAAGCTCCCTTTAAAAACAAAAATCGATTAAAAAAAAAATGCTATCACTCAAAGTGATTTACCATATGCCTTTTAAAATATCGATTTTGTTTAAAACGTTTTTATATATATCGATTTTAAGTGTAATCGATTTCATATATACTCCAATGTAAGCTTTTATATTTTTCCAAACTCCAAATCGACTTTCAAAAAACACTGCATAAATGGCATACGAACTGCAAGTCGACTTAAATTTCAACGTTGTTCAATAATTTCAACGCACAACAGCGTTTTACCTCCACGCAGATGGCTCAGCAGCACCACGCAGCACCAGCAAACATGACCAGTGCTCATACCAATGTTCACCATTCAACGCTGCCACCACCGGCAGCCTTCAGACGCAATGAATTACACAGCAGGCCCACTGTACTGAGTATTTACGGGCATTCAACGCACTGGCTTCAATGCCATTCGACGCAGCCAGGTTTAACACCGTTCACCGACTGTCGACACCATGCAACGCTGCCCGGTGACTGTCCCACGCAGCAATTGTTTACGCAGTCCAGCAATACTATGCAGCGCCACACACCAGCGCTGATTTTTAATACCTCCACGCAGCAATGTTCTCTTGGTCTGGCGATTCACCTCCAACAAAAAAAGCTTTGATACCAGTTGTTGGACAGTGCGCAGCAAATTTAATAAACACAACAACAACAAACTTAATCATGCACATAAGAAGACACAGAGTTTTTAACGTGGTTCACCCAAACCTCCTGGGCTACGTCCACAAAACAGGGCATTGGCAGTCTTTATTAATCAAAACAGGAGATTACATAATTCACACACACTGTCCAAAACAAACGTATGGATACCTGTTATATAGCAGGAGAATCTAACAGCCTCATAAATCCTCTCAACTCAAATTTAGCATGCATTAACTTCCTCCCAACAAACTGGAGCTAATCTAGGAACTAATTCCTAATTTTTGTCACCTAATGAGATTTTTCCTATTTTATCCAAAACAGAAAATCTCAACAAAGCGTCAGGCCCCATCCCATGGCGGAACGAGGAAAATTTCCTACTCTCTCAATCCCTTCTACAAACATCACTCCCATTCCCATGAAGAAATGGGCCTCCAAATGGTAGTGAAAAGCCCACACTCCCGGATTGTCTGCCTTAAACCGCTGCAGAGCGGTCCATCCATAAGGAAACAAAGTCACCGTGTTAGGAAGTGGAGGATTCACCAAGTTGTATTTCTTGGGATATTTTAGGGGATCAAATGGGCTATCGCCGTAGCCGAAGATCTAGAAATCATGACCGTGTTGGAAATTTTTGATAATTTTTTAACACACAGAGGAAGTAGAGTACCTCAATTAAAAATAGAGATTTAATAATAGAGATGTGGACAGAGAGATGGAGTAAAACTCTATTTCATTAAGCATAATATATATATATATATATATATATATATATATATATATATTGTTACAAAATACAATATTTCAAGAGAACTACAGTTCTGGATTTAATAAAAAATACTCCTCACTGTGTTTTTCATTTGTTGCCTTCACACAGTTTTCTGTTGCTGCTATATCCAGCCTCTATTGTGGCAACACTCAGTTTTTGTTGCGGCAACACAGTCTTTCGTTGTTGCTACACACAGTTTCATTTGCTGCTACACACACAACGTCAGTGGCGGCAACACACCGTCTTAATTGCAGCAAACACACAAAGTTTCCTTTGCTGCTACAAAACACAACGCTTCAAGCTTTCTCTATTTTCTGCTCTCTCTTTCTTCATTGTTTAACACACAGTCTCTCTCTGCGTCTACATCTACATATTACTACAATCTATTACATATGATATAAAAACTATATGATCTAAAAATTTTAAAAATTCAAAAACTGTCCTTTCGCACTTCTTTTAAATGTAGTTAGATGAATAATGTTACGGCGGGAGGTAATGTGGTGCAAACCATGATTTGGTGAATCGGGAGATGGTTGCGGCCATGCTGCTGATGCAAGGATTGAAACCTATAATTTTAATGTGCGGTTGAGTGTAAAAATTGATCAAGGCTTTGTTGCTCCCGTCAAATCAAAAATTTGAAACTTGTTGTCCTGTTGCTCAGGTTTGCAGTTGGAATTAATTTCCAACACTCCCTCTTAATTACAACTGCTGCTATCTTGCATACCCAAACATTCTCTGAGATAATTAAAACGCTTCTGCCCCAATGGCTTTGTCAAAATATTAGCAAACTTCTCTTCAGTTCTGCAATGTTGCAAAACAATTTCCCCATTGTTCACTAACTCTATGATGTAGTGATACTTGGCATCAATGTGTTTCGTTCTTTTATGAAACACTGAATTCTTTGATAATGTTATTGCTGAGCTATTATCACAATAAATTGTTGCGCCTTTTACATGTTCATGACACAAACTCCTTAACATTCTTTTCATCCATATTGCTTGACATGCTGCCACTGTAGCTGCCACATACTCTGTATCTACTGTTGATAAAGCCACTATTGGTTGTTTCTTAGAAGCCCATGAAATGACTCCTCATCCCATATGAAAAACATATCCAGAGGTGATTTTCCTGTCATCTATACTTCCAGCCCAATCACTATGAGTGTAACCAATCAATTTAAAATTTTCAGATGAGAAGTATAAAATACCATACCCCTTCATTCCATTCACATACCTTAGAATCCTCTTGGCTACCTGCCAATGAGTCTCTTTTGGTGTTTCCATGAATCTAGAAATTAAACTTACATCATGCATAATATCCGACCTAATTGTAGTCAAATACATGAGGCTGCCAACTATACTCTTATACAAACTTGGATCAAAATCCTTCTTGTTGTCTTCTTTGCTCAATTTTAACTCCATGACATTTGGAGTTACAACTGCCTTGTTGTTCTGCATGTTGAATATTTTCAACATTTCTTCAACATATTTTTCTTGGGAAATAAAAATCTCTTTTTCATTTTACTCTACTTCTATTCCAAGAAAATATCTCAAAAAACCCAAATCATTCATTTCAAATTCACTCTTCATGACTGCTTTAAAATCAGCAATGAGAGAAACCTCATTGTCAGTAAAGATTAAATCATTTACATATAAAACAACAATAAGAATCTTACCATAATTTTCTTTTATGTACAGTGTGGGTTCTCCATCACATTTCTCAAATCCATTTTCAGTTAGGTAAGCATCTATCCTGCTGTATCATGCTCTCGGTGCTTGCTTCAGCCCATAAAGAGATTTCTTCAACTTATATACTTTGTGCTCTTGGCCTTCAATCTCATAGCCTAGAGTTTGTTTAGCATATACCTCTTCTTTCAACACTCCATTCAAGAATTCAGGTTTCACATCCATTTGGTAAACCTTCCATTTGTGTTGTGTTGCTATGGACAACACTGTTCTCATTGTTTCCATCCTTGCAACCAGTGAAAAAGTTTCTTCATAATCTCTTTCTTGTTGTTGCTTGTAGCCTTTGACAACAAGTCTTGCTTTGTGCTTTTCAATCTTTCCTTCAGCATTGTTCTTGGTATTATATACCCATTTTACTCCAATGACTTATTTACCTTTAGGGAGGTCCACTAACTCCCATGTATTACTCTTTTCTATTACACCAATCTCTTCGTTCATTGCTTCAATCCATTTTTATTCTTTTAAAGTTTCTTCAAAATGAATTGGGTCATCAACATGACAATACAAAGTAAATAAAGGGTTCAGACTAGCATTATCATTTACCTCTCCTTGTTCATAAATTTCACTCAGATTTCTGAATCTCGGTCTTCTTGGTGTACTTGGATTTCTACTTGAACTCGAAGGTGTTTCAGTTCCCTGTGGTGTTCTTGAAGCACTTCCTTGATTTCACAAGGTTGTTATATTTCCAGCTTGTGTTTTGGTTTGTTGTGCTTGTGGTGGTGGAGGAGGAGCCACCAAGCAGGGATTATTTGTCGTTGTCCCTTCGTCTTGTTCTTCGTGAGACACACATGTCTTCACATTCACTATTTTCTCTAAGCTTCCATCCCAAGCTTCTTCTTCAATAAACTATAAATTTCTACTTATTATTACTTTCTTAGTGGATGGATTGTAGAGTTTGTATGCCTTAGACTCATCACTATATCCAACAAAGATACACTTCTCCCCCTTGCTATCAAGCTTCTTTCTCAATTGATCTGGGACATGTGCATAAGTAACACATCTAAAAAATTTCATGTGAGTGACAAAATGCTTTGTTCCACTCCATGCTTCTTCCGGAACTCTGTTCATGATAGCTTTGGTTGGGCATCTATTCAAGATATATGCTGCACAATTAATAGCTTCAGCCCAATACTCATTTGGCAAATGTTTTTACTTCAACATACTTCTGACCATGTCCATGATAGTCATATTCCTCCTTTCTACAACACCGTTTTGTTGTGGTGTGTACCTTGTGGTAAACTGCTTATGTATGCCATTATCCCTACATAAACATAAGAACTCGTTGGAGATATATTCTCCACCTCTGTCAGTTCTTAGCACTTTGATGTAATGCCCACTCTACTTCTCAACAAGAGCTTTGAAGTGACAAAACTGTTCAAACACTTCACTCTTCTGTTTCAAGAAATACACCCATGTATTTCTGGTGTAATCATCTATGAATGTCAAAATATATTGGTTGTCAGCTAAAGATGGTGTTTGCATTGGTCCACACAAATATGAGTGAACAATCTCTAAGGGTGTCTTTGCCCTTATACTCTTTCCTGCTGGAAAGCTCTCTCTGTGTTGTTTTCCCAAGATGCAACGTTCACAAAGGTTGTCTGATTTCTCAATCAATGGTAATCATTTTATCGTTCCCTTTTTGTGCAATAAGTTTAGGCCTCCGAAATTGAGATGTCCAAATCTCAAGTGCCATAACCAGTTTTCATCTTTCACTTCCTCTTGAAAGACCTCTTGTGTTACAGCGGCTACATTTCATCTTTCCTTCAATTCTGTTCTGAGCTTGAGATGAAACATCCTATTGCTTTTCATCTGCACCTCTACAATGAATTTCTTGCTTGGAGGTATTTCCATGATTGTGCACACATCATCTTTAAAGAATACATTGTAACCCTTGTTTATGAGTTGTCCAATGCTCAAAATATTACATTTCAAGCCAGGTACATAATATACATCTGGCACAAACTTATGTTCTCCTTTTCTTGTCAAGATACTTACTCTTCCTTTTCCCATGACAGAGACCTTACTGTCAGTCCCTGTTGTTACTTCAGATCTAACATTTTCATCAAGATTGGCAAACATTGCTATGTTTCTATTCATGTGGTTACTACAACCTGAGTCTAAGAAACATACATCATCTTGTCTATTTTGTGCTACATTACATGTTAACAGCACATTCTTTTCATTCTTTTCTTCTTTTGTAAAATTAGCATTCTGCCTATTATTCATGTCATTTTTCTTTTTCCTACATTCATTGGCATAATACCCATATTTCTTGCAATGATGACATTTGACTTGGGATTTATCATACATTTGTCCATGTGCTTGATATTGGCTTGAGCCTTCTTTCTAGTTCTGATTATTGCCCCTGCCACTCATGCTTGCAGGGTTGTTTATTCCACCTCTCTGTGGGCTTCTTCCTCATCCTCGATTGTTTGATCTTCCTTGGCCTCTGCTCCAGCCAAAAGACATTTGAGTCCTGAAGGCTGGTTCCAATGAGAAATTTTTTCCTCTATTCAGTGTGTGTTCATGAGACATCAAAGATGCACTAAGCGAATCCACTGTAAATAGTGAGAGATCCTTTGTCTCTTCTGCTCCCACTACTATGGCATCAAATCTTGAAGGTAGACTTCTCAAAATTTTCTCCACTATTCTTCTTTCTTCAAGTGTCTCTCCATGAGACCTTATCTAGGAAACCAACCCAATAACATGAGTGAAGAAGGAGTCTATAGTGTTAGACTCTTTCATACAAAGTTTCAAAATCTCTCCTCAACATTTGCAGTTTTGTTGTCTTCACCTTCTCCATGCCTTCATAGGATAATTTGAGAATATCCCACTCCTCCTTAGACTTTATTGCTGTTGCAATCCTTGGAAAAATACTCTCATGCACTAATTGATAGATATAGAAGAGGGTTTTGGAGTCCTTCTTCCTATTGCTCTTCAACAAATCCTTCTCTGCCTGTGTTAAGACATTAAATGCATTTTCATTTGTTGGTTCTTCTAAACCATCTTCAATTAGCTCCCATAAATCTTAAGAGGAAAACAAAGCTCTCATTGTGATTTCTCAATAGTCATAGTTCTTTCCATTGAACTGTGGGAGTTGAGTATTTCCTATACTCGTACTTGTGTTGGCTCCTGCCATAGCTAGCTTACTGAACTATGCTTTTAAAACTTGATTGTGTTTCCAAACAAACTTTCTCACTGACTTGCTGAAACCTTCACTCTGCTGGAGAACTGATTCAACAAACTCCTTCCTTCAGCTTCTTTAACAACTTCAAAGAGCCTGGACTAGGTCTGATACCATGCTGGAAATTTCTGATAATTTCTTAACAGACAAAGGAAGCAGAGTTCCTCAACTAAACACAGAGATTTAATACTAGAGATGTGGAAAGAGAGATGGAGTAAAACTCTATTTCATTAAGCATAAGAAAAAAATGTTACAAAATACAATATTTCATCAGAACTACAGTTCTAGATATAATAAAAAATACTCCTCACTGTGTTTTTCATTTTCTGCCTTCACACAATTTTATGTTATTGCCATATCCAGTCTCTATTGCAGCAACACCCATTTTCTGTTGCGGAAACACACAATCTTCTATTGCTGCTACACACATTTCCCTTTGCTGCTACACACACAACGTCAGTTGCGGCAACACACACAGTTATAGTTGTGGCAACACACAGAGTCAATTCCGACAACACACATTCTTAGTTGCAGCAACACAAAGTTTCCTTTGCTTCTACAAAACACAGCACTTCAAGCTTTCTTTGTTTTCTGCTCTCTCTGTATTCACTTTTTAACACACAATCTCTCTCTGCTTCTGCATCTACATATTACTAAAATCTATTACATATGATATAAAAACTATATGAACTAAAACTTTTAAAAATTCAAAAAATGTCCTTTCGTGCTTCTTTTAAATGTAATTAGCTGAATAATGTTACAATGGGAGGTAACATGGTGTAGACAATGATTTGGTGAATCAGGAGATGGCTGCGGCCATGCTGCTAATTCAGGGATTCAAACCCAGAAATTTAATGTGCGGTTGAGTGTAAAAATAGATCAAGACTATGCTGCTCCCGTCAAATCAAAAATTTGAAACTTGTTATCCTGCTCCTCATGTTTGTAGTTGGAATTAATTTCCAATAGATTGTGCAGGTGCCATGGATGGATCTCAGAGTTATTTTCAGTCAGTGTGTTTGCATTCTAGAGAATCACATCTACTACAGAGTTCAGCTCGAATACGTACACACCATTCCCTCCAATGGCATTTGGATTGGTGGGAGGGATAGTGATGTTGTAGTCTCAGGGGTGGTAGGTGTCAAGAGGGGGTGTGGTGTCGTAAGCACCATTGATTTTGTATTTCATGGTAGCCAGGTATGGAGTGGGAGGAGCAACCAACGATATGTTGTTGATAGCCCATTTTATAAATCCATTGATCTTCTTCTGCGTGTTTAATAAAATCAACTATCTAGTGGGTTTTGTTGGGTCCCTGTAATTTAGTAGAGTGGTGAGACTAAATGCTGCAGAGACTACATCAAAAACCACTTTGGGATTCTAGGATCTAGCCCTCCTGAATCCAGAGAGGGATCTCTCTATAATTGCAAATATTGATTTATATTTTAAGGTTTTAGTATGATATTAGGTTAGTTATTAAGAACAAGGGTTTTTGTTTGTTTAGTTGTTTGGGTATGATCTTTAATTGGATGGAATATCACAAAATGAAAGAGTTTCAAAGGGTGAAGATGCAAGTGTATTGAGAAGTGCTCAGCAAATAGGATTAGTGTGAATTAGATTTAATCCATTGAGCAATGGAGTCACAAAAGAATTTAATTGTACAACAATTTCAAGAGTGGTCCAAGGGGCAAGTCATCTATATCAAAAGATCCTTTAGATTAAATGATGGAGTGGAGCATTAAAAGTGTTGAGAAAGTGGAAAAAGCTAATAATTTCAACAAGGATTTATCAACTTTCCATACAAGAAAAGCATTTTTAAGCAACTGTTTAAAACCAACCAAAGAACAGGGCTAACCATAGACTTCTTTAAACAAGCTTGTATTAAAGCTAACTTATCAGACAACAATCCAGTAATCTCACTAGACTACTTTCAGAAGGGATGAAAACAGATAAGAAAACAAAGTGTAGCTTAAGATCAGGTCAGATATCATTACAATCTAGGCCTGCTTTCATAATACTCTTAGGGAAACTTTCAAACAACCTTTGGAGAAAGAACTAGAAGATAGGGAAAACCATAAACTTTCCTAGTTTAACTCTACTTAGCATGTAATGAAAATATCATTCAGGAACTACCTTTCAAGTTTTGCACATCAAGACATGGACTAACCAACATTCCTTAATAATGTTTATACTTAATTTTAGTCATTCTCAAATATCACAATTAGCAGAAAACATATAGATAAAGCTTATCAGTGAGAGTAGGGTACTTTAGAATTAAATCCTAGCTCTATGCTTGCTGTTATTTACAGAGAAACATGAACAAAATGGCATACATGAAAGGAAAACAATAACAGTAAGAGGTACTTCACCAATGATATAGACCAAGATCCCAAGAATAAGCTTGTATATTGATTGTCAATCCATTTACAAACTACATGTCCAATGTTTCATCACAGCAACAACTTCTCTTCTCAGCCTAACTTCTTCAATAACTTAACAGAGCTTCAGAACTTATTTACATTCAACAATGATTCAATACAACAACTATTACATCAAAGTCCAACAACCAACAATATCTCATATTCTTCAGAAGTATTTATAGAAGAAAGAGGAGGTGGAATGAAAAGAAGAGTAATTTGTCAATTAATACAAGTTTTAATGCTTCTTTGTCTTTGAGGGGCTCAAGAGATAAGTTTTCTCATATTTTCTCTGTATTAATTGGTTTTTATTAAGTATTAAGCTACTTGTTAGATTTTGTTGACTTTAAAACTCTTTAGGTAGGCTCGCAATAACTCTGGATTTTTTTTAACAAAATATCACTGACTAGGCAATAACTATGCCTTCTTCAATTTATGAAAGCTTGTAGGTGGCACTTTTAGTAGCTAAAAGGATATTTGGCCTCTGATGTGGCAGTGGAGGTCTCTTTTCCTGATATAACTCTTTGTTTTTTCTTTAAACACTTTTAATTTTTTTTTGGTCTGTGTTTAGGCTTAATTAGCCTTGATCTTCATCTTCAGGAATTTGTTCTTTAACACTTTCTTTATCTTCATTTGATGGATTAAAACCCTGATTTTCAGGCTCTGGCTTTAATTCCTTTATCGTTAATCTCTTCACTTTGATACACTTTTTTTTTGTTTATACAAGTGGCTTTCTACTATTGAAGGGTCTCTGTTAAACCTTGAATCGTGATCCAATTGATTTAAATATGGATTTCAGAACCCACAGCTCCTTTTCTTCTTTGATAAAAACCACAGAATCGTCATTCTGGGCCGAAAATGTCACATGTCTGTGACTGTAGAAATTCTCAGAACAACCACCATTAAACCCTGAAAAACACAACAAATTGTTTAAGAAACCATTTGGATGTGGCAAAGACTACTTCAGAGGCTCGCGAGGGTGGAGGAGAAGTGAGGAAAAAATGTGGATGTAGCGAAAAAAGGCAGAGAAGCTAACCAGGTGCAAATGGAAGTTTGGGCGTGACGGTGAACATGAGCCACTGGATTAGGACAATCAACGGTTGAGATTGCTCGATGAAATGTTTCGGGGTCAAGTTAGGTGGGGACATGGATGGGGGTGAGATTAAAACAAGACTGTCCAATCTCAAAGATCGACGATGGAGATTAAAAACCAAGGTGACATTTGCGGAGAGCGGCGGTAAGGCGAAAAACCGGAAATGATTTTTGCATTATAAAATGGGGGGTAGGCGGTATTGTCTGAAGAAATGTGATTCGATACATCGGTCGACACGCATCCCTCCGAATACTACCTATTTCGCAAAAAAAAATGGCATTAATGTTTAGGCGCAAAAATTTTGCGAAATGCAACGTGAGCCGTCGTATCAGAAGCGCCAGATCTGACGATGCAGAAAGTGCGCGACGAGAGGTAAGATGCATGGGCATGGGATGGTAGTGGGACCAACGGATGCGTCAGCACTTTTGTCGCATATCGGGTAGGTGTTTGAGTTATCGGGTTACGTCCCAATCGTCGGATCATTTTTATGGATGGTTGGGATTAAAAGATAAAGCGGAAATGTTTTTAAAAGGGAGAAAGGAAGGGAGAGGGAATGGGCAGAAGGATGGGGCCCGATGGCCATTGATCTGTACAGATCAACGGTCCAGATTCGCTAAGGATTGCTTCATCGGGAAAAGAAGAATAGAAGGGGCAAAGGAGTTTAGAGAAGGTTTTAAGCCCTTTAGCACCAGATTGTGGGGCTTTAGCTCATATGAAGGATGGAGTTTTAAAATCCATAAGCCCTTGGGGGATAAAAGACTTATAGTGCAAATGGGTGTTTTTAGGCTTAAAAATAGGGATTTTAAGGCCAAAATGAGGGTTCTGATAGATGAAAGAAGGATTTTTAAGCTGGATAAAAGGGAGGTATAAGGCTTAAAGGGGTTTTTGAAATGATTTAGAAGTCAAATTGAAGGTTTCCTAATGGATGAAATTAGATAATGAAATGGGGAGATGAAATGAGGGAAAATGGGGTTTCTTACACAGTTTTCCTCTTGGTAATCAGCAGGTACTTTAGGATTAATAGTGAAACAACAGTGAAGATTAACTCAAAGGTTAAAGAACATCATAAGACTTCAAAATATGATTGGTTTTCAAAGGAAACTATCTCTTGAAGGCTAAAAAATATTTAGCCACCATTTGGTATGATAAAGTTTTATAGGTGGCTAACAGTGGCTCCACATCGGGATGGCATCTTCTTGAAGGTGTCAAGAACTTCAGATATTGATCTCTGGCTTTTCAGTAAACTAGTGCCTTCATCCATTGGGCATCAATTTTCTTTTCCTTTAGCTGACCTTTATTTGATCTGACAATCTTTGCAACAAACTGAAACAATGGAATTCTATCAAAACAACATCTCTACCTACCCATTCCTAATGATCCTAACATTTTTTCTTCTTTTGGAGTGCATTTGGACTAGAAAACTCTCTTTATCAACATTTTATTCTTTTGAAACAGAATAATAATATATTTCTACTCTTATTTCTCCATGAACTTAGTTTAAACAGTTGATTTCATAAATTCTCTACCTAGCGACTATCTATCAGGATTAGACTGTCTGACGGACTTTTATTCTCTAAATTCTAAAAAAAGAAATTTAAAAGTAGCCAAGCTAGGATTAAGTAGTCTGACTTGCTGTCGATCTATGGCATAAAACAAGCTGCACATAGATTTTATTTGCAGAAAAGTAAAACAAAATTGTGAAGGTTTAAGATCTGAAAATTACAACATCCTTCATCATTTCTTCAACTTTGATTTTAGGCTTGTTTGAGTTGTTTTTATTTCTCATTTGGTTCAAGTTTTGAGCTTCTTAGAACCAGTTCTTCATCAATCTCATAGGTTCAAGATTTGAGTTTGTCTAAACCTTTTTTTTTCTATCCTAATCTACCCTACTGATAAGCCAAGATTAAGTTGTTTGGCTGATCTAATTCACTAACCTATCAACAATAAATTGAAAAGCTAATTAGTTATGATTAGGTTGTATGACTAACTAGAAGTGTGCCTTTAGGAGTGGCTTTTGAGCTTACACACTTTCAAATTTTATCTCTCTTTTTTGGTATGGGGCTATACCTTTCTTATTTTCATTTCTGCCCTCTTTTATTTTCTATTTTTTTTTGTATTTTTATTTTTCTAACTTTGAATGCAATGTTCAGACAATGATAATTTACAATGGAAAGTAAAAAGGCTTTGAAATTCATGATTCTTGACAGAAATAATGCTTGAGCATCCTGCCATTGACAGGACCTCCAAGAAGTTCAGTTCCATTTAGTTCCTGCAAGAAATAAACATTATTACCAGCAGTAGAATGAATGAGATAAGGTCCTAGACATAATTTATCGAATTTTCCATGTTTGCTCTTATCTTCTCTCGTGGAATCCCACTTCAAAACTTTGTCACCAATGTTGAAATCACTGGCCTTTGTCATTTTATCAAACAATTTCTTGATATTTTCTTGCTTGTGTAGGGCTCTATTGTAGACTTCTTCTCTAGTTTGTTGAAGATGTATAGTCTGATTGATTCTTCTTGTCATATCATTATCCTCAGACTGCACTTCTTGGATCAGCTTCATGACTGACACTGCTAGACTGATTGGAAAAATTGCATCTGCTCCATAAACTAGTTGGTAGGGAGACATTTCAATTGATTTCTTGAGTGTTAATCTGTCAACCCATAGTGCATGTACTAGCTTTGTGTGCCATGATTTCTTATTGTCTTCCAGCAACTTTTTTATTATATTTACCAAACTCTTGTTTGAGGACTCAGCCAACCCATTACCTTGAGGGTAATCAGTAGTAGAATGGCCCAATGTAATCTAATATTTATGACAGAATTCAACCATATTTTTGGATCCAAATGCAGCAGCATTATCAATGATAATCTTCCTAGGACAGCCAAATCTAGATAGGATATTATTTTCAAGGAGTTTTATGATGACAAAGTCAGTGGCTTGTCTAGAAGGGATGGCTTCTATCCATTTGTTAAAGTAGTCTGTTGCAGTGAGGATCCATCTATGTTGGGAAGATGAGGGATGATGGATTTTCCCAATGAAGTCTAGACCCCACTGTTGAAAATGAGCTTCAACAGTGATTGGTTGCAGAGGTAAGGGAAGCAATTTTCTTTTGCCTTCAAAGAGTTGGCATTTGTGACAAGCAATAATTATTTTGTGAACATCTTGAAAGAGGTTGGGCCAATAGTAACCAGCTCTAAGGATTTTATTGGCAGTTTTCTTCCAATAGAGGTGGCCTCCACATTCTCCTTCACGTAATTCATGCTTGATCTTTTCTGCATCATTCTCAGGCAAAAATTTAAGCAATAATCCACTAGCATTTTTCCAATATAGATATTTATCTAAAATGTAGTAATTAATAGCTTTCAACTTTAAAAATCTTTCCTTCGTTTTAGACAAACTAGGAGGTGTATTCAAGTTGAGCGAAACATATAAAATATCCGTATACCAAGATGAAAACAAAAAATGATCTTCAATAATGGGAGTTGATAACTCCTCATGTTCATCTAATGTATCTAACATGTTTATATCAAGAGCTTCAAAATTAGACTCAACCATTAATATTGCTAGTCCTTGGCCTTTTATGAGCTTAGTGGGCTTGATTTCTAAATCATATTCAAGTATCACAACAATCCACTTTCCTCTTTTGCCATCTGGATCCTGCGTTAAAATTTTGTTTACAACTGAATTTGGCACAAATGCAATTATGTGAGAATGTAAAATGTAAACTCTGAAGTCTTTAAAGGCTTTGACTAAGGCAAAGGCTTGTTTTTCCATGATATTGTACTTCAGAGGTGTATCTCTTAGTGCATTACTAAAGAATGCAATTGGCTGCTCTTGTCCCTTCAATTTTTTCTATAATGGGACAACAACCACTGTGTGCTCTAATGTAAATGAAAAAATGAAGAAATCCTTTGTAAAATCAGGACTAATGAGAACTGGTGTTTTGGTTAATGCTTTTTTTACCAACTCAAATGATTTCTTTACTTCTAAGGTCCATTTAACTCCTTCTTCTTTTTTGAGCATATTGGTCATGTTTCTAAAGAGTTCAGCTAGATTAGGTATGAACCTTCTCAAGAAATTAATCTTCCCAATGAAAGATTGAAGTTTCTTGATGTTTCTAGGATGGTTGATTTGCAATATACCATAAATCCTCTTTGGGTCTATCTTTATCTCTTCTTCTGATATGATGTGTTCAAGTAATTTTCCTTCTTGGAGACTAAACATTGTTTTCCTTGGATTTAAAGATAACCCATATTTTCTGCATTTCTCAAAGACTTTTCTCAAGTGTTGTAGGTGTTCTTCATCTATTTTGGAAAAAACAGTGATTTCATCAAGGTAAATAATAATGAAGAGGACTAATTCTTTTGAGAATGCAATATCCATGGCTATCTGAAATGTAGCACCAGCATTCATCAAACCAAAGGGAATTTTCACATACATGAATGCACCCCAAGGTGTAGTAAAGACTGTTTTGAGTTGATCATCAGGATGTATTAATATCTTATTGTAACCTGAGAAGCCATCTAACAAAGAAATCCTTTTAGAACCAACTACCTTTTGTAAAATGTGATCCACCTTGGGTAAAGGGTAGTTGTCCTTTAATGAGGCTTTTTTTAAGTTCCTAAAATCAATACAAAGCCTAATCTCTCTTGTTTTCTTTCTAACTGACACAAGATTAGACACCCACTCTAAGTATCTAATAGGGACAATAATTCCAGCTTCATACATTTTCTTAATTTCTTTTTCCACCAGAGGTAATTGAACAGGGTTAATTCTGTGCAATTTTTGTTTAAAAGGTTTATGGTTTTCCTTAAGGGGTATCTTATGATGGATTATGTTTGTGTCATATGATTTTAGATCTTAATAACTCCATGTAAATACATTAGAAAATTCCTTAAAGAGCTCAATGTATTTCAGTTTTATGTGAGCTGGTAAGGTTTTAGACAGTTTGATCATTTTTTGTTTTTGTTCGCTGCCTATGTTACATTCTTCTACTTCAGTTTCAACAGGTTCCAGTTTTGGTTTTTTGGCAACATCATTGACATCAAACAATTCTTCTAATGGGACCAATCCTTTTGGCAAGCTTGGAGTGTTAGATTGCAGCATTTCTAAGTCTTCTTTTTCTAAATCTGCACTAATTTCTGTTGTATGTTCAAGTTTATTAGATAAAAAATTTACATCAGCAATCTCTGGAGACTTTGCTTCTTCATCAAGTAGATCTTCTTCAATAGGACAGTCTTTTTCATAATCTGAATATGAACTTGGTGGCTCAAATTCATTTCTGGAGTGCAGGAAGTCTTCTATTTGTTTATCTCCATCAAAAACTTACCAGTATTTTTCATTGTCTGGGAAAACTGGTCTAAATTTGACTTGGGTGGTACATTGCTTGGTTTCATAAGGTGTTAGACAAGTTCTAGCAGCAAAGGCTAAACCATTGGCAAGGACATTTTGGTTTCTTGGGACAAATATAAGTTGGAATTCATCAAATTTTTTTAATAATTCCATGACATCGTTTCTATAGGCTCTAAGTTTGGGGTGTTTGGCATTATATTCCCCATTCACTTTCTTAATAATTAACTCTGAATCCCCGTGAAATTTTATCCTTTTGGCCCCTAATTTCTTCAATAAGTGTAGGCCTAAAATGAGGGCTTCGTACTCAGCTATGTTATTTTTGCATGGAAATTTTAATTTGTATGAGTGTCCTTCAGCATGATTGTTCATTGTGTTGTGAAGCCACACTCTTGCACCTGCATCATTCTTAGTACAAGATCCATCAAAACTCATACTCCAAAGAGGACTAGTTTCAGATTTACTAGTTTGGCTACTACCCTCTTTATCTTGTGTGCTTTTAGATTGCTCTTGTGAATTAGCACTATGTTGAATTTGGTTTAATTCCTCATTTTCTTCATTATGTTGAGGATTCTTCTCTTGACTCTCAAAGTTGACAACCAATGGACGACTGTTTTGTAGCTCAGGACCTATGATTTGTTTGTTGTAATTTTCTGATTTGGCAAACTGTCTTGATGCTTTTGTCTTGTCTTCCTCCTTTTCCATGTCTATCACTATCTTATAGTGAGGGGTGACCACTAAGTCAGTTAAGTTTTCTTGCTCATTAAATGTTTCATGATTGAAGAGAATAAATGAGTCAAGGCTTGTATGTACAGAATAAATAGGAGAGTTTTCAGGTCTCTCTTGGCTACTGACCATGTATTGCATGTGAAATTCCCTATAAAGTCTTTTAGTTTGATTAAAAATACGGGTAGTAGAATATGTCATATCCATTTGCATTGTTCCTTGTAACTTACCTCCCCATTATCTTGATAAAATCATACCATACTTGGGGGGTACATCAGCCACTACAATATCCATCACTAAACACTTGGCTGAAATTTGAGCTAAGTTTACACAGAGGTCTTTGATCAAACCTAAAAATTATACTCTACTGGAGTCAAAGGAGTATAGATATTTGTATGGTCTGGTGATTTCAAGGCCTAGAGTCTCCATTACTGCTTTGGGCATTAAGTTATGAGAGGCTCTTGAGTCATGCATAGCATTGTGCAAAATTTTGTCATGAATTTTCAAACTGACATAAAATGGAGGAATTGGCCCTTCTTCGTATCTTCCCTCAATCTTAGGACCAAATAAGAGCTCTGGTTGGTCATCATGGAGGTTGACTGTGTCATTATTTTCTGCTATGTTAAATGCTTTCAAAATTTGTTATCTATATACATCTTGGGTGACTAATTCAGTGAGGGGAATAGAGATTTTAATCTTGGCAATTTCCTATTCCAGACTAAAATGCAGCTGATTTTTTACAATGTTTGTTTCAGGCTTGTTAATCACCACTTTATCAACAAAATTAGTTTGTTGATTTGCTCTATTTACATTGGTCAAATTTTTTTTAATAGGATCACTAGCTGAGGTGCTAACGCTACTAAGATCGGCACTTTGTTTTTCATTAATTTGAGTGCCTTTCTCTTTGTTTTGATCGAAATTTACAGCCACTGTTTTGTCCTTTTGTTTAACGTTTTTGGGTTTGCTCACAGGGTTGTTTTTTGTAGAATTATCAGAGGTTTTGTCCTTGGCAGTTTCCTGATTCTTTTTACTCCTAAGGTCATATTCTTTTGGGGTATCTATGATGACATTTTCCAGCTCTTGATAATAGTGTTCATCCTTTGTTCTTTTATCATCATAGGGTGTGTATAGACCTTCTTTTTTATTAATAGGAACATCAAAATGGTCACTACCTACTCTCAACATGTTTATGGAATATTCCTCTGTTTGTTCAATTGTTTCTTCAACCTCACTTACATATTTTTCTTAGAAAGGAGGTCTAGTGATCTATTGATCATCCTCTCTTTGTCTGTTTTGAGGTTGATTTCTTCTAAAGTTCTAATTTTGATTTTGAGATTGATTTCTGTTTTGGGGAGCTGATTGGTTTTCTCGAGCTTGTGCTTTCTCAAGTATGCTCATCTTTTTCATCATCTCTTCCATCATCCTTTCAATTTTTGAGCTAGATGTGGAGGGTGCAGATTCCTCCCTAAATGATACTTTCTTTTCATTCCTCATCCTAGCTCTTTTCTCAATCAAATTTACCTCCGCGGCAATAGCTCCCTTCTGCATGTCTTCTAAATTCAAGGGGTCTCTTTATCTTAGTTGATAGGCCATTTTAGGATCAAATCCTTCAGGAAATTTGGCCAAGGCTGAACCTTGTGGAGGTTTAAATTCTGGGGGCAGAGCATTATAAACACTATTCACTAGTACATTTGGTGGAAATTTCGACACTTGGTTCTGACACTTTTGACCAAATGTCGGAAATTTCCCCAAATTTTTTCAACTTTTTCAAATCCCGCCCAAAACCGTCACTTTACCGACGTTTACAGAAAAGTGTTGCAATACCAACACTTAGACAAAATGTTGCAATTTCTACGTTTGGAGGAAAACGTCGCAATTGCAACACTATGCCCCAAATTGTTGCTATTGCAACAACTGCCTCCAAATGTCGTAATTGTGACACTTTGTATAAGTGTCGCAATTGCGACGTCTGGAGGTAGTTGTCGCAATGGCGATGCTTTGGGGGTGTTGGAATAATGATGCTTAATGGTTAATTGGTTCACTATGTAATTCAATGGTTTTCCTGCTCAACTTTTTCAATATTTATGCTTCTTTCCCATAATTCCATTTTGCCCTATGATTCCATTCTGCCCTATTCAATTTTTTTTTCCCGCTCAGCTTGTTCGACCTTTTTCTCATGAACTCTAAGCATGGAAAAAAATTCCCTGTACAGCTGCGGTGATTTTCCCTTGATGTTACCTCAGCAAGTGCCAGTGGTAGTAATGTAGACCAACTTCATTCCTGCTAGAAGCTCGAATCGGAATCCTCTCAGCTGGAAACCTCCCCATTTTCATTAACCGTTGTATTTTTACAAACAACATAAGCTTGGATATCTGGTGAGTGGTTTCTGCTATAAGGGTTTTACTAGGTGTTTGTGAATATTTGTTCAAGGGAAATGCCCTGCAGTTGCCTGGATTAGTAAGTTTTTATTGGTATTATTGATTGTTATTCTACTGCATATTTTGAGACCTAAGCCCTTGGAGTGTTGTGTATTTCACGTGGGTAACTTTTTCTTGGTACTATTGATTGCTTGCTAGTCTATTTTTGCGTTTGAGACGATGCCTCACCTCTGCATGGATCTTGGTATTTGGTAAGGGGAAGACTCTTACTATTTTGGTTGTGTACATTATTTTGCTAGAGACTTGTTGATTCTGGCTCCCACTTGCTGGTTTTTGTTTTGATGGGTTTAAAAGAAGCATTTTGGGAGAAATGCATGATTTCATCAATGGAAAGCCTTTTTTCCTGCTCTTTTGCTCTCTTTCTCATATGCTTAAAGTACTATATTCCCTTATCTTCTTCTTTTTTAAATATGTTTAAAGCACTTTCCTGCTCCTTTTTTAATATGTTGGAAGCACTATATTTCCTTATCTCTTTTTTTAATATGTTTAAAGCACTGTATTGCTTTATCGATAGAATTTTGCAGCACGTTTCTCCAGAAAACAGATGCAACTTCCTTTTGGTTAGCAAGCCGCCATCCAATTGCCTAAATGGGATCATTTATAATGGATATGAAGTAGCATAAGTATTAATCTACGGTCTTCTATAACAGGATTCACCTTTTCTTCATGTGAAGAAGCTAAATAATGGCTGTGTATTGACTGCCTCTATAACTGGGAAAATCTTGTCATTTAACTCTTTTAATTGTCCTGCACAATAGCATGGCCATATCATTCTATTTAAGATAAAAGTAGATCCAAAATACTGTTCAGAGTCCATAATCACAAATGTGGCCTAAATAACTTATTTCTGCCGCACTTCAAGTTTTTCTAAAATACTTCATGCATAGCTGATGAATTTATTTGTAGCCCACATATTGGAGTCACATTTTCCAAAAGATACAAACCAAAATATAATATAATGAATTACCTAAACAAGCTACTACAAACTTCTACGGAAAATACAATGAAGAATCCATTTGATACTCACAAGGGTGTATTACGGACTCCACATAGCCACTACCATATCTTCAAGTAGTATAGGTTGTCAGGGGTAATATGGTGACTGCTACAATGCAACTACAAATGCTCTTGCCAGTTTTGAGTGGACAGAATAAATATTGAGATGAAGAACAAAATCTATTTAAGGACTCCAAATCTTAACACAGCATGAATAACATGATCCTATAGAGTGGAAATAACTACATTAAACATCTATCTGATTTAGGACCTTGATTCCTACTCTTTGGGTACTCAGAGTCATAGAAACATAATCTTTGAATGAATTTATGCATTACAATTGTATTATTTCCATGGATAGAACTATAGATACAAAGGTGGAGAACATGGTTCCATAGTGACAGAGTCTCCTTCAGCTCCTCATTCTCTGATAAATTTTTGGGCATCATGCTCAAGAGGCTACCTTACTATTTCTTTTTGTTATTGCATTCAAGCATAAATGACTGACAATGAAATTTAGTAATTGAAATATGGATGGATCAGAATTCCATTCACTAGAAAAAATAACTAGTCCTTAACCAGTGAATGAACTTCTAAATATTTAGAATTATATTCATTGCTATGAAATCTATTAGTGTAAAAATATTGCATTCCAATTTGTGCCATTCTATTAGTTTGGAATGAGTACTTGCCAATAAATTAACTATTACACTTAACATATATAATCTTGTAACTTACATGTCTTACATTTTTCACAATATCCTTGAAAACACACCTGATTTCTTACATCTGATTAGATTTTCAAATGAAAAATGTGAGTTCATCTGAAGCAGATCTGAAAAGCATGCCACTCTTGTCAGATTCATGACCAAAGAGCTCTCTATACTCTGTTCATACATAATTCTTCTTTAAATCCACAAAACTTTTAAGTGTTTCGTCTGCATCTTGTGTATCCAATTATTCAATTTCATTCAAGTTGGCCAGAACAATGCTACCAGAACTTATTTATCTGCTTTATAAGCTTGCTTGAATACTGGATCTGTGTTTTTTGAATCTTCCTATGTTAATGTCTACCTGTCAAAGGCAGCTTCCATCGCCTATTGAATTTAGGGAAGGTTGATGTTCCTATGCTTGAAAAAATCAGTTGTATAATGCAGAAAAGAAAAGGACCTTGATTTCTACTCTTTGGGTACTTAGAGTCATAGAAACCTAATCTTTGAATGAACTGATGCCTTACAATTGTATTATTTCCATAGATATAACTATAGATACAAAGGTGGAGAACATGGTTCCATAGTGACAGAGTCTCCTTCATCTTCGCATTCTCTGATAAATTTTGGGGCATCATGCTCAAGAGGCTACCTTACTGTTTATTTTTTTTATTGCATTCAAGCATAAATGACTGACAATGAAATTCAGTAATTGAAATATGGATGGATTAGAATTCCATTCACTAGAAAAAATAACTAGTCCTTGACCAGAGAATGAACTTCTAAGTATTTAGAATTATATTCATTGCTGTGAAAGTTATTAGTGTACAAATATTGCATTCCAATTTGTGCCAGTCTATTACTTTGGAATGAGTACTTGCCAACAAATTAAATATTACACTTAACATATATAAGCTTGTAACTTACATGTCTTACATTTTTCACAGTCTCCATGAAAACACACCTGATTTCTTACATCTGAATAGATTTTCAAATGAAAAATGTGAGTTCATATGAAGCAGATCTGAAAAGCATGCCACTCTTGTCAGATTCATGACCAAAGAGCTCTCTATACTCTATTCATATAGAATTCTTCTTTGAATCCACAATAATTTTAAGTGTTTCGCCTGCATCTTGTGTATCCAATTATTCAATTTCATTCAAGTTGGACAGAAAAATGCTACCAGAACTTCTTTATCTACTTTCTAAGCTTGCTTGAATACTAGATCTGTGTTTTTTGAATCTTCCTATGTTCATGTCTACCTGTCAGAGGCAGCTTCCATCACCTATTGAGGTTAGGGAACGTTGATGTTCCTATTCTTGAAAAACTCAGTTGTATAATGCAGAAGAGAAAAGGAATTTGCAATGCAATTCTAGGTGCCGCAGTGATGGTTTCCGCTATGGCATCATCCTCTAGCACAATTCAAACAGTTTAATTTATAGCAAAGCTCACGTGGATTACATTTTTTGAATGCTCATATAATAGCTTTCTAAAGAATAGCATGCCCTATGTTGCTTGCTTCTGTACCATATACAGTTGCCACCCATGTAATTGTCATGGGTATTGGAGGAAAAAGTGTGTCAACTGTAATATTTGCAGAAAAAAGGCTTTTGGAAAATTCACTTCAGCATATTCTCCAAAACTAGTGACTGTAGATGTTACTGAAGCACAAGTGCCCTGTCCAGCAACCCATCAATTGCTTGCAAATTTATATGTATGTAATCAATTCTAGACTCTACATAAGTCCAAAATCATGACCCATAAGCATAGATTATATATGAATCAGATCAAGTAGCACGGAAAGAAAAAAGGAACAAAATTCAAAGAATCGACAAATAAAGTGTAAAGAGAGAAGACAAACAGACAAAACAGAACATGAATCCCATTGTCCTACAAGAATTGGAGAGACTGGAGATGGAGTCATTAGACACCACCTATCTCAATACAAAAGCTAGGAGACTTGCAAAGCCAGGAGATACCGCAGTGTTCATTTCTAGGTGTCGCAGTGTTCGTTTTGCTTGATGAGATTTAAGGCAAAACACCCACACCCCAAAGGATTTTTGGATTGAAGCTTCAGGTCTCTATTTTTTAATTCTTCAAGTCCCACTCTGTTTTTTAATTGATGTGTATTTTCTTAATTATGTTTAGTGATTGTAATTTTCTGCGTAAAGACTATGAAAATGAAGTGTTATGTACTAAAAACTCAGAATTCAAATACTGTCTACATTTCAATGTATTTTTGGATCAAACTTATGAAAATAAAGTGTTATGTACCAAAAGATTCAGAATTCAAATAATGCTTACATCTCAATGTATTTTTAAATCAAAATTTCAAGTCTCTTTTTAATTCTTCAAGTCTTTCTCTAATTTTTAATTATGTTTATCTTGTAACTATATTTATCAGTAATTGCTCTAGAAACAACTCAATTCACAAGCTGCATGAAAATGAAGTATTATATACTAAAAGATTCAATTCAAATTCCATCCCATACTTTGTCTACTTAGTCTACTGAAAAAAATATATGAAAGCACTTAAATATTGTAGTTGTAATATAGTAATAACAGTTAGAATTGACATTTTGTGTCTGCTAAAAAGTATAAATAAACACCTAAATATTATAGTGGTAACAATCAGAATATATGGTTACACAAGTACGAAACCAACCCATTACCGATCATCTGGTCACCAAAGAAACTATATTTTATTGGGAAACGGTATTCTTCACTCTTGTTTTTAATCTCATGTCGGTCTTCGCAACTATATTCGGCAGTGGTATTCTTCCACAAATACATCAGTAATACATTCTTTGTGCTCCCTTCTCCTGTAGCTATGTTCAAGGGTTTATGAAAGTGCTACACAGTAGGTTGTCAAACATTTTACACTGGAAGTGACAGGGTATTGGGTGCTTTGCAACAATACTTAGTCTAACATATTGAAGAGTTTTATTCCAGATAACCCATATGGCGTTCAGATCTATCAATTGTATTCATATCTTTGTAAATTTTTACGATAGTATTTCTAATGAGTTGTCTTTAAATATTTTCATTTTTCCTCTCAGTAAGCTAGAGATAAAATCAACTACTACTTGTGTTGTGTTTGAGTTTAAGTGGCCCATGAAATAATAAAAGAAAAATCAGCAGAGGTCAAGCAGAGCATATTTGCAACGATGCCACTTCAGTCAGAATATCAAAAGTAACAGAGAGAACAGCTGCATTTCCTTATAGTCGCAATAAATATTAAGGCAGATTTGGGAGTGATCTTTCCATTCATTTGTCTAACAGATATGAATCGATGCTTCGAATACCGCAAAATTCATTGAAAAAAAAAACGACGACTGGGTGTCAAACTAAAACCAGCAAGCATTTTACATATCAGGAGTTGCAATCTGCTACTTCTGGTTTTTCAACAGGTTGCATTTCTAGATTTCCTCCTGGAGTTTTTCATTTCTGCGCTTCTGTTTTGAATGGGAAATTTCCCTTGAAATTTTTGTTAACCTTGTGAACTCAATTCAGTTATGCAACATCCTTATTCTTGCAGGGAATTTTATAGGAAGAGGAGCTTGCAGTCAGCCTCTCTGCAAATTGAATCACTAGAAATATTAACTTGACTGAGTTAAATTATCTTAGCAATGTTGTAATTTAGTAATATGGATTTTCATCTTACAGGGCACTGGGTTCTGCTGGGAACATATTTTGCACAAACGAAAAGTAATTTGCTTCATTGGACCTGGATCACCATTGGAGATGATCGAGCGTATTGCAGAACTTGGAGTTGAGGTTTTTCTTCTAGTATATATTAAAATTGTGTTGCCATCTATTAGTTGTTTTGAGTTGCTGCAAAATCTCTAGAATTGAAATGGGAGGCCATATCCTCCACATAACACCCCGATCGGGGGCATTTGATATGTATGTTTCACTTTAGCAAACAATGTTAAAAAAATTAATAAAATTCTTAAAGATATTTTTACAAATGTCATGAACCTCACGATTTGGTTGGTAATGATCAAGTTTTTCTTCAAAATTTGGAAAATTTGATTTGCTAATATGCTTGAGATTCTGGAGAAAATGTGTGCCCAAGATGGCCGGAAAATTCTAAATAATTCTAAAGTTTGATTTTTGCTCGTCTTTAGCTCCTGTCCACCAAGTTCAAGAGATAATTTCTTATTGGGGTTAGAAAATAAATCAAGTTCAATTTCCAATATTCAATACAATTCGTTAGACAAATATAGTATAGATAGCATTTTGAGACACTCACCAGTATGTTTCTCGCACCATACCATTTGAATCTTCCACCTAACCTAAACATTAATGATCTTAAATTTGCAGAAAATGGGAGAGGATTTAGCTCATTACCAAAGTGCCGATACCCCAATCAATATGACTGTGTATGCTCAAATCCTTTATAAGATTCCAATTTGTGGCTACGAGAATGGAGCTGTACAGGAAACAAATGCATGGCGTCAGAGACTTGCACCAACCAGCATTATAGTGGATATGGTAAAATGAATTCATCATTCAAATAAGTTTCTAAAAAATGGTTTCTTCCCTTCAAATTTTCTTCCCATGGAAGAAAATAACAGTTTGAACTGCTTGTAATTCATACTGTACACTATTAAAAGTATAATTTTGCTAGCTTAAAGAAAAAAGATGAAGTCCGCACTAAGGAAACTACTTGCCACCAGAAAAAAGAAGCTATAAAAAAATATACATATACAAAGAGAAAAAGGAACCATCAAAGAGGAGATGAATGGTCACATAAAACTACACCAGTGAAAAACACTCAACTCCCACCCTCTGTAGTCAATGCCCACAAGCACAACAATATTTTTCAGCAGAATTCACAATCGTAGGAGCAGCCAAGGTTTCTTGCTCCCAAGTTATATGTCGAGATGCATACAAAGCTCTCCTTGCAGAGTGATATGCACGATCTTCTAATTTATGTACTTTTGCTGCTCCTTTCTCTTTAGTCAAAGATTTATCTTGCCTCCAGTTTGGACATTCACATGAATACATAGCATCATAGAAAGAGCTATAGACTACAAATCGTGATGAATGCTTTTGATTTGAACATAAAATATCATTTGACATATAGCTACTACTACTACTAGCAACAAAACAATGACAACTCTCAGCTTCCTCAATTGAACGATTTAATCTGTCTTCAAATGAAGACATGCATATACATTCCTCACCCGCATGTTTTCTGGGGAAAGGAAAGGTATCTACCTTTTCTAACAGAGGACGTGATGACTCTCCCACTTCCTCATGGTTCCTATATTTCTGTATTGCTCTCCTTTTCTAAGGAGCAGCCTCCATGTTGAAGAAATTTTCCTTGTATGCAGATTGCATTTGAATGCCTGGTTTTCTCTTTGTAGCCTTTAAAGAGACATGAGATGTCAAAGGGTTTCACAAATAGGAATATTTTTTTTCTTACTGTAGCACTTAGAAGGCCTGTAACAACAGTTACATACAGTATCAACTGTGTAACAGAGGCAGTGTCACCCTTCAAGACAGTAAAAATGCTAGGCTTGGGTTGAATTGGAATTTGTATTTTAATATCTTGCATTTGACATAAAGATAGTAATTCCTTCCAACCATGGTCCAATTTTCGCTACCAGTCCTAGTCACTAATTCATCAAATGCTTGCTCAAGGACTACAAAAATATTAGCTGTGAATATGACATTAATATTACGAGCTTTTGCTAGGGGATGAAATGTGTGTAACTGACAAATATCCGTTGCTACCAAAGATCCTGTATTTGGCTCTTGGTTGCTGGAACCATATACTTTGGCTCCATAATAGAGGATATATTAGTGGAGCTTATTGTATTACTATTATCAGGGTGATGAAAATTAGTTCTAGCTTGCAAAATGCTAGGTTTCATCGAACCAATATTTGTATTAATATCTAGAATTTGACATCAGGTGTAGTAATTCTATTGACTCCCCTTAGGGTTTGGCCTTGTTTAATTTTCTTTCCTCCAACTGTAGTAGATGTAGCTGAATTCATGTAAGATCAGTTTCAAATTTAAATAATACACATGTGTTAGGTCTTGTAGATTGGGCCTTTCTTCTATCCCCAAGCATTAGTTGACTAAGGGTTTCAGGTATTTATTCTATCCCCAACAATAGTTGACCAAGGGTTTCATGATTTTGTTAATACATGTCCGGTGGTGTTTGAGCAGCCTTGGAAATTCACTCTATAGAGGGCATCAATTTGTGAGGCAAAATTCATCTTGTCAGGATTGCACACAAGTTGTGACCTTTGCATTCATCTGCTTGTAATTTAGGAGTACCCCATGAGCTGTTTGTTTAGAACCAAAGAGCATGCAAATATAATGTTTAACAAATTTGCAAAAAGTTTAAACATGGCAACAACTAGACTCTAAATTCTCATCATACTATTTATGTGTCTTGACATGGCAACAACTAGACTCTGAATTCTCATCATTCTATTTCAAGGTTGGTTTCTGTATTGATACCTAATAAATTTAAGATCAATATGTGTTGTCACACTATGCTCTTTCCTAAATATACATTCTTGACAGAAGTAGCCACTATTACCTTTCGGTGAGTTTTCTACTGGCTTCAATCTCAAATTTTATATCGGTAACCTTGATAGCTCCACATTTTGGTAGCTCCAAGATGGATTATTTTCTGGAGGAGACCTTTTCCCTTTTGGAAATATTGAACTAAGCCCATCGGCTGGTGTCTTGAATTATGGACAGGTTTGTGGAACTCTGTTTTATTTATTTTGCATAACATATTTTATTTTGGGCATTAAAATTGTTTCCTAACATTGTCCTTTTGCCTGTTTCAAATCCAACAATTCATGCCTGTAATTTTTGTTCAGAAGTATCTTGAACTTTAGAAGGTTATTTTCAAATTTGACCAATACAGTTTGCAAGGTTTCCCTTGAACGAGCACATCAGCACATTGCATATGGTTATTGTTTGGTGTATATGCATTGACCCATTTAAAATGAAGTGGCTTCTTTTTCTAAAGTGCCACCCTTCATTGAGTGGGAAAAACCTATCTGGTTGGCTCATATGGGAATGCCTATTAGTGGATGGAAAACGTGCAGCTATGTTGGAAACTACTGAGGTGTATTCAGTATCCATATTAGCATTCTTTGTAGGCCAAGATCATTAATATTCTATTTCCTAGTACAAAGGTTTTCTTTCTGATATTCTACTATCCAATATGAGGTAATATTGTGAGGTGCTTCACTTCGAGAAGAGTATTCTAAATTGTCAATTGGGTCTTTTCTGAGGGGCCGAGAGGAAAGTTGTTATCATTCAAAACCCAGGTTCAAATCCCACTATGTGACATGTCCACTCTTTGTGAGCTAATTGTTGATTGAGGCTCTTCGTGGGCTAGTTGTTGATTGAGGCTGGCAAGGTATCACAATCACATCCTTTCCTATGCGATGGAGGGTGGGAGCTTGGAAATATGGATAGAAAAAAGCAGAATGGATCTTCCTGAGCTGCTAATTCCTGGCTCATTAACCTCTTACTTGTAGCTTCTATGTGGCTGCAGTCACATCAGGCCAGAAAAATTTCCAATACTAAGTCAGCCAGACAGTGCGGAATCTAGATCACCCAACCAATGGATGGTAGGAATCTTGTCACCAACTTCATTTCGGGCTTGAGTGTTAGGATAGCTGATGGTTGGCAGCATTTTTGATTTAGGGATTCTTCCCTAGTGCCCTTTGGATCCTCACCTATTTTGTTCTTTTGGGATTCCTAGTGTTACCATATCTCTTTAAGCCTTCTTTCTTCACTTTCACTCTACCCTTATTTTTTCTAGATTTGATTGGTAAATGACAAGGATTTACTTCCAAAATTATTCCCTAAAATGAGATGGTCTGTTAACATTTTTTTTAAGACTGGATCTGTGGGAAAAACTACATTGTTATCACTAGGTTTCTGTCAGGGCTAGAGATATAGAGGAAAAAGATGGTTGTTAAAAGAAATTATATTAAAATTTATAGGCTATATATGCCAAATAGAAAATATAGTCAAAATAATTCAATATAACGAATTAATTTTATATCTCTTGTAAATGTTAAGGGAAAACCAAAAATTTTCATTAATTGTGTTGCTCAAGGGAGGAGATATGCTAAAGAAAAAGGGCCAGAGAACAACTCCAAGATTTGTCATGTATAATGTTATGAATAGAATATATTGACAAAATGTATGGAAATGTACATGCTAGCATGGACAGGTGTAGAGTATCTGAAATATGTGTAATTTTCGAACTTACTAATTGGTTATTGTGGCTCTCCAGGCATGTTTTGCTTGTCAAATTGTAAACCTGCCCTTGCATGTGTTCTTTGGATTGGAATTTATTTATCTACATGTATTTCTCTAAACTTTTGTACAACCCTTGACTTGTAAGTTACCTGTGACAAACTGTATTGATGATGTTTTAGATCCCCACTACATTGTGTTTTGGTACGTCCCCATGGTTTATGATACGAGACAAGGATTCAACATTAGTTGTATCAATTGCGTGTTCTCCTATAGTCTTGCTGTTGTTTGAAGCCTCATGCTACTATCATGCTTTGCATTTAATGGAAAATAATTAGCAATCTAAAGGTTCTTTTAGAGAAAATGTTACATGGAGTTTACAAATACACATCTTTTATGTTTATCAGTGTTTTGAAGTTGTTTAATAGTTTACTTTTGTTGGTATTTTAGGGTTTATTTGAAGGCTTAAAAGCCTATAGGAGAGTTGATGGATGGATCGTGCTCTTTCATCCAGAATATAATGCATTGTGACTCACAATGGGTGTAGAGTGCATGTGTTTGCTAGCTCCATCAGTAGAAAAATTTGTGGAGGCTGTAAAACAAAGTGTTGGAAAACAAGTGTTGGGTAAGATTGTGCTTCTGTTTGAACGACTTTAAAGGCTTTTTCTTTTCCATACCCCAAATGTTGCATTTCTAATAGAGTGGATTTGGATTATTTATGCATGTTATTTGGTTGCAGATACCACCCTTTGGCAAAGTCTCTCTTTATATATGCCCACTACTTCTTGGTAGTGAAGCCGTTTTAGGACTTGCTCTAGCTCCAGAGGTTACTTTTCTTATATATGTTTCCCCTGTTGGAAACTATTTCAAGGTTGGTTTTTGTATTGATACCTAATAAATTTAAGATCATTATGTGTTGTCACACTATGTTCTTTCCTGAATATACATTCTTGACAGAAGTAGCCACTAGTACCTTTCAGTGAGTTTTCTACTGGCTTCAATCTCAAATTGTATATTGGTAATCTTGATAGCGCCACCTTGATAACATATCCCTTTCTCTCGTTGGTTTTCTCTTGCCCCAATTGTTCCTTGTGTGTCAATGGCATTATTGGATGAGATGTCCTTTAATTGGACAAGTTTCATTAGTGCAATGTCATCGCATATTGCTTTTACCTATAGAAGTATATATTTGAAGAGTTTCACAATGATTCTACCAGGAAGATGAAAATATCCAGAAATATTGTCATGGTTTGAAAGAGTATTGCTACAGGTTCCATGATGGTGAAATACCTCTCAGTACCATTTTTGAGAATTTACAAGACAAATGTTGGGAGGATAGTAATAAGCTCTGTAATTTGTCTTGTATTGCATCTGCATTTGCATTGCCATTGCTGATAAGAAATTTTGAAGTCTGGGAACCATATCAACATCCATATCAGGCTTTATCGATTACAACTTTATGGTAACGCGCCCATATTTATTTTAAATGAATATAGTATTCATGACAGTTTAATGGAGCTTAGTTACTATTGGTTCTTGTTAACAACCTTGTCTTTCATTATCCGAGGGAACTTTCATTACAATTTCATTACAGTTTTCAATTCCTGCTGTCGTTTCATTACAATTTCTTTTATTATCCGAGGTAACTTTAAATTATAGTTTCATTACAGTTTCCAATTCATTACAGTCTTTCATTACAGTTTCAAATTCCTGTTGTCATTTATCGAATAACCCATACTGCAATGACCATGGGCTATTTCATTTTTTTTTATAAAAATTTAACCTGTCGTCGCTCGAACGATGTAGTTTGCGAATGTAGATTTGAGCCCTGTTCAGAATAAAATTATTGATGATGTGAGACAAGCCTTCCCAGCAACATCTGCTAATGGGCATTCAGAATATTTTCATTTTTTTTTTAAATATTGAACCCTTTGTCGCTCTTCCAACGCCCTATAAGCGTCGGTCTTTGCAAGCGTCGGAAGACCGACATTACATTTAAAAAAAATTTACTATGTTGTCAGAAAAGCGACGTTTTCCAAATTCGGAAGAGCAACGTTCCCAAACCAAAACGTCGGAAGAGCGACACCACTAGCGTCGGAAGAGAGATTTCTACTCAATGTCGGTATTGTGACACTTCAAAGCATGGTTAGCCATAATTTCGGTCTTCCGACACTATACGAGCATCGATATTGCGACACTTTAGAAGCGTCGTTATCCATAACGTCGGTATTGTGACACTTCACAAGCGTCGCTATTGTGACACTTCATAAGCGTCGGTATTGCGATGCTTCTGCAAAACATCGGAACAAGTGTTGCAATACCAACACTTTATGGAAGTTTCGAAAGACCGAAGTTATGGCTAGCCACGCTTTTAAATGCCTCAAACTGTCGCTCTTGCGATGACTAGGAGTCGGAAAACCAACAAATTGACCGTCGGAAATTGGGCCAAATTTACTAGTGATTGAATCTAGTGCAATAATTTTGAACACTTTCCCCAGTGTTTCTTTTGAGGTTTTTATAGTCTGAAAGTATTTGGAGAGGGTTTTTTTCTAACTTTCCACTTGTTTAGGAATAACTGATGGAAGGCTTGAAGGTCATTAATACTATTAGGGGTTAAGCTTTTGAACCATTTTCTTTCTTCTCCCCCTAAGATTTGAGCAAGCAATCTGAGTTTGACAGTTTCATCATCAATCTCACTTCTGTCAAAATATTCATTCATCTTGTCCACATGTTGTGAAGCAGTAGTAGCACCACTGGCATCATATACTGGTGTCTTGGACTGATAGTCCTATGGCAGATTGACTAAAGGTAGAGGAGGGACTAGAGGGGCATACCATGTTGCCATGATAGGAGGTTGTGGAAAAAGTGGGAGGTTTATAGGTGGGGGATGTAAGATAGGAGGGGGTTGATGGAATGGTGTAGCTTGAACTATGGGTGTATGGATAACAGAAGTGGATGGACCAGCAAGAGATTGCTGAGCACATCTAGGATGAGAGAAACCAAAATTATGAAGGAAATGAAAATCAGGTGGAGTAGTTTCTCTGCTACCACGATGTTCACCTCTTTCTTGGGATGAAATTGGAGACTCAAAATCTATCTGATCTATATCATCAAGTGACCTAGTTCTAAATGGGTTTCTTAAGTCAACTTGTGAATCTTGTAGAATTGTAAGGTTTTCAGGGACAGAATTAGCTCTTTGGATTGGTCTGACAATAGTTGAAGCTTGAGCCTTAGGAGACTTCCTAAGTATGCTTTCAGGGTTATCAACTATCTTAGGATGGTTTAGGTCAGGATAGGCTCTAGTATGAACTCTTCTAGAAGCCACTATGCTATGTTTTAGACCCAATAATAAGAAACTTTTTAGCCAAATATGACAATCTTTAATAGGCTAACTGATCTTTTAGCAAGAAAACTTTAATCCTTAAAGTCTTTTGTACTGAGTTTAAATGATATTATGATAAAGGGTTTCGCAGTGGAATCTTGGGAAAACCAAGGAAAATCATCAGGCCTACTGAAGTTTCAGTGGAGTCACCAGGTGGAAATTTTTAGCTCTTTTGGAGGTAAAATGTTTTATGGTCCACCACCAAATACCAATCTAAATTTTTTTTCGGTTTTTTCTTTTTTTTTTAGTCTTATAGGATATGAGAGTGCCCTAAATCTGTTTCAACACTTAGCTATGGTGATGAAACAAATAGAGTTTATGCTTATGGCTTAGCTAGTTGATTCCTTCAAGGTTTGATAAGGCTCTATGAGAATCCAAATGGTTACTTAGTTTGTCACTGATTCAAATAAGTCCTATCATGATCACCATTTTCTTTTGTAGTGCTTGAAAAGAGCTACTTATACTGCACTGAATAGTGAGTGTTTTGTTTTAAGGATTTTACTCAGATATCCATAGTATGGTCGCTAGAAAATGTTGGATCCCTGTAATTTAGTAGAGTGGAAAGACTAAATGCTGTAGAGACTACATAAAAAACCACTTTGGGATTCTAGGATCTAGCCCTCCTAAATCCAGAGAGGGATCTATATATAAGTGCAAATATTGACTTATATTTTAAGGTTTTAGTATGATATTAGGCTAGTTATTAAGAACAAGGGTTTTTGTTTGTTTGGTTGGTCGGGTATGATCTTTAATTGGATGGAATATCACAAAATGAAAGAGTTTCAAAGGGTGAAGATGCAAGTGTATTGAGAAGTGCTCAGCAAATAGGATTAGTGTGAAGTAGCTTTAATCCATTGGGCAATGGAGTCACAAAAGGGTTTAATTGTACAACAATTTCAAGAGTGGTCCAAGGGGCAAGCCATCTATATCAAAAGATACTTTAGATTAAATGATGGAGTGGAACATTAAAAGTGTTTAGAAAGTGGGAAAAGCCAATAATTTCAACACAGATTTATCAACTTTCCATACAAGAAAAGCCTTTTTAAGCAACTGTTTAAAACCAACCAAAGGATGGGGCTAACCATGGACTTATTTGGACAAGCTTGTATTAAAGCTAACTTATCAGAAAACAATCCAGTAATCTCACTAGACTACTTTTAGAAGGGATGAAAATAGATAAGAAAACAAAGTGCAGCTTAAGATCAGGTCAGATATCATTAAAATACAGGCCTACTTTCAGAATACTCTTAGGGAAACTTTCAAACAACATTTGGAGAAAGAACTAGAAGATAGCAAAAACCATAAACTTTCCTAGTTTAACTCTACTTAGCATGTAATGAAAATCTCATTCAGGAACTACCTTTCAATTTTTGCACATCAAGACATGTGTTGGGTCATAAAAAGGTATCTTTCAAACACCTGATTAGCCTACATTAATCATCAATCTGGGAGCGACTTTTTATTTCAAGAGTGTACTCTGTCTGAGGCTGCAATTAACTAAGAGTAATGCTGTGAAGATGTAGTACATAATGCTGAATACAAGATTAAACGGATGCTTGTAAATAAATCTAATTACAGTAACATAAATGAAGATGCTTTGAAATCTTAACTACATCAATCTGCAAACCATCGATCAGGGATACAGTAGCAGTAACTCCTTCCCTTATAAATTGATGCAAGATAACCAATATGGGAACTTCGAAGCAATAACCAGTGTCCTCTACATTTGGTGATCTTGTTCTTAAAGCAATCGAAATGAAAGCAAACTCAAACTACTTGCTTGATAAAAATAACTGAAAAGGAACTTCCTCTAATAACAAAATGTAGAAAGGAACAACAACTTATAATTCCTATGCATAACAATTGTGACACATCTATCTGCTAATCTAAAGCTATGAATAAAAAATGAACATTAAGTAGAAATGGAACAGCAACATGAACTGAATAGTGATTATAATTTTAACGCAATCAAGCAACTAATCTCCATAATCCAATCCTGTCGACAGCCAAGACTACACAACAATCAATTATAACAAATCATAAACCAATATAACAGCAACTAGAATTAACGATAGAATAGCAAAACTTTATAATGATAGCAAGGTAAATGAGCAGCAAAAACACTTCTTGCAGATGATAAAAGTGCAATGCAATTCGTTAATGATCACAATGAATCTGTATTCAATCCAACAGCAGTCAATCAACTCTGCAATTAAAATAAAATTTAAACACAACTTCACACAATAGTAAGCAAAGATTAGAAATAAAAATGGCAAGCTAATTCCACCAGAGCCGGGCCCTTAGCGCCAGTGAAATACTGTTGGGCTAATTCTGAACTTAAGAGATGAAACGAAATGCCTCTTTGATATTAATCAAACATAAAGTATTACAAGGACTGTTCTCTCAAAGCCGAGAGTCAATAAAAAATATTACAGAGGAAATATTTTAATATGAGAACTTCCGACTGACCCTTGATCACTAAAGGGCATTTCTTTATATATCAGACCCTGACGGACAATACGAGGAATAAGATGAGTTTGAACAGCGATCCCTCATGATCGAAGGATCCTGAGGGATTCACTCCCCTTTGTTTAGTTATCATCTTGTTTACTTTGACCAAAGCCGAGATGTCCCCTGCCTTTTCTTGGAAATGTGTTCGAATAACATTGTCTTTGGCTAGATGTGGTTTAACACTAATGGACCAGCAATTGCATTAATCTCAGCCTCGCCTTTGGTACAGCTATTCACTTCATCTAATTCCTGTTTTTGTCAACAAAAAGCAACATTTAGTCATATTTTTAGAATAAACATAAACCTTTTCAATTCTATCATAATTCTTATAATAAATTACCTTCCCAAGGTAAAAAGGAGTATGTCTATAGTAAAAGAATGAGAAATTGCACAGTAATTTCATATCTTTTTCATTTCCCAACACACCCCCCTGCTTAATCTTTTTCATGTCCTCATGAAAACTATAGTTCACATGGAGAGCAGTCAAAGAATAAGCCGGATAAGGTTTGTCTTCAAAAGGTATAAAACCATGCAGTGCACCTAATTCCTCAAAAACATGCTCTGTCTGTCCTTCGGGGAGTTTGTAAATGGCTTTGTAGTCTGAAGTCGGATACCATGCAATGGGGCTTCAGAACCTACAGCCTAGCCAGAATGATCCTTCTTTTAAAATGAGATTACTATAGGAAATCAAGCGGTCCACAGCTAGCCCAAAGTTTTTATAATTAAACAGTTCTCTATTTTGCACATTCTGATTGGAAATTCTCCACCGGACCTTAGCTTCTATATAATCTTGGCTTCTAATAGATAAAAAATAATTTGTGCCATTCAAGATAATCGATTTGTGGATAGGCCCCAATGCTTGGGTAATGCCTTCCTTTGTCATCAAACTTTTCTGCCTAGCCCAAAATTGAAATGGGTCCTGAGGTTCACTTCTAACCCATAAATCTAATTCATTTTCCTGCCTTTGAAAAACATTATAGGATTTAAGCCATTTTAATTGGTTTACAGCAAAGGAAATGAATGCCTGGTGTTGGACATCTCCCACAAAATGGCTAGGATTTGATTCACAATCGTTTTCAAGTATTACATTATGTAAATAAAATTCACACAAAAGGCGTTGTACTTTGATCCCATAAAGTTTGCAGCATGATACAAAGTCATCTACAGTTTCTAGCTCTATGGATTTCTCTGCCCTAAGTGCCTTAATATTTAGCTGTAAATATCTTTCTAGTAAAAATAAAGCATACTTTTTGGCAGGACATCTACAGGCTAAGACATCAGTGTACAATGAGCAGAGAGTGTCCATTCGATTATAGGCTAGTTTTAATTGGTTCATTACCTTATCAGCCTTTTCCTCTGCTCTTCGACACTTTTCGTGAGCTTCAGATTCTACTTCATGGATAATATTCATCTGTTTTTGCAACTCCTGATATCTCTTCCTTGGGATAGTGTCTTCTTCCAACCTTTGCCTTTCTATTTGGGCCCGTGCCAACTCCTCCTGGAGTCTGACTAGTGTTGGGTCACTAAAGGTATGCTGACTACTAGCTTGCATGTTTCCACTTGAAGCGGGTCCCTCTGGAACAACTTGTGTTGGAATGGCTGTTTTCTATTCCGTATCTCCATAATTAGGCTCAGGCATGGCCTCTGCAACTTGGGGGTTCCTCTTAGCAACCACTTTTCTATTTTTTGAAGCTCGCTTAGCAGCTATGCTTCTTCTCTTGGGGGCTCGCTTAGGCATTTGTTTCATTCTCAGAACCCTAATGGTTTGTCTGAGCTGCTCTACAAGTCTGTGAAGCTTCATTCGTTCCCTGTGAAGCTTTTCAATCTCAGTCACTTTCCTCATCTTCTTGGATGGAACAATTGTTCTTTTATCTGAACTTGTTTGCTTAGTAGGGTTTTGGTCCATATCACCCGTTCCTTCAGTTAAGTTCTCTTCTTGGTCTTCTGCTTAGGGTTCTTCTTCCACATTCATATGCCCTTGGCTAAATTCTTCGAGAATTATATCCTTGGTCGACTCTGCAATCCCCTGAGGGCTTTCAAGTTGAGATATTGCTTCGGTGTTCTCTTTTTCTTGTTCATGCCTTTCAGGGGAAGCAACCCTAGCTTCGCTAGGGTTTTCTGTTTCATCCAGCATTTCTTCAGCTATTTCTTTGTCGATAGCAGAGTACTCTGGTAACTGATTAATATCAATGTTAAGGTCCAAAGGGCTATGAGGCTACACATAGTCACTCATATTGGCTAGAATCTGGGCCAATTGGTCCTCCTGTAAAGGGCTTATAGTAGCATTTTCAGAAGGCTCTGTTCCTTCTTTGTCGCTACTATGATTATCTTCATTATCCTCACAAGTATGATAGCTTCCTTCTTCCTCATCCGAATATCGAATTTCTCCTTCAATTTCCTCTTCCTCAGTATTTCCTTCCTCTGCACTGGATTGTTTCTCACCACTGGTGTGGTGACTTATTTCTTCTTTGTTCGAATAGGGAATTTCTCCTTCCAGTTTCTCTTCTTCATCAGTACGAGGAATTCCTCCCTCCAATTGTGGAGGTTGTTCATCCTCTGAGCTGTGCAATTCTAGGGGCTGGCTACTGCTACCAGGAATTCCTTCCATCATCCCCTTACTTCGTTTTAAACAGAGGTACTGTCTGTGAGTTGATGGCTCAGCTATTGAGCTAGATATTCTCTTCCGTTTCAGGGCAGGTAAGGCTAACCCTCCATAAATGGAAAATATCAACTCTTCCGAGCCGGTTTGTTGCTGGAAGAGGCTACGACTCACTATTAATCGAATTAGGCAATGGTGGCTAACCACCATGTCTGCATGCTAAGCTTTTCTTATATTACGAGCGATATCATGCAGTAAATAATTTTAAAATGCATGCAAATTTATAGTGCATTTATGTTTTAATACAGCCAGTAATTTAAGTTGGTGAGGTCTTACCACGTCTTTCCTTCAGTCGCATGTTATATAGGCCTGCACTATCTTGGCCAATTCCGTCCATGGTTCTCCCAATGATGCTGGTTGAACTCCTTTGCCTTTGACAACCAATTTCTGTCCATCATCCTGAAAAATCTTCATGGCTTCTTGAATCCTAATCTTCTTCTGAGTCCATATAGTTCCTTGCGCTGGTATGCCAGACACTTCTGCAATTATTTCATCGGATACAGCTATATGTCTTCCTCTAACCATGGAGAATCCTTCTTGCAAGTTCTGTAAAAACTCGGTGGCCACTGCTTCATGGGGTTGTTTCATCCTCGTGAAATATGTAATCCATACTAGTCTTTCCAAAATATTTCGTGCAATATCAGAAATGACTAGCACATGCAGCTCACTCCGAATTGGTCATCCTCCCATTGTCTCTGCACTCTGTTAGTTCTTCCCAAACACACAGTGATCGCAATGGAAGAGCACAACACGGTAAATTGGAATAATGTTGTTAAATTTTTGTTATTCCCTAGAATGCAGGGATTTGGTTCACATACAGGTGAAGAAATATCAAGATTTGAACTGCATGCAGACATCCGCGCCCCCCTTGAAGGATGATAGATCACCCTCGACCATCAATTGAGAGAGGCAAGTGTGGCACAACAGTAGTACAGTAGGGAAAAAGTAGGCATAATTATGATACATTCAATCAAATTATAGCAATTACTGAAATCAATGCATGTGATAAATCGGTAATAGATGTAAAATTGTTTTGTAATGATTCAAATATAAGGAGAAGGGACAGCTTAGGATAAACATAAGTACAAATTCATTTATTATCCACTTCAAAGTAATATGATCAATTTATAATGATTTTCATGTTTAATAGGTTCGAAATCAAAGGTTAAGGATTCATACTTTCATTTGATATTTAAATAGAGACATAGGAAAAAGGGTTTAATATGACTATTGATGTGTATAAATGTGACTCCAATACCATCAACAGAGCTCTGTTGCCCACAGGTGTCCATAACCTTGACATAGTTTCTTTCTCACCCTTGGAACCATTGTCCTTTATGCTGAGGAAGTTCTTGTTAAATGTCATAATGGAGGCCATTGTGCTGGCTTGGTGACCATATAAATCATAATGCCATTCACCAGGAGGGAGTGAAAAGTGGACAGGCCGGCTCGTGATGAGACCTCCTGTTCTAAGGACTTCCTTATTTTTTTAATTTTCCATTGGACCATATCCCTGGTTGGGTGGCCATGTTGGGAATGCCACTTCACTGACTTCCTTATGATCATGGTAGGCTGGCTCTTGATGAGACCCCCTATCCTTGATCTGCCAAATCATACAATTATTAGTGAAACATATAAATATTTTTCTTTTTCATATAGCACTTTCCTAGTTATTCATAAAGGATGGCTCAGCACTCCTTAAGAGTAGACATGGTGGAAGAAGTCTAAACATCTCAATAGAAAAAAATAAGCCCTTATTGTTACTCCATAAATAAAAATCAAATAAAGTTATAACATATGCGAAATAACCAATCATGATAAGGATAATCGATCAGATTAATTCAGTGGTAGTAAAACAGCAAAATCATGTTATTGATTATGTCCCTTTTCCATTTTTCTTATCATTACTAAATTTTTTTTTTTAAATGACGATTTCTTTTGATTTGATGATTACAGTAAGCTTTAATTTGTATGATTGTATATAAATAATATGTTTGTCTTTAGAAGAGTCATCAGAAATTCTCAAAATGATAATCTAAAACAAAAAACAATCCACTCAAAAGATGTTATTCCTTTAAAAAGAACAGCAAAAACAATCTTCGGAACTGCTGTTCTTTTCAAAAGGAACAACAGAAGTGTTGTTCCTTTAGAAAGGAATAGAAAAAATCAAAACAAGGGAAATAAACAGAATTTTTGAAAAAAAAACAAAATTCCATGAAACAAACCACTAAAACTGAAATAAACAAAGATTGAAAAAAAAACGAATTCCCTAAAACAAATAATCCAAATAAATGAACAATATTTATGTACAAAATTTAAAAAAAGGAGATGATTTAATAAACTGGTGTCGAGGAGGAGTTATCCCTTTCAACCAAAATTTCCATGATAGAATCTTCCCACAACTGTTGCTAAAAGGATTCCTGGGTAAGCGGTTTATGATACAATCGTACTCGATGACCGTTTACCTTAAAGGAATGCCCAGATTCATCAATGGTAGTTAATGTAATAGTGCCATTATTGTGCACTTTTTTTATTTCATAGGATTCGAGCCATCGTGTTTGGAGTTTCCCTGGAAAATCCTGAAACCTAGAATCATATAGGAGTGTCTAGTCTCCTTCGTGGAAGACCTTTTATTTGATCAGGGTGTCATGCCATTTTTCTCTCTGTTGTTGGATTAATGCTATGTGCTGAAGAGTAGAGAGCCTAAATTCATCTAATTCATTAATTTTTTGCAATATTTTGGCTTGGGATTCATTTAAATCTAGACCCACCTTTTGAGCTTTTCTTAATGTTTGAATTTCAAATTCTATTGGAAAGATGGGTTCTTTTCAAAATACCAATTGATATGGTGAATATCCCGTAGTGGGTCTCCACATTGTTCGATATGCCCACAATGCTTTTGGAAATCTGTAGGCCCAATCTCGTCTGTGTGAGGCAACAGTTTTTTTCAATATAGATTCAATCACTTTGTTCGTGCTCTCTACTTGGCCATTGGCCTGTGGGTGGTATGGGGTTGTAATCTTGTGCTGAATGTGGTAGTTTTGTAGTGTTTTAGCTAATTTATTACCTACAAACTGTGGTCCTCCATCTGTGATTATGTCCCTTAGGAGGCCATATCGAACAAATATTTGGAAAAGAAACTATATTACAGAGTCTTTTGTAGCTTTTGAAAGAGCCTCTGCTTCAACCCATTTGATGACATACTCAGTTGTAACTAGAATATATGTTTTTTTGGTTTGAGGCAGGGCTAATAGGGCCAAAAAAATCAAGCGCCCAGCGTTCAAATGGTTCAATCACTAGTTGGGGGTTCAAAGGCATTTCATCAAACTACCCAGGGCGACCTGCCCTTTGGCAGCTATCACAGGCCTGCACAAATTTTTTGGCATCTTTAAAGATAGTATGCCAATAATAGCCTGTTCGTAAAACCTTATGAGTAGTTCTACGATATGCAAAATGCCCGCCACACTGCCCATCATGGCATGCTTTCAAAATATCAAATACCTCATCCTCCCGAACACATCTTCTTATTTTCATATCTGCACCTGTGTGAAATAGGTGCCCCCCAATCCAAGAGAATCGGATACTACGTTGTATTATCTGCTTTCATTCACTAAGGGATAGATGTTTAGGTAATTTACCTATTGCCAAATAATTTGCTATATTAGCATACCATGGGGTTCTAATAGTAACAGCGAACAACTGTTCATCTGGGAAATGGTCTTCAACTGCTTTTGTATCTGTTGGCTTTGGCATTCTTGACAGAAAATCAGCTATAGCGTTCTCCTTTCCAGGTCGATCTTTGATTGTAATGTTGAATTCCTACAATAAAATCAACCATCTTGTCACTCTTCCATTTGTAACAGGTTTATTTGCTAAAAATTTAATGGCAGAGTGATCTGTATATAGTACTACAGGATACCCAGTTATATAATGTCTAAACTTATTTATAGCATGTACTACAGCTAAAAAATCTTTCTCAGTCACAGTATAATTTAATTTAGCAGGGAATAGATTTTTTCTAATGTAATAAATTGCATATGGCTTCTTTTCTTCCTCCTGCCCAAGTACTGCTCCAATTACTGTCTGAGGCATCAGATGAAATTTGGAATGGAAAATTCCAATTTGGGCCCCTTAGCACTGGGGCTGTTGAAACAAGATTTTTCAGATCATTGAAGGCATTGTCACATTTATTTGTCCAAATGAAATCAACATTTCCAGTTAGTGCATATAAAGGTGAAACTATTCGAGAATAATGCTCTATAAATCTTCTATAGTAACCAGAAAATCCAAGAAATCTACGTACCTCTATTTGTGTGGTGGGTGTGGGTATTAACAAGATTATTTGAATTTTAGCTGGGTCCACCTGAATTCCAGCTGCTAAAATATAATGCCCTAAGATAACTCCTTCGGTCATCATCATATGACATTTCTCATGCCTTAAACAAAGCCTAGTGTCAATACATCTTTGCATCACCTTTTCTAAATTTTCTAATGCTGGCTCAAAGTCATCCCCATAAGGTGTGAAGTCATCCATATATATTTCGAGACCTTCATTTATTAAGTCTGCAAAGATGCTAAGAATGGCCCTTTGGAATGTAGCAGGGGCATTGCATAGGCCAAAAGGTAAGACTCGGTAGGCAAATGTCCCCCATGGACAGGTAAAAGTAGTTTTGTCTTGGTCTTTAGGGGCAATCCGGATTTGATTGTATCCACTAAAGCCATCGAGGAAAGAAAATAATTTCTTTCCTGCCAATGTGTCTAATACCTGGTCAATGAAAGGAAGGGGAAAGTGGTATGTTTGTGTTGCCTTGTTAATTTCATGGTAATCTACACATATTCTCCACTTTCCGTTATTTTTTGGTACCACTACTAATGGAGAGACCCACATGCTATCAGATATTGGGTAGATGAAATTAACGTCCAATAGTTTTTGTAATTCAGCTTTCACAATATATTTAAGGTGAGGGTTTAGTCTTCTTTGGGGTTGGCAAATGGGTCTCGCATCTTTTTCAATATAGATGTTGTGTGTACACAATTGAGGGTCAATTCCTTTCATATCGGGGTAATCCCATGCAAAGGCTGCTTTGTATTTCAGTAATAGTTGGACCAATTTCTCTTCTTGTTCAGCAGTCAGATTTTTGTTAATGTTTAGAGTTTTTCCCGGCTCAATTTCTGCAACCTTGCTATTATACACAGAAGTAGTGGGTATTACTTGATCAGGAATGTCTTTCAAAGGATCTTCTTCTTCTTTATTATCAAATGCTGCCTTGATCATGTGACATTGCAGATGAGATCTGATTTGAAGTTTATTAATAAAACTATTAATGATATCATCCTTTGTTTGATCTTTGAAATCAAGAGCATTTTCTATAGTTAGAGGTGATCTCATATTTTCCGTAAGATATGATATAGGTTGTTTCCTTGTTTTGATTATTGATAGACTTGGTTGGGCTGGGGGATATAAAGCTAAATTCTTAACATAGTTTTCCCTTTTTATTGTCATGTTGCCTTGTCGACATCCAATATAAGCATCGGTAGTTGCCAACCAAGGTCTACCTAGGATTAACGGGTGTCCTTCTAGTCGGTTCTTTGGATTGATAACCAGGAATTCAGCAGGGTATTCCCAGGAATCTACAAACACCATTACATCTTGTAGTGTACCCTCTGGTTTGACTACCGGTCGGTCATCCAATTCCAATAAGGTTTTTGTTGGTTTAAGTAATGTAATGCCAAGTTTTTGATAGGTAGTAGTTGTTAGGATATTGATTGCTGCTCCCAAATCAACTAAGGCATTTGGAAATGATTGCCCATTGATTTGCACTGTCACTATAGGATTTCTTGGGTCTTCATATTTGATAGGTGTTTCCATTCCTGATAATAGGTCAGATAAAGTACCAACTATTTGGACAGTTGGGTTGGTGGTTGTTCTCCTCTTTGGATTTTTTATGCATAATTCCTTAATGGTTTTTACATAAATAGGAATGTCTTGAATAGCTTGGAGGAGAGGGATTTTTATACACAAATTTTTTAATTCTCCTAGAAGATCAAAATTAGGATGTTCTAATAGGCGTGGTATGATTAATCGTTCTGGGAATGGTGGAGAGGAAGTTGTTACTTGTTTTTGATCTTGTTGTTCAACTTCCTTCTCTTTCTGTAATGTTTTTTCCACAGGTAACGGGTCTTCAATATGAACATCGTTGTTTCTCTCTATTTCTACTATGCGCCCAGACCTTAATTGAAGGTCATTGCACTCCCTCAGTTCAATTTCTACTTCTGGGGGTTCCATTATTTAGACAGACTGAACTGGCCTATTATTTGGGTTTGGGTTGGGGTGGGCTGGGAGTTGTGGTCTTAAGTTGGTCTGGGGGTTTGTATAGGGAGCTGACAGTGTAGGTTGAGAGAGATGGATTGTTCCAACTGGCTGATTTGTAGGTCTTTTCCAGTTTGACTGCTAAGCCTAACTCTGCGAAGTAGAGGGGGGCCATTGTGTAGGATAGTTATTATTTTTCCAAAACGGTGGGCAGAAAGGAAAGCTAGCCCAATTATTTTGATTTGATTGATTTGGCCAAGATGTTATAGGGAATCGCTGTTGTGAAAAATTGGGGAAAGTTGGTTGATTTTGCCACATTCCACTATATTGCTGAGCATTGTATTGAGGAGGCTGAAAAGAATAAAATGGATCAGTTTGCATACCTAATTTTTGTGGCTGCCATTGTCGGCGCTGATTAAGCAGACATGCCACTTCTGATTCTTCTTCTGCCTCCTTATAAACTGATTTTAAGTGAGGGAGCGAAGGACATACTTCTATAGGGTGATCTTTTGTGAAAATGGCGCAGACTTTGATCACATCCAAAGGGCACTCTTTGTGGCTGTGTTTCTTTCTGCATCTAGGGCAGAATATCGCCAAATTTTTCTCTGCTTTTGCTTGCTTTTGTTTGGCTTGCATAATGTCGAACTGTGTTTTTAGAGTCCCCATTATATCTGTCTTAAAATCTTCTAGCAGATTTCCAATCTCTGCAAGAGTCACACTTTCATCATAGGTCTTGTTTTCTCTTGTAATCACATCACGTTCTGCTGATTTTAGCCTCGTGTTGCCCCTCAAACTCCTGATACACAATTCAATAATGTCAGCATAACTTTCTCGATATATATCACCTTTTCCCATAATATTCAATGTCTCAACCCATTGATATTTTATTCCCCTAATTAATGTAGTTTTCAACACATTATCAGGTAAGGGTAAAGATGCATAAGGAGATCTCTGAAGATTGTATTGAAACCGTTCCACATATTCTTCCAAGGTTTCATTTGGTTTTGTTGTCATTTGGAATATTTCATCTTTTAGTTCCTAAGACCTGCAATAATCTTGATACTTTTTTAAAAACGTAGCCTTCATCTGATCCCAATCAGTTATGACACCCCCACCTAATCCCATAAACTATCGTAAGGCTGCCCCTTTTAATGTAGAAGGGAATAGTTTTAGTTTTTGGGGATCGGTGGTATAATCATATCCCCTGCATAACACATCAAATTCAAACAAAAATGCATCTAGATCTTCTGATGTTAAGCCATGAAATGTAGGAATATGTTGAAGGGGAATGGCCTTGATAGGTGCATTGACTGCAGTATCTACTATAGGATATTGCAGCGTAGAGGTTTTTTGGGGTGTCTGCTGGTTCTGATTTTGGTTTTGGGCCATTTGGTTGAAAATGTGCCAATATCCTTCTTGGTTCTCAAGGGAATTCCTAGGCTGAGTAGAAGGAGCAGGAATGGCTTTGACAGCACTTCCCTTATCTGGAACAATGGCTATTCCTTGTTGACCTACTATTTGAGGTGATTCAGGACCTTGGTTTTGAATAAGTTTAACAACACTTCCCTTATCTGGACTACTTACTGATTGGGCTATTTCAATAGGAGATTGTGGGTCTCCTGTTTCCCCTTCTCCTTCACGGAGATTACTAGAATTCCCTTCTTGAGGGGTAATTATGCAAGGATTCTCAATTTCTTGGGAATCTTGCTCAATTCCCTCTGTTTGACTATGTATCTCAGCAAAGGCTTTAGATGGTGACTCTGTAGCCTGAAGGGAAGTAGTAGACTGTCTAGAGATAGCTTTTCTAAATCCTACTGATGGCTGAGATTCAGTTCTTTTAAGGATTTCGTCAATAAAATTTGTCTGCCCAAGGGTCACCAGTCCCTTAGGTTTTTCAATTTTAGAAGGAATTTTTTTTTGCCTAGTTGGTCTATTCATTCAAGGAAACAAACCTTCATTCCTACCTAAAGAAAGAATTTTACCTACTTCTGTTGTGAAGCAAGTTGTGAGCAAGTGTGTTTCTTGCCCAGTGCACAGGTTCTTACCTTCCATCTTTAATACCCAATTCTTCACAAGCAGAAGAAAATCAGTTGTGCATCACTCCTTTAAAATGGCATACACTCTCCCCGGCAACAGCGCCAAAATGTTGGGTCATAAAAAGGTATCTTTCAAACACCTAATTAGCCTACATTAATCATCAATCCAGAAGCAACTTTTTATTTCAAGAGTGTACTCTGTCTAAGGTTGCAATTAACTAAGAGTAATGCTGTGAAGATGTAGTACAGAATGCTGAATACAAGAGTAAACGGATGCGTATAAAGAAATCTAATTACAGTAACATAAATGAAGATGCTTTGAAATCTTAACTACATCAATCTGCAAACCATCGATCAGGGATACAATAGCAGTAACTCCTTCCCTTAGAAATCGATGAAAGATAACCAATCTGGGAACTTGGAAGCAATAACCAGTGTCCTCTACAGTTGGTGATCTTGTTCTTAAAGCAATAGAAATGAAATCAAACTCAAACTACTTGCTTGATAAAAATAACCGAAAAGGAACTTCCTCTAATAACAAAATCTAGAAAGGAACAACAACTTATAATTCCTATGCATAACAATTGTAACCCATCTATCTGCTAATCTAAATCTATGAATCAAAAATGAACATTAAGCAGAAATGGAACAACATGAATTGAACAGTGAATATAATTTTAACGCAATCAAGCAACTAATCTCCATACTCCAATCCTGTCGACAGCCAAGACTACACAACAGTCAATTATAACAAATCATAAACCAATAGAACAACAACTAGAATTAAAGACAGAACAACAAATCCTTATAATGATAGCAAGGTAAATGAGCCGCAAAAACACTTCTTGGAGATGATAAAAGTGAAATGTAATTCGTTAATGATCACAGTGAATCTGTATTCAATCCAACAAAAGTCAATCAACTCTGCAATTAAAATAAATTTTAAACACAACTTCACACAACAGTAAGCAAAGATTAGAAATAAAAACAGCAAGGTAATTCAACCAGAGCCAGGCCCTTAGCGCCAGTGAAATACTGCTGGGCTACTTCAGAACTTAAGAGATGAAATGAAATGCGTCTTTGATATTAATCAAACATAAAGTATTACAAGGACTGTTATCTCAAAGACGAGAGTCAATAAACAATATTACAGAGGAAATATTTTAATATGAGAACTTCCGACTGACCACTGATCACTAAAGGACATTTCTTTATATATCAGACCCTGACGGACAAGACAAGGAATAAGATGAGTTTGAACACCGATCCCTCAGGATCGAAGGATCCTGAGGGATTTGCTCCGCTTCGTTTAGTTATCATCTTGTTTACTTTGATCGAAGCCGAGTTGTCCCCTACCTTTTCTTGGCAATGTGTTCGGATCTCCTTGTCTTTGGCTGGATGTGGTTTAACGTTGATGGAGTAGCAGTTGCATTAATCTCAGCCTCGCCTTTGGTACAGCTATTCACTTCATCTAATTCTTGTTTTTGTCAACAAAAAGCAACATTTAGTCATATTTTTACAATAAACATAAACCTTTTCAATTCTACCATAATTCTTATAATAAATTACCTTCCCAAGGTAAAAAGGAGTATGTCTATAGTAAAATAATGAGAAATTGCACAGTAATTTCATACCTTTTTCACTGCCCAACATGATGGACTAACCAACATTACTTGATAATGTTTATACTTAATTTCAGTCATTCCCAAATATCACAATTAGCAGAAAACATATAGATAAAGCTTATCAGTGAGAGTAGGGTACTTTAGAAGTAAATCTTAGCTCTATGCTTGTTGTTCTTTATCAGGGAAACGTGAACAAAATGGCATACATGAAAGGAAAACAATAACAATAACAGGTACTTCACCAATGATATAGACCAGGATCCCAAGAATCAGCTTGTATATTGATTTTCAATCTAGTTACAAACTACATGTCCAATGTTTCATCATAGCAACAACTTCTCTTCTCAGCCTAACTTCTTCAATAACTTAACAGAGCTTCAAAGCTTCAGAACTTATTTACATTCAAAAATGATTCGATACAGAAACTATTACATCAAATTCCAAAAACCAAGAATATCTCATCTTCTTCAGAAGTATTTATAGAAGAAAGAGGAGGTGGAAAAGAAGAGTAATTTGTCAATTAATACAAGTTTTAATGCTTCTCTGTCTTTGAGGGGCTCAATAGAGAAGTTTTCTGATATTTTCTCTGTATTAATTGGTTTTCATTAAGTATTAAGCTACTTGGAATATTTTTTTGACTTTAAAACTCTTTAGGTAGGCTGGCAATAACTTTGACTTGTTTTTAACAAAATATCACTGACTAGGCAATAACTATGCCTTCTTCAATTTATGAAAGCTTGTACGTGGCACTTTTAGTAGCTAAAAAAAAATATTTGGACTCTTATGTGGCAGTGGAGGCCTCTTTTCCTGATATAACTCTTTGTTTTTTCTTTAAACACTTTTAATTTTCTTTTGGTATGTGTTTAGGCTTAATTAGCCTTGATCTTCATCTTTGGGACTTTATTCTTTAACATTGTCTTTATCTCTTCATTTGATGGATTAAAACCCTGATCTTCAGGCTCTGGCTTTAATCCCTTTATCGTTAATCTCTTCACTCTGATACACTTTGTTTGTTTTGTTTATACAGGTGGATTTCTACTATTGAAGGGTCTCTGTTAAACCCTGGATCGTGATCCAATTGATTTAAACTTGGATTTCAGAACCCGCAACTCCTTTTCTTCTTTGATAAAAACCACAGAATTGTCATTCTGGGCCGAAAATGTCACCTGTCTGTGACTGTAGAAATCCTCAGAATAACCACCATTAAACCCTGAAAGACACAACAAATTTTTTAAGAAACCCTACGGATGTGGTAAAGACTACTTCAGAGGCTCGCGAGGGTGGGGGAGCAGTGAGGAAAAAATGTGGATGTAGCGGAAAAAGGGAGAAAAACCTTGGCAGAGCAGCTAACTAGGTGCAAATGGAGGTTTGGGCACGACGGTGAACAGGAGCCGTTGGATTAAGACAATCAACGGTTGAGATTGCTCGATGAAATGTTTTGCGGAAAAGTTAGGTGGGGACATGGATGGGGGTGAGATTAAAACAGGATCGTCCGATCTCAGAGATCGACGGTGGAAATTAAAAACGAAGGTGACGTTTGCAGAGAGCGGTGGTAAGGAAGAAAACTGGAAACGGTTTTTGCATTATAAAATGGGGGGTAGGCAGTATTGCTTGAATAAATGCGATCCGATACATAGGTCGACACGCGTCCCTCGGAATACCACCTATTTTGCAAAAAAAAATTGGCATTAACATTTAGGCGAAAAAATATTGCGAAATGCAACATGAACCGTCAGATCAGAGGTGCCAAATCTGACGTTAAGGAAAGCGTGCGACAGGAGGTAAGATGCACGGGCATGGGATGATAGTGGGACCGACGGATGCGTCAACACTTTTTTCACGTAGCGGGCAGGTGTTTGACTTATTGGGTTAAGTCCCGATCGTAGGATCTTTTTGATGGATGGTTGGGGTTAAAAGATGAAGCATAAATGTTTTTAAAAGGGAGAAAAGAAGGGAGAGGGAATGGGCAGAAGGATGGGGCCTGATGGTCGTTGATCTGTATAGATCAACGGTCCAGATTCGCCGAGGACCGCTTCGTCGGGAAAGAAAGAATAGAAGGGACAAAGTAGTTTGGAGATGGTTTTAAGCCCTTTAGCACCCGATTACGGGGCTATAGGTCATATGAAGGATGGGGTTTCAAAATCCATAAGCCCTCGGGGGCTAAAAGACTTATAGTGCAAAAGGGTGTTTTTAGGCTTTAAAACAGGGATTTTAAAGCCAAAACGGGGGTTTCGATAGATGAAAGAAGGATTTTTAAGCTGGATAAAAGAGAGGTACAAGGCTTAAAGGGGTTTTTGAAATGATTTAGAAGTCAAATTGAAGATCTCCTAATGGATGAAATTAGATAATGAAATGAGGAGGTGAAATGAGGGAAAATGGGGTTTCTTAAACAATGTTTCTCTTGGTAACCAGCAGGTACTTTAGGATTAATAGTGAAACATCAGTGAAGATTAACTCAAAGGTTAAATAACATCATAAGACTTCAAAAGATGATAGGTTTTCAAAGGAAACTATCTCTTGAAGGCTAAAAAATATTTAGCCACCATTTGGTATGACAAATTTTTATAGGTGGCTAACAGGTTTCATAGGAGGAGGCTCTTCATGTCCGGTGAGGGCCACAAACTTCTTGGCAAGTGACTTACTATAGGCATAGTCGTTCCAGAGTGGGCTCGGAGGAGGCAGCGTGGTGGGCACCTTGGTGGAGAGATTGGGGAGATAGTTGAGGATTGCCTAGCCCGTAGTCGTATTGGGCTTCCGCCCTCTCACATTCACAGCTACCGAATAGTTGTTGGTGGGATCCTAATCGAACTTTATCAAAACTAAGTATGATTCTCCGGAGTAGACATCTAGATTCTCCAGCTCCATCAATGCCACGTAGTGGCCGTCTGCTTCCACAACGGTCATCTTATGTCCCTGGAAAACATGGAACAAATAGTTAGATATTTATTTTAAGATTTAATTAAATTGAAATAATGAAGGATCCATGAATGCGTTACTTCACCTGAATCAAAAAATTGAGGGCTGATAAGGAAGCTACGCTATCGATGCACAGGTGGTATGTCTTGCCAGGTTTCACCAGTAGAATGTGCGTCGAACATTGGCTGCTGGTAGCATTGCAAGTTTTACTACTATCTGCCAAGTATTTATATTTTCCTTGGCCCTCTATCAGCAGAGAATGCAATGTCAACACACAAATACATGGTTATTCATCCAGTTTCCATCAATCGGGATATCAAAGAGGAGTATTTGGATGAAAAGGAAATGATATATATACCTGAGGTTCCCCAACCTAGACAAAGGTATTGGATGAGAGGCCCACGGCTCATTGGTAAGTTCTAGTATGCCACCAATCATTGAGGATGATGCTCAGTTCTCCGTCATAGACAAAGGGCTTGATTTTTGCAGAATCAACTATCAAAGAGGCATACAAACTAGTGGAACACTGCATACCGTATTGGCCATGATAGAAATATGTGCCAGGATGCATACATTACTATTAACACTAGGCCACTGTCTTCTTACAGATTCCAAACATAATATAACCATGTTAAGATGAAATTATTGAAAATAAAATATGTTAAACATACTATGTCAACAACGAATCTGTAGATAAATGTCCCGCTCGGTCAGATTTCACATTGAGACATAGATGCAGTTCCATCACTCCATGGAGTTTTGATCTGAAGCTCATGAGCATTTCGATCAGAGTTATTACGTATTAAAATATCATATTATATGGTGGCTAAAGAAAAAACCAATCCATCACAATCAGAATTAGCTGATCTGGAATCACTTTGATGGAGACTGAATCGTACCTGGCGAATTCCATGCCAATGAATGACAACATTTTCAGTGAGCATCTGGTTGTTTAATCCAGCTAACAATGGTTTCTCCTTCCTGAGCTCTGATTTTTGGACCGAGATACTGCCCATTAATGGAGATGATGGTTGTTTGCATAGAATCAGGCGACCATTTTTGGTAACTGAGCTTCCATTTATGGTGGTCGACTGTAGCCTGAGAGACAAAGGTAATTGCCAAAATCACCATCACCACAAACAAAAAATAGGTGACTTGGCTCAACAAGTTTCAATATCTCGAATCCATCATTTCACAGTTCAAAAACTTATTTTCAAATCTCAACTCAAAAATCATACAATTCGAACTAGATACGCTATATAAGCCTGCAGACAGGTGCAACAGGCTTAGCGGAATGCTTGATTGATCTCTATAAATAAATGTATGCAAATTTGAATACTCCTGGTGGTCTTATAGGCTTTACACCTATGAAAGTGATAAATTGACAAAAGGAGACAGCAGAGAATTGCAGAGAGTACAACGGCACTACACATCATTTATTGAAGGAGAGATGTATATTTATACAAGTCAGAAACAGTTATGCATAAAATGAATCTGGAAACTGATTACTAACTAATATTGAACTAATTCTAAACTAACCGAACAATTAATTCTTTAACATTCCCCCTTAATCTTGAGGATTACATTGTTTTATTCCTAACTTTTGACGTTGAAATTCAAAATTAACTTTTCCTAATGGTTTTGTGAAGATATCCGCTAATGGTTTTGTGAAGATATGGTTTTGAGAACAATATCACCATTTTTTACGAGTTCATGAATGAAGTGAAAACAAGTGTCAATATGTTTGCTCTTTTCATAAAAGACATTGTTTTTCGACAAGGAAATAACAGAAGTGTTGTCACAAAGGATTGATAGAGGTCCATTTTCTGTATATCCAAAGACAAAGAGAAGTCTCTTTAGCCACACTTCTTGACATGATGCTGAATTCACTGCAACATACTTAGCCTCTGTTAAAGATACCACAACTATGGGCTGCTTTTTATATGACCATGATATCAAGTTTCTACCAAATAGAAAATCATAGCCAGAAGCGTTTTTCTGATCATCAATACATCCTGCATAATCACTATCTGTATAACCAACAAGCTTATTATCTGTAGAGGCCACATACGATAAACCATATGTAGATGTACCTGCAATATATCTTAACACCCTTTTTCCAGCTTTCCAATGATAGTCTTTCAGAGATTCCATAAACTTGGAAATATAACTAGCTGCAAATGCTATATCAGGTCTAATAGTAATAAGATACATAATACTACCAAAAAGTTGTTTATACAAATTTGCATTAACAATAGTACCCACATCATATTTACTTAACTTTGTACCAAGTTCAATAGGAGTACCCACTAGTTTACACCTGTCCATCTTAAACTTTTTCAAAATGCCAGTAGCATACTTCTGTTGACTCATAAACATACCATCGTGTGTTTATTTCACTTCGATACCTAAGAATTATCTCATTAATCGCAGACTTGTCATTTCAAATTCATTTTTCATTGCAGCTTTAAATTCATCTAATTGCATGTTAGCTGTATAAATTATGTCATCAACATAAAGACATAGTATCAACATATTACCTTGATGATCATTCTTGATATACAAAGTGGGCTCATGGTCGCTCCTTCTGAAACCATTATTCAGCAAGTAATGGTCTATTCGGTTGTACCAAGCTCTTGGAGCTCGCTTCAAGCCATACAATGCTTTCTTCAACCTGTACACCTTATGTTCTTGATTTTTTATTTCGAAACCAGGTGGTTGATCAACATACACGTCTTCATTCAAAACACCATTAAAAAAAAATGGACTTTACATCCATTTGGTAAATCGGCCATTTTTTTTGTGCTGCTATATATAATACAAATCGAACAGTATCAATTATTGCTAGTGCAAATGTTTCACCATAATCTATGCTAGGTTGCTGAGAAAAACCTTTGGCAACTAATATTGCTTTATGCTTATCAACTTCACCTCTCTCATTTAACTTTGTTTTAAAAACCCATTTAACACATATAGAATTTTTATCATCAGGGAAATCAACTAAATCCCAAGTTTGATTTCTTTCAATAGCGTCGATTTCATTATTCATTGCATATACCCATTCTTTTTCCTTTATAGCCTCTTCAAAACAAGTAGGTTGAAATAAAAGAAATGCAAAATTTACAATATCATCAACTTCATCTTGTGCATAAATATCACTTAAGTTTCTCATTTTAGGATTATCAGAATCAGACTCAAAAGATGATGAATTGCTACTACTTGATGAACTACTGTTGGTTTTGCCCTGAACTTGTAATCTTGGAGTGCTAGTTGTAGGTGCTTCATGTTTTTCAACTAGAATAAAAGGATTAGGACAGGTATTGTTCTCCATTTCATTCCAAGACTTGTCTTTCAAAAATTTCACATCTCAACTTACGACAAACTTCTTAGTTATAGTATTAAACAATCTTTATGCCTTAGATTGATCACTATATCCTATAAAAATATACTTTTCGCTCCTATCATCAAGCTTCTTTCTTAATTTTTATGGAACATGAGCGAAAGAAATACAACCAAATACTCGAAAGTGTGAAACAATTACTTTTTGTCCACTCCATGCTTCTTCAGGTACGAAACTTTGAACACTAGAAGTTGGCAATCTTTTCAAAATGTATACCGAACATGCAACTGCTTTAGCCATAAATCTTTAAACAAATTTCATGTTTTAAGAAAACTTCGACCATATTCATAATTGTTTGATTCTTTATTTCTACGACTCCATTCTGTTGTGGAGTATAACTGGTTGTCTTTTGTTTTTTAATACCATGTTGTTTGCAAAAATCAATGAACTTGATAGATTCACTCACCTCCTTTATCAAACCTCAGAACTTTAATAAACTTGCCACTCTGTTTTTCAACCTCAGCTTTGAACTCTTTAAACTTGGAAAATGTTTCAGATTTTTATTTGATGAAATACACCCAAATTTTCCTGCTAAAATCATCAATGAAAGTAAGAAAATAGAGACTGCCAGCCACTGATGTTTCTTGCATTTGACCACAAAAATATGTATGCACTAATTCTAGTTGTTCTTTGGCTCTATTAGAGGTTGAAGAAAAACTATCCCGCTTATGTTTACCCATTATACAACTTGTACAGGAAGAGATATGATCAGAGAAAGCAGGCAAACCTTTCACCATAAACTGTCTTTGCAACAAACTCATACTTTTGATAGGTAAATGACCATATCGCAAATGCCACAGATCAAAGTGAGTTGGTGTTGAAACATTATGAGCATACAACTTCTCACTTTTCAATTGTAATTGATACAACATGTTCTTTGTCATAGGAATTTTTGCAACAAGAGACTTATGTTTATCAGAAATCGTGCAAGTAGTGTTGTGAAAGCTAATATCATAACCATGTGGATCTAACTGACCAACACTTAACAAATTATGATTGAAATTGGGTACATAATAAACATCTTAGATATTCTTCACAACATTTTGTTTGGTTAAGACAGGTACAACACCCTTTCCTAAAGCTTTAACCTGACGATCATCACCCAAACCAATAGAGGAACTGAAAGATGTATCAAGATGTGAAAACAAATCACTATGGCCAGTCATATGATTACTAAATCCATTGTCTACCAACCAAACATCTTTATTAGGTACTTGCACAGTCACTTGGCATGCTAAAAATAAAGCATCTGATGTTTCACATTCAGTGTTTGTGACATTGGCTTTGTTTTTACTTAAAACCTACTGTAATTTTCGACATTCAGACTTATAATGGCCATATTTTTTGCAGTTGTGACATTGAATTTTTATTTATCTATCCATCTACGACAATGATTAGATTGAGACTGCTCTGAATGTGTTTAAGCTACCTGTGATTTATCATCAGACTGAGACTGTGCTTTACCTTTTCCTCTCCTGCCATGAAAACCTCTGCCTCTACCTCTATCCATAGAAGCTTTAGATTTGAAAGCATGCTCTAAATTACTGACATCTAAATTAATTCTTGCTTCATGAACCAACAGAGAACCAGTTAATTCTTCCATAGATAATTTTGTTAATTCTCTCGATTCAAAAATAGTAACAATCATGTCAAATTTTTAAGGCAAACATCTAAGAACTTTTTCAACAATTTTTTGGTCTTCTATTTCTTCACCATTCATTCGAAGCTGATTAACAACACCCATAACTTTAGTCATAAATTGATCAACGGTTTCTGATTCAGTCATTTTAAGTGTTTCAAATTGTGTTCTAAGAGTCTGTAATATTACCATTTTTACTTTATCATTTCCTTGATAAGCAAAGTATATTCCATATTGATTTAGCATTCTTAGCAGTAGTGATTTTAGGAAAAATAGAGTCATCTAAGGAATTTAAAATGCATGACTTTGCTCTACCTTTTTTCTATCTAGTTTCACCAAATTGCTTTCTTTGAGGAGCACTCATTCCAGCAATTGTATTTACGTCAGGTTCTGTGAACCCCAATTCTACTGATTCCCAACAATCTAAACCTTTTAAGCATACTAGCATTTTAAGACTCCAGAAATCGTAATTTTTCTTACTAAATAATGGCATAGGAATAGCACACTGATTTGACGAAGCCATGTTTAAAAACAATTAGAAAGCTGACACATTTTACAAAAAAAAAACTTGTGCTCTCTTTTCCCCTCTACTAGAAGCAGAAAACAAGAGCTTAAGCCTCTACACTGCTAAAGAAAGCATCTACACTTTGTCTGCAAATATATCTTAATTTGATATCTTTCCAGTGAGATTATCATAAAGAAATACACCCTTCTAACAAATCAAGGCTGTGGAAAATGTATTTAACAATATCTTTTATGGAAACTGATAATTCTCAACTGAGATTTTTTTTTTTTTTCAATTTTAAATTGGTCCTACTCATATCATTGCATTTTTATTTTTTTTGAAAAATATATATTCCTCGCAATATCACTACATATTTTTTAAAAATAAATATATTTCTGGCAATAAAACTTCCTTTATGCTCTTCTGCACAAATCTAAGAACAGATGGAATGAACTGGTCCAACACTAAGCCAAACAACACATGGAAAAACTAGTCCAGCACTTAGCCAAACAATGCATGGAGAATCAAACTCACACAGCAGCAACAAACTTTTGTGTAAGAGCAAAAATCTAACAACGCCAAAAGCAGCAAAATCGCGTATTCTCTTCGCACACGGAGCAACAAAAATTAACAACGCAGGCAGCAACACAATCTCCAACACAGCAGCGAAATCTCGAGCAATTAATTCCTCTTGCTCGAAGAAGAACCCCAAGGCTCTAATACCATGACAAATTGAGAAAAAAAGACAACAGATAAGAGAAATTTATATTTATACTAGTGATAAATAATTATGCAGATAAATAATTATGCATAAACTGAATCTGAAAACTGATTACTATCTTAAACTAATTCTAAACTAAATTCTTTCCTCGAAGTCAATCATTCAACCTTTTGGAAAGGTTCATGGGTACTAAGACTTCAGCTCCACCTACGAACTTTACAAACATGAGATAAGCGAAGCGTTTGACCGCCGGAGGAGGCAATATAATATGGCTGTTAGGGTTTTTGCGATGACATGTGTGGATTGATCTTATTTGTAAGTTGCAGAGAATCCAAAGGCCCCACCTGCTCGTGTTGGACTGAAGCGAAAGCCTACTTAGACAGTTGTACTGCAACACATGGGCCCATCTTACATACTAATAGGAGGCCTCCTTTAATTGAACTGCACTTCTTTTAAACAATCGCTGAATTTTGCAGGATTAGCCCATATACTTTGAACAGTTTTTCTTGGAGCGACGATGTGGTGACTGGTGATATGCTTTTGACTCGCCGTTCCATAATTTGCATCATTTAAATGACGTTGGATTTTTTTTAAACAATTATTGAATATGGATGATAGCTGTGTTTAAAATTTGGCGATGGACTACGTAATTATTCTTTTAGAAATCCTAATAATTAAATTTTGGTAAATAACGTGTTACTTCATGGCAAGTTATTATGTGCTTTGAAATTTACCAATCTGGACTATACGGTTTACTTTCCCATCGATAGGGTGGATTAAATTCGCGCTCTGTTAGGTTTTCATTATCGTATCCTTATCTTCGTCTTCTCCTGTAGTAAAATATGTTTTGCTCCTTATCATGTAATAAAATATGCTTTTCTCTCACCGAAGTTATTACCTTGAAATTTAGTTATAATAATAATTTTTTTTTTCTTTTAATATATAAATTATTATTGTTATTAATATGCTTTGCTTTTACGGAAGTTATTATTTTGAAATTTAGTTATATATATTATTAGTGTTATTAATATGCTTTGTTTTTATGGAAGTTATTATTTTGAAATTTAATTATATATATTATTAGCATAATTATATGATTAGACGTGGTTGATATATTTTAATAGAAATATATCAAACATACTTATTATTATTATTAAGTATTTAACTAAATGAGTTAGTTTTCATGAACATTGAAACTTAGATTGCATATTAATATTAATATCATTAATATTATTTTTAATATTATTAATCAAGATGTGTGTATATTATTGTCAATATTATTAATATTATAATAAATTTTGTTAATCACATTATTAGAGTGAATAAAATTTTTCATTGTTCATTTTGATTAATAATTATATTATTAATTATTAGAAAGTAAATATATTTTTTTTTTTCTCACAAATTCGGTTGCTGGTTTATATTAAAAAGAAAAAAGGGGGGAGAGAAACTCCAGTTTTACACAGTGAATTTGAAAGAAGAGATTCCAGCAACATATGCAGTTGGCGTTGGAGTCAATGTGTTGACTTGCTTCTGTCGCTGTGAAAAAGCGAGAAGCAGTGTAGATTCTGACATACTGTAGCAAGAGAAGACATATTTTACACTTCATTTTTCACTCTTGTAAAAGTTTGCCGCTCTCTGAGGTTGAAGTAGGCGCCATTCATCCATTTCAGATTGATTTTTGATTGCTGTTCTTTGACTTTTATTAAACATCTTCTGCAGAACGTATTTGGAGCACCAGATTGCAGGAGGGCTGATAGCGGGACAGAGATGCTTTGTCAGGGCGGTCAGAGAGGCTGCGGTCGTAGAACCAAGGCCAAAATGCGCCTTAGACCAGGAGTCTGAAGATAAGAACAGGTCAACAGATGTAGGAAACCACTCGAAGGGGCGTAAGTTATTGAAACCACTATGAGCACAGAGTTTTAAGGATCTTGGAAGGGCGGTCCAGATAGCGCCAGAGTTTGGTGTTGGAAAGGCTAGAGCTGTGAGGGTCGATGCCATTGGGAGGAGGGCAGATATTTGAAGCTTCTCAGGGAGAAGGCATAAAGAAATTCGAAAACCACTAACAGTAGTCTGCTGTAGGGTGGGTCTATTAAGCAAGTAAAGCCTGATCATGGCAAGAAGAAGAAGTGGTCAGTGCCATTGCACCGGAGGTGTCCAACAGAGTGAGCGCATGCTTTGTTTGCCAGTTTATCTGCAGATTTGTTAAGTGATCTAAGAACATGATAGTATTGGTTACCTTTCATTTGCTGATCCAGTGAATGACATCGCTCAAGAATTTGCTGCAGACTCAGATTTTGGGCATTTCTATTGCTTGTCATCAGACCTATGATGATGGCAGAGTCTCCAATAATAGTAGCCTTGGTTATGCCCAGTTTCTGAAGTTGGATCAATCCTTGGAGGAGGGCGAATGCTTCAGCCCTGTTGTTTGAAGCATATCCTAGACCCCATTCATATTCCGTTATCACATCTCCATTACTGTTACAAATAAGACCTCCAGCCCCAGCCGTTCCTGGGTTGGATTTGGAGGCTCCATCAAAGAAGAGGTAATGAGTATTGCTGTTTTGGAGCCACCGGGCAAATTCTTCCTCTTTCATTCTGATTTTCCAGCTGTATCTGGGGTTGTCTCTGCTATTGGAGCCACCTCTCTTTTGCTCTATGCTGCTTCTGTCCAGGATATGCCTTATATAGTTCCTTTCTTCAACTGTTAGATCCGACACCTTCGGATTGCCATGACACTTTGTGGACAGAGTTTCCAAGTTGAGATTCCATGCTTTGTTATATAGCTTTCTGACATTTGCTTCTGTGCCTTTGAAAATCCTTCTGTTTCTAGCAAGCCAGATATTCCAGAGGAGAGTACAGGGCAGGGCGTTCCAGACCCTTCTAGCTGTATTGTTTGCTTTCCTTCCCCACGGATAGCTCTTTTTCCACATATGAAGCACTTCAAATATACTAGTGCCAGGCACCCAAGGGAGATTAGGATTTCGAAATGCTTCCTTCCAGCAGGCTAAAGCAAAAGGGCAATCTATAAATAGATGTTGAGTTGTCTCTTCTTCATTTTGGCAGTTTGGACAGCGGGAAGGTCCAATTATTCCTCTCTTTCTGAGGTTCTCCGCAGTGAGGACTTTCCCTTTTAAGAGGATCCATAGGAAGAATTTGATTTTTGGCAGAGCTTCTGCCTTCCAAACATACCTCCAATGTGCTCAAATTACCATGGGAAGCTCGTTGGTGCAGATCTGATGATAAGCAACCTTAATGGTGTAGGTAGTGCCTGAAGGATCCCATCGAAGAAGGTCAGCAAGGTGCCGCTTGGAGGGTGCTATACCATGAAGGTAAGTTTTCAGATTGTTGAAACTGGTTTCAGCAACATCTGGGATTGGTGGGAAACTCCATCCTTTCCAGAAATGGGAGAGGGGATCCCATTGTGAAATCTGGGCCAGAGTGTGAATACCTGCACTATTGAAAAGATCAAGAATCTGCTGAGTACCAGGCCGTTGACTTATGGGCTGTTGCCCCATAATTTTGTCTTCTCCAATTCTTATATGTCTACCTCCTTTGGGCACTTTGGAGATGTTTTGAGCAAGGAATGGAACAACTTTCTGACACATCCTCCAGATTTTGGAGCTTGTTCTGTTGGGGAGCTCATAATCTAAGAGCTGGTACCTTGGGTGACAGAGGTATTTTTTTTCAAGAACAGTTTTCCACCAAGCATTTTCCCCAGTTATGAGCCTCCATAATAGTTTGCCAGCAAAGGCGAGGTTTAGGAATTTAGAAGATCTAATTCCCAACCCTCCATTCTCACACGGCTGAGTAACCTGCTTCCAGCTTACCAAATTAATTTTTTTGCTTTCATTTTTCCCTCCTTGCCAGAGAAAATGACGAAGGAGAGCATCCATTTTAATAAGGAAAGTCGTTGTGGGCTTAACAAATTATGCGCCCTGCAGGGTTAAGCCAGGAAGTACCCCAATGTTGTATCTTTCTTTTCACTTTGTCGATAATAACTTCCCAGGCAGAGGCTTTCAGGTTGCCGGCACTCACAGGCATGCCCAAGTAATTAAAATGCTCCCAATTCAGCTTGTAAGGGACTCCGAGAGTACAAGCAATCCTATGAAGAACATGTGCCGAAGTGTTCCACCCATAGATACAACTCTTAAGGTTATTGATCAGGCCTCCTGAATAGCTCATGTATTTGTCTAGCAGGGTTTTAAAGCGACGGGCTATGATGTTTGAAGCTCCCCGCATTAGAAGAGTATCGTCGGCAAACTGAGAGTGATTGATGTTCTTTACTCCATTGTCAAATTTGATCCCGGTGATGAGGCCCATGCGGCGGTTATAATCCAGAGCTCTACTGAAAGATTCAGCCATTAAAATAAAGAGATAAGGAGAGAGAGGGCAGCCTTGTCTAAGGCCTCGAGAGGATTGAAAGGAAGGTCCAGGTCTGCCATTTAGAAGAGGGGAAATCCAAGGTCCTATAATGCAGGCTTTGATAAGGCTAATAAAGGATGCAGCAAATCCCATTTTTTCAAGAACAGCAAACAGGAAGGAATGTCTGACACGGTCAAAGGCATTGGCTAAGTCTAATTTTAAAATGAAGCCTTTCTCATTTCGGGTTTGGCTAGAGTGAATAGCCTCTTGCACAAGAAGGATGGAGTCCGAAATTTGCCTATTGGCTAAAAAACCCCCTTGATTTTCAGATATGAGAGTGGGGAGAATAGGTTTTAGGCGAGTAGCCAAGATTTTGGTCAGAATTTTATATGAAGAGTTACACAAAGATATTGGGCGAAAACGAGAAAATGTCATGGGTCGATTTTCTTTAGGGATGAGAGCAAGATGAGTAGCATTAGTGAATCCTCCAATTTTGCATTTACGTTGGACCCATCTTATCATTTTGACAAGATCTTTTTTTATAGTTCCCCAGTAAGTTCTGTAGAAGCAAATAGGGAAGCCATCTGGACCTGGGGCTTTATCTGGCTGAAGGGCCCAGATGGCATCATGTATTTCTTCTTCGTTGATCTCTTTAGTTAAATCTGCATTAGTATCCTCATTGATTCCTTTGGGCATATGCTGTAGGAAATCTGAGTAGTCCTCTGCTTCCTTTGTTTCAGTGAGGAGAGTGCTGTAGTGGGCTGAGGCAGTTTTCTTGATAGCTTCTTGTGTTTTTTGTGGGCAGCCCTCTTCATCATTGATCAAGGTGACATTATTTCTGACTTTCCGGACAGTTGCTTGCTTATGGAAGAAGGCTGTATTTTTGTCTCCTTCATGCAGCCAGAGCTGTCTTGATTTGATTCTCCATTTCTGCTCTTCTTCTCTGTTGACTCGGTACAGCTGATAATATATATCGCTTTCTAATGCTTTATCTTCTTGGGACAGCCCATTTTCCTCGATTTTCTTGTGGATTTCTTTCAAGTTATTTTTTAGCTCAACTTTGACATTTTCTGGTTCTTTGTAGTGCTGTCTCACCCAATCCTTCAGTGCTAATTTTGTGTTCTTCAGCTTGCATTCCCAGATGAATCCCGGCGATCCTTCTATATGTAGATGCCAAGCTGTTTGGACAATTTGATCCACAATAGGATTGCTACGCCACAGCGGATTGTATTTGAAGGGCAACGGCCCCAAAGGACAATGTGCTTCAAGAGAAATGCTAATGGGATAGTGATCAGAAGCTGAATAAGGCAGAATTTCAGCATGAGCAGTGGAAAACTCAGAGAGAAAGGTAGTATTTACCAAAATTCTGTCAAGGCGCTCCAGAATGTTATCTCTGCCCAGCCTTCGGTTGCTCCAAGTGTACCTCCGATTTTTTGGGATGATATCAACTAAGTCACACTCTTGCATGATGCATTCCAGCTTTGTTCTGTAAGGATCATGAGTAAAGATGCCGCCTCTTTTTTCCTTGGAATGTAATATAAGATTTAGGTCTCCCCCTATGATTATATTTCTGTTATCTTCATTTTGAGTGTCTTCTTGTAATGTGTCCCAGCACTGGTCTTTATCTCTGAAGTGGTTCGGAGCATAAATGTTATAAATAACTATTTGCTTACCCTCTGCTTGCTGTTCTAGTGTAACTTTGATCCAAAATGGAGTGATAGTTTTGGATATGCATTTCCAAGTGTTTTTGTTCCACATTGTGATGATACCACCAGAAGCTCCTCTTGCTTCACTTATTTGTCCCTCATATTGCCTGAACTGTTCTATAATTCTTGTCATCTCTTGCAGTATTTGCTTTGTTTCCTGAATCATTGTAATACCTGGCTTCTCTTGGTCTATGAGATCTTTCAGGGCAGCAATTTTTGAGGGGTGCCCTAGGCCCCTACAGTTCCATGATATAACTTTCATCATTGAGTGCTTGGGTTTCGGAGGGTTGCTCGCCCCTCTTGCTCCTTATGTGATGATTCTTTGCTATGCTGTCCCAATATATAAGTTTCTATGGGATTTTGAGTTCCCATGACGATGTATTTTTGAGCGTTTTCGTTCCTTTGCTGTTTGCTGGATTTCCTGCCAGGTCCTTTCTTTTGGTTTTCTTGGGTGATTCCATGCTCTTTCGAAGAGCTTCTAGTGGTTCGGGGTGGGGGGGGGGGGCGAGGGAGTGGGTGGGGGAGGATTGGGAAAGGGAAACAAGGATGGGTGGGTCATTATCGAGGGGGATCAGGGGGTCATCAGGGAGGGAGAGGGCGCCAAAGGGGTTTGAAGAGATCAGGGGAGATGGCCCCAAGGGAGGGCCCAGAGGAGAGGAGGGAGTAGGGACAGTTGAGGGAGAGGGGACAGTTGAGGAGGAAGCTTTGGGTGGAGATGAAGGGGGATTGATATTGGAAGGGGCAGATTTGGGAGGAGCCGCTTCAAAGTTTGCTTTCAAGCCCGTGGCAGTCTTCTTCTTTTTAACAGTTTCCCATTGTTCTTCTGGTTGAGCAGATTCAGCATTAACAATTTTAGAACAGCGATTGGCAAAATGGTCGTATTCGTGACATAACTTGCATTTGAAAGGAATTTGTTCATAATCCAGTTGCTGAATATGCGTCCAGTCGTCCACCTTTAGTTTGATTGCTTCTGGGAGACCCTTGCCGAGATCAACTTCGACGCATATCCGCGCACATGCCTGCATGTTATCCTTGGGCTCACACCGATCAATATATTTTCCCACAGCATTGCCGATGGCTCTAACCGAGTCGTCTCCCCAGCAGTGGAGCGGGAGATGCGGGAGACAAACCCAGACCGGAACAGCATTAGGGACATCCAGCTCAGGATCGAAGTCTGGAGTCCATTTGTTCAGATACAGGCCACGAGAATCCATGAAGTATGGCCCATTTCTGAAAATAAGGTCTTTGTCTGCTCTGGATTCGAAATGGAACGTGTAGTAGCCTTTTCCACAGAATCGGATGGATATTTTGCCATTAACTTTGTCTGCCCAGTTTATTTCAATCCACCGTTGAACAGTTTTCGGTGAGGGCCATAGGCCGGTGAACTGACCGATGAGCCCCCGCTCAGCTAAGGAGAGAGCAGCCATTCGAGGCAGCGTCGGAGGAAGGTCGACCTCTTGCAACCCATCCAGTTTTTTGACAAACTTGGACAGGGCAGGACGAGTTCTCTGTGGCTGGAGAGATTTGACTAGATCTGAAAACGCAGCTGCAGCAGATTGGTTACCCGCATCAGCATTGGAATGGTCAACAGGGCCCTCCGCGGCAGCGTTCGGAGAGGCCATGGGAGGCCAGAGGCCAGGGGCCTCGCGCAGCAAAGGAAGACCAGCAGTCGGCTGCTAGGTCAGGGGGAACGCACAGGGAGGCGCGCGCTCAGCATTTTTTGTTAGAAATTAAATATTATTAATATTATTTATTATTATTAATATTAATAAACATAATATTAAAACCCAATATTAAAATGAAAATAATCAATAATCTTAGTAGTATGACTAATACTGAATTGTAATGTAAGACAATATTAAACCTTATATTAAAATCCAAATATTAAAGCCTAATATTACAACCATAATATCAAAACCCAATATTAAAATAGAGCATAGTCAAGAACCTTAAACCCTAAAAAGTTTTAAAACCCAAAATTAAAGCCCTAATATTAAAATCAAGCATATTCAACAACCTCATGAAATATGATTGACTAATTTTGTAATGTCTCATTGATAAATTGCAATGTAATGTAACATTAAAACCCTATATTAAAATTGTTAACATTAACAATGTTCTTAAGATTAATGTTAATGTTAATGATAATGTTAATATTAATGTTAAAATTAATATTAATATGTCAATATGTTAGCAATAATATTAACATTAAAATTAATATATTAATGTTAATATTAATATTAATATTTATATGTGTATTATAATGTTAATATGTGTCAAATATCAACATTTTTTTACCTAGATTGACCATGTGTGACTATTCTATCCTAGATGACCTTGGTTGACCATGGTTGACTATTCTAACCATGTCGATCTTGGATGACCTTGGTTGACCCTGGTTAACCTTATTGACCATCGTCGCTCCTGGTTGGCCATGGTTGACGTTAGTGGACCGTGGTAGCTTATGGTAGACCATTCTTAACCATGATTGATCATGGTGGGCCATGGTTGATCCTTGTTGACCATAGAGACCTTGATTGACCATTATGGTTTTTTATGTTTAACTAATGGTTGATTTTGTTTGGTTATGTTTCACTAATGTAGTTGAATATGTTTGATTATTAATATTATTGAAAGAAAATCATGTGTGATCGAAGTTGAAAAGTGTTGACTATCAAACATAGTCAATCATAGTCGGACATAGTCAACAACCTTAGTAAATGTGGCTAACAAATTTTTTAATGTCGCATTGAGACATTGGATAAATTGCAATGTAATGGAACATTGCGATGTTTGATAGATTTAACTATCATTTTTACGTCAAAAACACATTTAATATGTGTCAAATATCAACTTTTTTGCGCTAGGTTCACCATGATTAACCATGGTTGACCATCTTTGATTATAGTTGACCATGGTGGACCATTCTATCCATGTTGATCCTAGATGACCATGGTTGACCTTCATTGACCATTGTTGATCATGGTTAGCCATGATTGACCTTGGTTGACCATGGTTGCTCATGATTGATCATGCTTGACTATGGTTATTCACGGTTGACCATGTTTGAACATATTTAATTATGGTTGGCCATGATTGGCCATGGATGATCATCGTTGATCTTAGAGACCTTGATTGACCATTATAGTTGACTATGTTTGAGCAATGACTGATTTATTTTTACTATGTTTGACCAATATGGTTGACTATGTTTGATTATTAATATTACTCAATAATATTAAAGGACGATTATGTTTGAATGAAGATGAAGAGTGTTTGATTATTAATATTACTCAATAATATTAAAAGATGATTATGTTTGAATGAAGATGAAGAGTGTTGAATGTCAAACATAGTCAATCATAATCGAACATAGTCAACAACATTAGTAAATGCGGTTAACTAATATTGTAATGTCACATTGTGACATTGGATAAACAGATAACATTGTGACAATGTTATTCATATTGTGACGTTGGATAGATTTCCTTACCATTCCATAGATTTATTATGTTTGATTGAAGTTGAAGTGTGTTGATTGTTAAACGTAGTTGAACATAGTCAACCACCTTAGTAAATATGGTTAACTAATATTGTAATGTCACATTGTGACTTTGGATAAATTGCAGAGTAATGTAACATTGCAACAATGTTTATTACATTATGATGTTGGATAATAATAATAGGAACGCATGTTTGACCATAGTCGTATAGTGTTCATTGTCAAACATTATCAAGCATAGTTTGTCAACTCTAATAATAATATTATTATCTTTATTATGGTTTGTGAATGAGGTTGGTCAACCCTATAAAATTATTTTTTTAAGGTCTCCTAAGTTTGATTATGGTAAACTATTTGACCAATTTTGACCACAGTTGACTATGGTTTTCGAAGTTAACCTTATTTAAACATCACTAACTATGTTTTGACTATGAATATTATGTTTAACAATTGTTTGACTATGGTTGATTATGGTTGACTATAGTTGTCCATCTTCACAATGTTTAAACATCACTATCTATGTTTTGACTATAAATGTCGATTGTATGACTATTGTTGACCATGGTTTAACTATGGTTGATTGTGATTGACTATCGTTGAACATGGTTTGATTATGATTGACCAACATTTGACCATGGTTTGTCTATGTTCAACCACAACTGAATATGATTAACTATAGATGACCATGCTTTGAATATGGTTTGAGTATGGTTGACTATATTTTGACTATGATTTGTATATAGTTGAACATGATTTGGCTATGGTTACCATTGCAATGGTGATTGTTGATGATTAACCATGGATTTTCTATTGTATACCTAACTATACACCATAGGCCTCCATGGTCAACCATAGCCATCCACTATGGTTCATTATAGGTCAGCTAAAGATATATCATAATGTCTGCAGTAAGTACGGTTCACCATGGTAGTCATATTGATTGTTTTAACCATATCAACAATAGTCAACTATAGTTAACACGTGTTAATATATGGATTAATTTATAGTTAAGACATTATAAATGTGTATATTAATATATTATTAATATGTCATTAATGTTATATTAAATTTTTATTAATATTATTTAAATATTATAGTAATTTTGTTAATGTTATATTAATGTGTGAATAGATTTTTATATATTTCCTCATATTATATTAATGTGATAATTAAATATATTAATATTTAATTATTTATGTTAATATTAATATTAATATTATAATAAAATATATTAATCTTAATAAGTATATCTATTATTAATATTATTAAGAAAATTATAAAATTTTAATATTAATATTAACTTTATTATTAGTAATAATAAAATTATTTATTATATATTATTCTTTTTAACATTAATATAATATTAATATTGATCTCAAATTTATTAATATTAAATTTAATATTAATATTAAAATAATTAAATTTATTAATATTAATGCTAATATTAAAATTATTGAACATTAATATTAATAATGACTTTATTATTAAACTTTAACCTTATTAATATTAATCTTATTAAAATTTAAACATTGTATCTATTAATAGAAATTTAACCTTATGTTACAATCAAGATGAGTTGTGTGAGGAAAAATTTCTAGTAGTGTGATGAGGTCGTCATTAAAATTTAAGATGGGTTGAGTGAGGAAAAATTTCTACTAGTCTGCTGAGGTCGTCATTAAACTTTTGAATTATGAAAATTGACTCCAGTCCTGTGAAGAAACTGAAAGGTCATGCCCATTACAATCAAATATCATAAAAATGTTGCGTTGCGAAAAAAACATAATTACTTGAATCCATTAATCACCATTTTGAAGATTTCACTCACTTTTAATTTTTAATCTCATCTCTTTCAATAGCTTGTAAGTAGAATAAAACTTTCTTGACTCATAACCTAACAAAATCGAAATTTTTATGTAGATTGTTGATTCTCCATATTCGGCAATCAGACACATAGGCGCGGTCAATTATTTGACCATGCTCATGTCTGTCCGAGAATATTCAGAAGAAAAAAAAAATAGCAATTGACATAAAATCAAGGAACAAAATCAATACTCTTATCCATGCACATGAGTCTCCATAATGCAAAGGATTATTTATCAGTTTAAAAAATGACATTCATTTTCTCATTAGGTCATTAACGCTTTAAATATAAGAAGAGAAATTACAAAATCTAGAAGTCAAATCGAAAGTAAAGTTTCATTGCTAAAGTGGGGCATATGTTGGCTAGTTTGAAAATCGATTTGTGTTGGAAATTAATCTCAACCACTGCGTTAAATGAACTGGTAGTAGTCATACCTCAGTTAGTGTTTTGCAGGTTGTAGATTGCGTGTGCAGAGAAGGAAAGGCACTGAGCAGAGTACATAACCCATCCTGCAACAGATTTAAATAATCAAAATCAAATAGAATTTAATGCATGGTTATTAAATGAGCATGGGAAAATATTTAATCTGCAAGTTTTGTTTTAGTTCACGCAAGTTTTGTAATGTTCAAAAAATAATGTCCACCCATACTATGTATTAAATTGTGTCTGTCATGAATTAAATCTTAGATATATATGTGTTTAGATTTTACATGTAAGAAGAGAGTGAGCAAGTAAGTGAAGAGAGTGTTGTGTAATGTGGTGGATGTAAGTCTCGAAAGACAAGTGGAGAAAATCATGGAGCGAATTTTGGTGGGTGCGTGAAAACGATTTTTACTATGTGTTACTCTGCAACCCAAGTGAATGTAAATCCAAGTAAGAAGTTTTTTTTACTTGTGAAGGAGCCACAACCTCTATATGTTAATGTATTTCATGTGTTGAAATTTAATATAAATTTTGGTTAGTTGCGATATAGTTCTAGAATTTTCACGTATGTGTTTTACCGCAACACTCTGTTTTACTCTGTTTCACCGTGAGTAAAATTAGTTGATTATATTTGCTCCTCTCTATAGTTGCGATTTTAATCTCCATTCTATATTGAAAAAAGGATTCATATGATTTGATTTCCGCAATTGTATGGTATGGATTAAGTGAATTCTGCATCACTGTGTAAACTTCAGTAAATGTGTTGTCTTGGTTAAAGTAATTTCCATAACTCTGTGTGAACTTCGTGTGTTGAGGGAAAATCATTTTTCCCCTATGTCTTCAAATTTTCTAACATGGTATTAGAGTAGGTTTAAAAATCTCAGTAAAAGATAGTGTTTTTACTGAGGAGTTAAAAGGAGTTCTGAAAATTTTTGTGGAAAGTATTCTCCAGCAGTGAGAAAGTTTTCACGCAGTAAGAAAAGTTTTACATAGTGAGAAAGTTGTTTACATAGTGAAAATGGCAGCAACAAGCACAAGCTTGACTAATCCACAATTACCATAGTTTAATGAAAAAAGTTACGACTATTGTGCCATTACAATGAGAGCCCTGTTTGCTTCATGAGATATATGGGAGCTAGTGGAACAAGGTTTCCAAGAACTAGCAGATGCAGCAGCATTGGCTTCTTTGACAGCAACAGAAAGAGACTTGTTGAAAGATAATAAGAAGAAGGACTCCAAAGCCCTCTTCTATCTCTTTCAAGCAGTGCATGAGAGTATATTCCCAAGGACTGCGGCAGAAAGGTCTAAGGAGGCATGGGATATTCTCAAGACAACCTATCAAGTCATGGAGAAAGTGAAGATAACAAATCTACAAATGCTCAAGAGAGATTTTGAAACTCTCTGTATGAAAGAGTCTGATAACATAGACTCATTCTTCACACATGTGATTAGGTTGGTTACCCAAATAAGATATCATGGAGAGACACAAGGAAATAATAATAGTGGATAAAATCTTAAGAAGTCTACCCTCAAGATTTGATGCCATAGTAGTGGCCATAGAAGAGACAAAGGATCTCTCAATATTTTTAGTGGATGAGCTTCATGCTTCCCTGATGTCTCATGAACATAGATTGAACAGAATGGTGAACTCCTCATTGGAGCATGCATTCAAGACACAAATGTCTTTTGGTCAAAGTAGAGGTCGAGGAAGATCAAACTACTGAGGAATAGGAAGAAGCCCACACAGAGGTGGAAGAAGCAACCCAACAAGCGCAAGTGGAAGGGGCAGCAATCAGAATCAAAGTGAAGGATGAGGCCAACACCAAGTGCAAGGAAAAAGGTATGATAAATCCCAAATCGAATGTCATTATTGTAAAAAGTATGGGCATTATGCAAATGAATGTAGAAAGAAACAAAATGACATGAATAATAGGAAAAATTCAAATTTTTCAAAAGAAGATAAGAACCAGAGTAATGTGCTTCTAACATGTAATGTAGCACAAGAAAAAAAATATGATGTATGGTTTTTAGACTCAGGTTGTAGCAACCACATGACTGGAAACATAGCAATGTTTGCCAATCTTGATGAGAATGTGAAGTTTGAAGTTGTTAGCCCCCCTATAAAATCTCTTAACAAGCAAGCAGGGGGCTGAACTGTTTCTGAGCCTTCAAGGAATACATTTCCTCGGAAAACACATCATCCTTGAAGCCTCCTTGTGCATTTTCCTTTGATAAATTTCTCTCTGATGACTCCCTTTATAAGGTCTCATTGATTACATAAACTGTGCTCCAAAAGGCCCTCATTTGTCCCTTACACCCTTGCAGAATAGCCCATGTTAACCTTTGTTTTCCCTTGTTTCGTGGACCTCTAATTCTTTAAATCCTCTTTGAAAACCCCTTTGCACCTAGCACACTCCCTTTGTTTAGGCCTAAATCCCCCTCATTCCCCTATTGTTGCCCTTGGTTGGCCTTAAAATGCTTTAAAAACGAGCCAAAAACCATGTTTCTACATAGTCTGGGCATAGCCCCTTTCGGCCTAGCCCTCGCACCTTCCCACCATGTAACCTCAGCGCCGGAACCACCCCCCAGCCCAAAGGAGCGCTTATTTCATATGGTTATCAGATGCAGTTTCACCCGTTGATCTTTATAGATTGGTCGGCGATCGCCGCCCTCTCAGCGTCCGTCGTTAAACAGTTCACCACCGATCGTCACATCTTGACCGTTCGTTTACCCACCAGATCGACGGTCTGCAATACATCCGTCTCGGTGGTCCCCTCCGCGCACTATTCAGAAACAACTCGGTTTTCATCACACCGCTAATGGGCGTCGGGCAGTATTTTCCCATTTCCCAGCGATTCCACTCAGCTTGCGACGCGTGGCAGCGGAACTGTTCCAAAACCGCTTTCCCATCGCGCGTTAACATTCGACACAGGATACAGAGTGATATGCATATTCGTCGTTCGATCTGGGGTGCCTCATCCAACGGTTGTCGCTTTGCGAAGTCGCGCAAGGTTTAATCCATGGTCGTCATGCTCCTGGCCCACCGTTCATCGTCCTCCACTGCATTTTCAACCGTCGATCTCCTTTGAGATCCGACGGTCCATATTTTTTTCTCCACTGTTGAATTTTCCTCCATCCCCCTAGTCCTGCCACGTTGCCTCCACGTGTATCTATCGTACATTCGCCCGCCCCGTTACATATATGCTCTCCAAGGTCAAATGTTCATTATTTTACGTTAAATCTGTTGTGCTCCGCCCACGTCCACCAGACCACGTCCCGCTGTCATATTGCATTTTCCACCATGTTTCTGCACTTTTCCGCCATCTCACTAGTCTGCATGGCCATCCTCGTCGTCCCTGTCTCATCCATTACCCCCATTTATGGATTTCATAACAAGTTTTCTATTTTGCAGGGTTTTGAGGTGGTGAAAGCCGCCGTGATTTGCACACGCTGTCACAGTGACGGAAAATACAGGAATAGACCGTGTGCAGAGGCAGAGATCATGAAAAAAGGCCCGAAGAGGTACCACAACGGGATTTGCATTTAAATAACAAGGTTTAGCTCTGTGAAACTGTCTAGGCGCCATTAACACACATATTTCACAGTCAGAGATATAAATGGAGCAGCAGAGAGCTTAAGGCATGCAAATAAAGATATATAAGCCTTAGGTTCAAAGATTTAGAGGCAAAGTACCAGATTGAAGACCCAGGGATCACACAGAAGGTACAACACGCAGAAATCAATGCATATCAGGGTTTCTACAGTAGCAAAATGTTTTTCCTCCATAAAGGACAAAGCGCCCATACAGTTTTTATTCTACACCGCGTTCCTGAAGAAATTTCCACCCTGACAACAGTTCAAAGCTACCAGAGCATTTGTTTCATAAATATGGCAGAATTCTCAGTCGTTTATTTATCATTTGTTTATTCACCAAAGGTACCACAGATTCATGTAGATCAAAGTACATTAAGAGACATACCGAAGTAAATGAATGCCTGAAGAAGACCACTCTTCCATCCAAAGAGTGACAGGAATTGAATGCTTAGAATTTAAACAGAATGGGTTTTGGCCCTTTTTCTTTTCATAAGTTTTAATGATGTATTTAGTTTTCACCTACCTCCTCAGCCCATCTTTCTGCTATAAAATTTCATGAAGAAACATTGAAAAGGTTGTTGATCAGTTATCAGAGAATTGCAAGTAGTTTCTTTTGAGATACAGTCTCTGTGTAAAGTGTAAAATAGGTTGAAGGGAATGTTTTTAGACTGAGTATTCAACTATTGGCAATGTTGTACTGGTATTTCTATTTAATATGATAAGCACATTTCTCTGGATCCTGATCTGAAGCAACGATGATTTTTTCCTATCTCTGTGTTTTAATTCATTTCATTTCGTTTCTACTCGCTTGCATGAGAATATTGGCATAGGATTTACCCTTGATAGGTACCCTATGTTTTTGCTCTCCTTGCCATTGATGTTTCTCTTCTAAATGTGTTATCTAAGAATTTATTTCAGTTAATTTAACCAGTGTGGTGGATGTTATTGCCTATTCTCTGATGTATGAATTAAATGTATCTATTCTTAGATGTTTCTTGTTAATAATTTAGCTGGAATATTTGGGAACACTAGGGATTAGAGTTAGCCCTGTCCACTAGGATCCTTGTGCGACCATCTAGTCTTTAACTTTGTGCTCTGAATCTGTGTTATCTCCTCCTCTCCTACCTTTCCATATCACACAATCATCTTTAAGATCCTATGTTTTATATGACTAGCACAATTGAAAGCTTGCACATTGGATAGTAAGAAAATCCTTTCCTGACTCCATTGCCCAATGGTTTTGAATATTTCTTGGAAAATTTCACCTCTGCCTTATCCCTCTTTTCTCATCCTTGTCTTACATTGAAACCTGCCTTCCTGATAACCAGCAACCAAATCAAAACAAATCAAACAAAAAAACCTTGTGCCTATAACTAGCCTAACATCTTAACATTTGAGATTCAAAGACAAATATACTTTGACTATTATAGAGAGATCCCTCTCTAGACCTAGGAGGGCTAGATCCTAAGGTCTGAAAGTGGTTTGATGTTGTCTCATCTTTTGGTCTTGCCAATTTGGCCAAAACATGGGAACCCCAACATAATGGCAACTGCACTAGGGAATCTTGAGTGCATTACACCTTAAAAATTCTTAGGCATTCAAAAAACCTACAATCTCTAGTTAGGTTGGCAGTTAAAAAATCCTATTCTCACATCAACCTCTATACCATTTGTTGTGTTTCCCCCATACTCTTGGACAGAGCCTGGAAAGGGCCAGGTAGCCTCCAGATCTCACACTCTTTCAGAGGTGACATATCTGTTAAATGCCCTCCCAGTCAATCTTTGGTTAGATTTTGTTGTGTTTGGAAGATATCCTTGAAAGGGGACATCTCATAAGCACTGTGGTGTATGGTGTACCCTTCAAAAAAATCCTAAACCTTTCCACCTAGCGACTCCATATTCCCTAAACGTTTTAAAGACTCCACTGGTGATCAGTAGGCCTGCTGATTATCTTGGTTCACATTGGACTTCACTGGGAGACCAGCCTCCATTACAACATAAACCACAGTAGAAGTAACAAGTAGGGTTAAGATGCTTGGTTAGAAAACAACATTATGGCTTCAAGAACCATTCACACAAGAGCTTATCCCAACCCAAACCCACCTGAAATAGTTGATAACCCTGAGAGCATCCTCATAAATCCACCTACACCTAGAGGATCAACTATTTCCAGACACATCTATAGATCTAACTCTGCACCAGAAGATCTTACAACTCTATCACACTTTCACCTTGACCTAGACCTACCTAATAGATTACCTAGAACTAGGTCATTCAGTGTCCTAGACCAGCCAGACCTTGAGCTTCCTGGTTCACCACCCCAAATTGGTAAACACCCTGGGAAGAGACAGACCCCTCCATCTACACTTCCTGATACACATTTCATACAAAACTTGGGGCTCAGTCACCCTAGATCTGCTCATTAGTCTTCTACTAGTCATAATATCCCTGTCATCCATATACCAGCTGCTCAAGTCAACCCTTTACCTCATCAAAACATTATCATGGCAGCCTGGTATGCACCCCTGGTTCTACCTTAGCCTCTAGTACCCTTACCCAATGATTATCAATCAAATATCCCACACTTCACTGCGAAAGAGTCCACCACGGCACAATATCATGTAGATAGGATGGAAGATTCCTTTGACTACATGGAAATAGATGATGATATAGTCAAAATGAGAATATTTTCCCAGAGCTTAGGAGGTGATGTGAAGAAATGGTTTAAGAGCTTGCCTCCTAGTAGCATAAATGACCTCCCAGCTCTATATCAGACCTTCATAAACAAATGGGAGGTTAAGGCCAATCCTCGCCAACTCCTAGTAGAATATATGAGCCTTAAAAGAAATGTAGGAGAGAGTTTCCATGATTACACAACGAGATTTAACAGCATTTACAATGCTCTCCCTCCACATATGAAACCTCCCTAATGTATGGCTCTGGCGAAATACCCCGAAGGCTTTGATGATGACATGGCCTACCAGCTTAGGGATAAAGAATACAACACATTGGAGGACATGCAGAAAGGAGCAGTGAATGTAGAGGCAAATCTGATTGAGAAAAGAGTGAGATTAAGAGCCGAGAAAAGGGTAACATATAGAGACGACAATGTAGCTTCCACATATGATCCAAATCATGACCATCTATCTAAAAAGGTGGAGAAGCTATACCAAATGATGGAAAAAATGGTTGTCACAGTTAGTAACCAAAATATAAATCAAAACCATAACCAGAACCAGAACTTTAGAAGAAACAATGCCACTCCCAACAGACAAAGTGAATCAGATCAGCAAGTTATTCCCCCATTTCAAGAGAATTTTCTGGATGAAGATGAGGGAATCATAGAAGAGTCTGAGGGAAACAAAATTAATATGTTTGAAACAGAGGATTCAATCCATAACTGTTGCTCAGAAGAAGATTAGCCCTCACCCTTTGGTTGGGATGAGGAATGGGCAGAAACTGAGGATTACAGATTAGGATTTTAAAATGCCATGATGCAGGTCAGGGAAAAATATGAACTTAGAAGCAAGAAGAGCTTAGAAACTACCAAACCAAAAGCGTCTGAGGTCACCATCAAGAAAATACCTGAGAAAAATTCTAAAGCAACTGCTAAAAGTAACAAATCAACAGCTGAGAGTTCTGGGAAGAACAAAGAAAGAGACAACCAAAACACTGATACACAAGACAAACCAGCTAGCAGCACTAGAACTACAGTTAGTGCTCTTGATAAAACTGTCAAAAACACTGTACATAACGAGAATCAGCACACTGATTCAGCCACTAAGGCGATGGCTAACAAAACAGAGTTGAACATTCCAAAGAGTCAGTCCGCTTTCAATTTGGAGAGTGAGATTGCAAAAATAAAAGAGTCAGTCCACTTTCAATTTGGAGAGTGAGATTGCAAAAATAAAAATCTTTGTCCCACTCTCTGAGCTGGCCACTCAGGATGTATATAAAGGCCAAATTTTGAAAGCATTAAATTTAGGAGAGAACAGTGACACTGTAAATCTGAGTGATGATCAACCTGCCCTTCTGTTTGGTCTAAAGATAGAAGGAAAGTTTTAGGAAGGGGTAGTGCCCCCTTTTTATATCAGTCTTAATGTCCATGATAAGATTCTCCACAATGCAATGCATGATTCTGGGGCATCACACAACCTGATGCCTAAAGTAATGATGGAAATATTAGGCCTAGAGATAACCCATTCCTATAAAGACCTATATTCATTTGACTCTAGTAGAGTAAAGTGTCTTGGCCTGATCAAAGATTTGTGTGTGAGCCTTACTCAGATTCCTACCAAGTGTATGGTCATGGATGTTTTTGTGGCAGATGTGCCACCCAAGTATGGCATGTTATTATCAAGATCATGGGGAGCCAAGCTGCAAGGAACAATGCAGATGGATGGGGCTTATGCCACAATCCAAATATTTGGCAAACTTGGAAGACTGTACAGGGAAGCACAAATGAAATTCCTGGTTAGTAGCCCTGAAAAGCCTGAAAATTCTCCTCTATACTCTGTACATACAGACCTAGATTCCTTTATCTTTTGCAATTATGAATCTTTGGGGGGACCAGAATCTGGAAATGTAGATACAAGCAAAGGTACACATGATGGAACAGAGCCAATGGACTTTAACATTATGGCTACCCTAGACTCAGAGGAGGAAGACGTAGAAAACTTTGAACAGTGCACTGAAACAAAAGCTCAAAGTGAACCAGAAACTGAATGCGATCAACCAACTGGTCACACCTTTGATTTCCACACACTTGATGAAAAACAAAACAACCCATAGCCTAGTGAAGTTCCTATAATATAAAATAATGGCGAACCCAGCTGTAGGGAAGGAAATGATAATAGAATGAAAAATGAACCCTTGTGGGAGATGAGTTTCGACGGGTCATGCACCAAGAGAACTGTTGGGGCAGGAGTGTGGATACATAACACAAAGAGTGATTACGCAGAGAGCCATGCCTGCAACCTTCATTTCAAATGTACAAACAATGTTGTAGAATACGAGGCCCTTATCCTAGGCTTGAACATGTTGAGAAAATTAGGAGCCCGTAGGATAACTGTGCATGGGGACTCTTAGCTGATTATTAAACAGGTGAATGGTGAATACACAGTGAAACATCCTAGATTGAGAGCTTACAGGAATGACACTATGGATTTATTGAAAACATTTGTTGAATACGAATTAGTGTTTGTTCATAGGAGTCAAAATGTCATTGCAAACGGATTAGCTTGCCTAGCTAGTTCATACCCTAAGACTCCAATAAACTAACGAATTATCATACAGGCCAAATTCAGACCTGCAGTGCTAGATAATGAAAAATACTAGCAGGTCTTTGAGGGCGATAAACAGATTGAAGATTTCCTAATAGGCAGAAACGAGTTTGAATTTTCTGATTCAGACTCTGTGTCTAGTGATAGCTGCCTAAGTGAAGAACCCTCAGACGAGGAAGAAACACCTCATAACATAGAAATAAACACTCTAATTGAAGAAACTGGAATTCCAACTGGAAAGTGTGAAAACGCAGAAAATGAGGAGATGGAGGTGCTGCAGGTCAAAGATAAGAATATACCCAGAGGCCTGACACCCTTAGAGGACCTTTTCGACTTTGATGATGTAGCAAAAAAGCCCACTATAGAACATGCAGACTCTAACGTGGAAGAATGCAACATAGGCACTGAAGATAAGCCCAAAATGATTAAACTGGCTAAGTCTTTACCTGCGGACATGAAGAAAAAATACATTGACCTTTTCAAGGAATTCATTGATGTGTTTGCCTGGAGTTATGAAGACTTAAAGGCCTATGACAAAAACATCATTCAACACAAAATACCCTTGAAAGAAAATCAGAAGCCTTTCAGACAAAAACTTCGCAGAATCAATCCAAAACAATTGCCTGCAGTAGAAAAAGAAATTAAGAAGATGTATGAGGCAGGTATAATCGTGCCTGTGAGGTTCTCTGATTGGATATCAAACTTAGTGGTTGTGAGAAAGAAAAAATGTGAGAAAGAAAACAGATGAGATCAGATTATGCATCGATTTCAGGAATCTTAATAGAGCCTCACTCAAAGACAACTACCCTTTGCCAAAAATGGAACATATTCTTTAGAGGGTAGTGGGCTCTAAATGGATCTCGCTGCTAGATGGTTTTTCAGGTTACAACCAAGTCTTAGTAATCCCATAAGATCAACTCAAGACAGCCTTTACCACTCCATGGGGTACCTTTATGTATGTAAAGATGCCTTTTGGATTGATGAACGTTGGTGCAACTTTCCAAAGAGCGATGGACATAGCTTTTTCAAATGAAATAGGACACTTCATTGTTATCTATCTGGATGACATAACAATCTACTCTAAGACTGAGGAAGAACACCTAGAACACCTGAGAAAAGTGTTTGAAAAATGTAGAAGGTTTGGTTTGTCACTAAATCCTAAAAAGACTGTATTTGGACTACAGGAAGGTAAAATTCTTGGCCACATTATATCTGAGAGGGGAATTAGGATAGACCCACAACGAGTTGAGGGAATACTACAGATCACACACCCAAGAAACATCAAGGAATTACAGTCCCTCATTGGGAAGATTAACTTCCTTAGGAAGCTTATTCCTAATCTAGCTAAACATCTTAGGAACATGAATAACATGCTGAAGAAAGGTGTAGGAGTTAAATGGACTGTTGAAGCTAAGAAATATTTTGAATCAGTAAAGCTTGCACATTGGAAAGTAAGCAAATCCTTTCCTAACTCCATTGCCCAATGGTTTTGAATATTTCCTGGAATATTTCACCTCTGCCTTATCCCTCTTTGCTCATCCTTTTCTTACATTGAAACCTGCCTTCCTGATAACCAGCAACCAAATCAAAACAAATCAAAAAAACAAACCTTGTGCCTATAACTAGCCTAACATCTTAAAATTTGAGCTTCAAAGACAAATATACTTTGGCTATTATAGAGATATCCCTCTCTAGACCTAGGAGGGCTAGATCCTAAGCTCTAAAAGTGGTTTGATGTTGTCTCATCTTTTGGTCTTGCCAATCTGGCCAAAACATGGGAACCCCAACAGAAGTGACAACAGGGAGTGATAGCAAAGTCTTTTTCATGGGGAAAGGAAGAGTATCAATACTCACAAGGAAGGGAGAAAAGAAATTTGTGCCAGATGTATATTATGTACCTGGCCTAATATGTAACCTTCTAAGCATTGGACAGCTTGTGAACAAGGGCCACAATATATTTTTTAAGAATGATGTGTGTACTATCATGGACATATCTCCAAGTAAAAGGGTCATTGCAGAAGTGCACATGACAAAGAATAGGATGTTTCCTATCAAGCTTAGAATAGACTTGAAGAAAGGAAGTGTGGTAGCAGTAGTCACACAAGAGGTCTTTCAAGAAGAAGTGAAAGATGAAAATTGGTTATGGCATTTGAGATTTGGACATCTCAATTTTGGAGGTTTGAACCTCTTGCATAGAAAAGGCATGGTAAAGGGATTACCACTCATAGAAAAAATGGAAAGCCTATGTGAAGGATGCATCTTGGGAAAACAACACAAAGAAGCATTCCCAGGGAAGAGTATAAGGGAAAAGGCACCCTTAGAGATTGTCCACTCAAATTTGTGTCCAATGCAAACACCATCTTTAGCTGGCAGCCATTATGTTTTGACATTCATAGATGATTACACCAGAAAGACATGGGTGTAGTTTTTGAATATAAGAGTGAAGTGTTTGAATAGTTCTACCACTTCAAAGCTCTTGTTGAGAAGAAAAGTGGGAACTACATCAAAGTATTGAGAACTGACAGAGGTGGAGAATATATCTCCAAATATTTTCTACGTTTCTGTAGGGAAAATGGCATACAAAAGCAGCTTACCAAAAGGTACACACCACAACAAAACGGTGTTGTAGAAAGGAAGAATAGGACCATCATGGACATGGTCAGAAGTATGTTGAAGTCAAAACATTTGCCAAATGAGTATTGGGCTAAAGTTGTCAATTGTGTAGCATTATTTTGAATAGATGGCCAACCAAAGCTGTTATGAACTGAGTTTTGGAAGAAGCATGGAGTGGAACAAAGAGTTTTTTCACTCACATGAAAGTATTTGGATGTGTGGCATATGCACATGTCCCAGATCAACTAAGGAATAATTTGGACAGGAAGGGGGAGAAGTGTATCTTTGTTGGATACAATGATGAGTCCAAGGCATATAAACTCTATAATCCATCCACCAAGAAAGTTATAATCAGCAGAGATGTGCAGCTCATTGAAGAAGAAGCTTGGGATGGAAGCTTAGAGAAAACAATGAATGTGAAGACATGTGTGTCTCACAAAGAGCAAGAGGAATACACAAAAATAAACAATTCCTCCACCTACACAAGCACAGCAGAGCACACCAAACGCTGGAGACAGAACAACCTTGAGAAATCAAGGAAGTGCTTCTCCAAGCACACCACGGGGATTAGAAACTCCCTCGAGTTCAAATGGAACTCCAAGCACACCAAGAAGACCAAGATTCAGAAATTTGAGTGAAATTTATGAGCAAGGAGAGGTAAATGCTAATACTGGTATGAACTCTTTATTTGCTTTTTTTTGTCATGTTGATGATCCAATCCATTTCAAAGAGGCAGTAAAAGAAGAAAAATGGATTGAAGCAATGAATGAAGAGATTGGTGCAATAGGAAATAATGACACATGGGAGTTAGTGGACCTTTCGCAAGGCAAATAAGTCATTGGAGAGAAGTGGGTCTATAAGACCAAGAGAAATTCTGAAGTAAATATTGAAAGGCACAAAGCAAGGCTCATTGTCAAAGGTTACAAGCAGCAGCATGGAAGATACTATGCGGAAACATTTGCACCAGTCATGAGGATGCAGATAGTGCATACAATGTTATCATTTGCAGCGCAACAGAAATGGAAAGTCTATCAGATGGACATAAAGTTAGCATTCTTGAATGGAGTGCTGAAAGAGGAGGTGTATGTTGTGCAACCTCCTGGCTATGAAATAGAAGGCCAAGAACACAAGGTGTGTAGGTTGCAGAAAGCTCTCTACGGGCCTAAACAAGCACCGTGTGCATGGTATAGTAGAATAGATGCTTACTTGATGGAAAATGGGTTCGAAAAATGTGATGGTGAACCCACACTCTACATCAATGAAAATGACGGTAAGATTCTTCTAGTCATTTTGTATGTAGATGATTTGATTTTTACATGCAGTGATGATTTTCTCATCGCTGATTTCAAAGCAGTCATGAAAAGTTAGTTTGAAATGACTGACTTGGGGTTGTTAAGATATTTTTTAATCATAGAAGTAAAGCAAACAGAAAATGGAATTTGTATTTCTTAAGAAAAGTATGTAGCAGAAATTTTGGAGAGGTTTAATACGCAGAACTACAAGCCATCACCAACTTCAACCCCATCCAACCATCATGGGGTTGAAGTTGAGCAAGGAATATTGCAGCAGCAATGTCAATCTGACTTTATACAAGAGCATGGTGGGAAGCCTAATGTATTTGACTACAACTAGGCCTGATATAATGTATGCAGTGAGTTTGGTGTCGAGGTTCATGAAGACACCCAAGGAGACACATTGCCAAGCAACGAAAAGAATTTTAATGTATGTTAATGGGACAAAGGAGTATGTCGTTTTCTACTCTGAAACTGATGATTTTAGGCTGGTTGGTTAAACTGGCAGTGATTGGGAAGGAAGTGTTGATGATAGAAAGAGCACATCAGGATATGTTGGACCTTCTTTGGGCTGTTGAAAAAAAATGTATCAAGTCTACGCCTAATGTTGGATACTTGTAGGAAGTATCAGATCTCACTTAATTTGAAGAAGTGCATATTTTGTGTGCCATTTTTTATATTTTTGGGTCATATTCTCTGCCAGCAAGGATTGATGGTAGATCCTGCGAAGATTGCAGTGATTGTTAATCTGGAGGTTCCTGCTAATGTCAAACAACTCCGCTCAATTTTGGGGCATACTCGATATTATCAAAAGTTGATTCAAGGTTATGTGCTGATCACTGTGCCCATGGAGAAATTTCTCAAGAAGGGTGTGTCATTCTATTAGGATGAGAAATGTGAAAAGAGCTTTGAATTGCTGAAGGAGAAGATGTTAACTACGCCCATATTGGTCTTTCCAGATTGGTTGAAGGTGTTTCATGTGCATGTTGATACCTCTTTCATCGCGCTCGGAGCTATTTTATCGCAACCAGAAGCTGGGGAGATTGATCACCCTATTGCATTTGCAAGTAGAAAGCTATCAAGCACAAAGAGTAATTATTCAACTACGAAAAGAGAAGGATTGGCAATGGCGAGGACCCCTAAAGCTAACATTTGTATAATTAGTCCAAAAAATACTTTGGTTAGATCAACATGGAGCTTGAATTGTTTTATTTTTAGGTGGGAGGTCCAACTCTAGACCATAACTGTTAGGAGAATCCTAAAACAATGAACACTTTTTACAAAATAGATACATCTACTCACAGAATAGACTGTTTTAAAATTTTATTATTCCTTATAATATAAAAAAAAATCAATATTTTATAAGTAGTATGTAACATCTACCTTCTTAACCATTTCAACTTACACATAAAAAAAAAATGTTACTTACATAGTTAACCCACCTATGAACCTTAAACTATTACAAAAATATAAGGAATAAGCGCATATGGCACATATATTAAAACACCTATGTTACACCACATTCCTTTACATATATGCATTTTTATAATATATACACAGCATTCACTTACATTTACGCAATGTACATAGATGAATTTTATAATCCCGAATCATATGTTTGGATTTTCGATGCGATACTAAACATTTACTGCCCGAGTATTTTTAGGTCAATACGCATGTACGCCATCAGGATTTTTCATTCAATTAGACAACTATATGGTGTTTAACTGTATTTTTTACCTTGGTTAACCTATAAGTGTTTATACTTTAATTAAATGTGCCAGTCACGCATTTCCTCCAACATTTAAGTTGGGTCCTTGATTAATGTTACGATCACCAACTGTCCTATTGAGCTGGCGTCTCCTCCGTCGTTGGATCTCCCTCCTCGTGATCAACGGAGATCATGACTGATGGGGTGGGTTAGGGTAACTACCCACCCCCCCCGTCTACCGTCTTTGGCTAATTGTTGTGTCCCACTGATGGCGCTTTGGCTCTGCAACATTTTTCTTGTTTCTACGATGATTCACTGGTTCTAATGGCTCGAGTCCAATGATATATATGTGAATGGATTTATCTGGAGTTATTCTATGGCTCCACCGACTTTACCTTTTGATTGCATGTCTCACGAATCTCATTTTCCTTCGATGGCTGAATGCTCTACCAAATCGTCTTCGCGGCTTCATGAAACTCTCCATCGCCACAACGGGCTTCCATAGTCATGTATCGAGGTAATGTTCCAGGTTTATAGTTCTTATTAAAATTAGTTTTTTTCTTTTCTAGTTATTCTTTTGGTTTAGGGTTCTTGGGTTACTATCTTCCAACTCGACCCATTGTTTAACCCATCTATGTTGTTCACTGCAAGGTTGTATAGGAACTATTTTATGCTTTTGGATAATCATTAAGAGGACCTTGCATCAACCTTCTTTCTCGCTTCACCCAAATGGTAAGGGTTTTTGACCAATTAATCTCAAAATTCCTTTATATTGTATTCACAAATTGTAATATTCAACCTCCCTTCACTTGCCCTGCAGGTGAGGTCTCATGCTTCCAGAGTTAGGATTTAGTTTGCACATCTAGATATTTTCTTTTTTATTAAATGAAGAGTGAGAGTCAAAAGAGCTTCTTCTCTGGCTTGATACCATCTTTTATGTATAATTTTGGAATTACTCTATTGTCTGAGTTATTTACTTTTAGTTAGGGTTTATCAGTTTCTCTCTAATGGTTAAGTTCTTCCTGAAATTTGTAATGGAATTTAAGTTCCCTTCCGCGATGTTATTTCTTTAATAAGTTATTTGAGTAAATATTTGTTTCAATCATTCTAGCTAACTTGAATATCTCCAATATTTCTTTGTAACATAGAGGCTTTGTACTTAATTCAGTTTTCCACACATAACTATAGCTAAATACTTACTCGGTTTATTACAATGACTTTCTTGTCTATTCCATTTTCATCGTAATATTCTATTTTGGTACTGAGATTCTTTGCTTTTATCTATGAGGCCTCACAAAACTCTGGTGAGGAATCTGCTGGCATCTGGAATAGAAATTTGTAACAAGTTCTAGTTCTAAATCCACAGAGTCATCGTTGTCTTTAATGGAGAGCTCTGCTCAAGATATACATGTTGTTTGCACATTTTATGAATTAGGTTGGAATATTCAATGTTTACAACAGTTACCAAGTAAATGTTTACTATTCCGTAAATCTTGTTAGTTAGCTCTCTATTATACTCTGTGTAATTCTTGTACAAGCTTCTTTATCTTGCTGTTGCTTATTTCTTCGATAGGATCACAATAAGGATTACTGTAGTTTCCATAATATTTTACTATTCGATTTTTACAAACGGTTTACAGTTTCCTTCTGTGCTTATAAATTCTATGGAGATGTTTTGTGCTCTCTCTCAACTAAATTTTCTAGAATATAATCTACTAGAAATTTACATTTTCTTGTGCAGAATATCTTATAAATTTTATATCCTCATAGATTATACATTCTGTACTAGAAGAGTAATAAATCATTTTTGAAATATCAGCATTCTACTTAAAGGAAATATTTACATAATTATCTAAAACTTCTTTGTCTATATTTGCACTATGTTCTTATGAAACATAATAATGATTATCTGTTATATTTCCAAAATCTCATATTCAGATCTTGTACAGTAATAGGGATTAAAATATTGATAATTCTTTTCACATTTATTCTCATTTACTAACAAAATAAGAACTAGATATAGAGCATCAAAATTTTAAACTAAAGTGTTGTATGTACCTGCTTCAGAGTTTTAGGAATTTGTCTCAATAACTGCTTGGTCCGCCCAACCTTGAGTGTGGAGATTACGTCCTCTGCTGCCCCCTTGCTCCTCACTAGGTATGAGGAAAAATTTAAAAGACAGGAAGTCTGACCTCAGGATTGAAAAATCCAGTCAACTTCTTCAGGGTAAATTCCTTGAGTTCCACTAGTACTTCCACTAGCTCTAGACAACTCAGAATTAGCATACAATGCTTAGCCCTCTAACTCTTCTACACAAAACCCCATTCCCTCCTAGGATTTTCCTTTAAATAATTTCTGGGAATGGTAACTATCAGAACTGTCTCAACCTCTTCCTGGGTTTCTTGGAATATTTTACTACACGGTTACTTTCACCTTTTACTCAAAATAAAACTGTCATTTAATTAAATACTTTAAAATAAAAGTTACGTGTTAATATCCTTAACAAATGCATCATTCATTCCGATTCAAACTATTTCTAAACAAGTAAAAATTAAAAGCTAAATCAAGAAGTTACATCTTCCCCCTGGAGGAAAACATTATCCTTGGTGTTACTCATTTCCTGAGAACAATTCCGGAAAAGCCTAAAGCATAACTTTTTCGTCTTCCCAAGTGGCCTTCTCCAGACCAAAGTGCTTCCACTGCATCTTAACTTGGGGGATGACTCACTTCCGGAGCGTTATTTCTCTCTGATCTAGGATATGTTGCGGTTATACCAGGAACTCGTCGTCTGGTTCTACCTGCAAGCATCAATATTTTGAATTAGTTCATATCAGAAAATCATTGTATGTAAATCATATGTCTTGTTTGACTTACATGTATACCCTGCCAGTGTATGATGTGCTTGGAATCATGCACATAACACTTCAATAAAGACACATGAAAGACATTGTGCACTAATATGGCTTAGTAAAGCCAAACGATAGGCCACCGGCCCTATCCTCTCTAAGACTTCAAAAGGTCCGCAGTAGCAGGGAGACAATTTGGCACATGCATTCCAACCCAGAGTGCTTTTCTTTGGCTTGATTCTCATGTACACATGGTCCCCTAATGCAAATTCCTGAAAATTTCTTTTCCTATCTACATAGACCTTTTCTCTTTCTTGAGCCGCCTTCAGATTCTGTCTAATTTTCTTAACCTCCCGCTCCATCTCTTCCATCATATCGGGTCCGAGCCTAATTCTATTTTCTGGGCTACTCCAGTTTATAGGGGTTTGACATTGTCTCCCATACAATGCTTCGAAAGGGCTCATCTTAAGATATTATTGATATACGTTATTGTAAGAAAACTCAATCAAGTGTAGGTACTCCTCCCATTTCGTTGGTTGTTGCATTACATACATGCGCAACATGTCCTCTAAAAATTGATTCACCCATTATGTTTGCCCATCCGTTTGCAGATGGTAGGTAGTGCTAAATTTTATTTGCGTACCCAGTTCACTAAGTAGTGTCTTCCAAAACACTGATGTGAACTTCACATCACGATCAGAAATGATTGCTCGGGGAATACCATGTAATTTAAAAATATATTTCATAAGGATATCAACAATTTGCACCGTCTTATAAGTAGATTGAATGGGAATAAAATGTGCCACTTTACTGAGTCTATCAACTACCACCATAATTGAATCATTATGCCTTTTGTTTTTAGGTAGACCCATAATAAAGTCAAGGGAAATAACTTCCCACTTCCATTCAGGCACCGGAAATGGTTGAAGCAATCCCGCAGGGTGATGATGTTCTACCTTAATCTGCTGACACTCCAGGCACATGGTCAAATATTTTGCTATGTCCCTTCTCATCTTTGGCCAAGTATAGTCTTTTTTATTGATGTCAACATATTTTGGTAACACGGATGACCGGCATAGGTACTTCTATGATACTCATCCAAAATAATTCTTTTTAGACTCTCCTGTTTTGGAATATATATCCTTTTTCAGAAAATAAGAAGTTGTTTTTCATTGAGTTCATATTCAGAATGTTTTCCTCTTTTTTCATCATCTTTTACCTGCTGCCACAAATTCTAATATTCTGAGTCATCCCTTGTTGCTTCCAAAATTTGGTCTTGAAAATTTGATTCATTCTGGTTGAAATATACTTCATAAATGTCGTGCAACGTTTTGTTCAAGGCATCCTCCACCTTTTTCTCTTTTCCTTTTACATGTTGAATATTGAAATCAGATTCGCTAAGAAACACATTCCATCTTGCTTGGCGGGCATTCAAATCATCCTGTTTAAAGTAGCTGGTTAAGCTACTATCATCATTCCTCAGCACAAATCTATTTCCTAGCAGATAATGCCTCCATATCCATAAGGCATGCACAACTATAGTCAGTTCCAAATCATATGTTGAATATCTCTACTCATTATTCTTCAGCTTCCTATATTCATATGCTATGACTTTTCCTTCTTGGGTCAACACTGCTCCTACTCCTTCTTTACATGCATCAGTACATACTTCGAACTCCTTTCTTCGATATGCTACTTTCAAAACAGGAGCAATGGTTAACAGTTATTTTAATAACTGAAAATTGTTTTGACATTCTTGTGTCCATTTGAAAACTCTTCCTTTCCTCTGCAAAGAAGAAATAGAATAAGCTATTTAGGAGAAGCCATTAATAAATCACCTGTAGTAACCAGCCAAACCCATAAACGAGCGTATGTCTGCCACATTCTTTGGTACCTTCCATTCCATAATTTTTTTTATCTTTTCTAGGTCCAAAACTATTCCTTTTGCCGAAATTACATGCCCCAAGTATTCAATCTGCTCCTTAAAGAAATCACATTTATTAAACTTGGCATAGAGCTGATGCTCTCTTGACATTTTCAGCACAATACACATATGTTCTTTGTGCTCTTCCTCATTTTTATCGTAAATTAGGATATCATCAATAAATATTAACACAAGATTATCCAACTTGTTATCACAAAATCAGACCTGATAGGCTGCTCATCAAACCAATATTTTGTTTGAGGCTTAGTCTCCTCAACCTGAGAGGGCTCTCTCAAGGGTTTATGATTTTTGATAAATATGTAGATGGCTAACTCTATATGAGATAAAAAAATATAAATGATGTAAACTGGTTGTAAATCACATTATCAAGTGTACGTTGGGCTTATGGAGTCATGATAGCTTCAGCAAAACCAAGATAATCTACCTAGCATGGAAGTCAAGGCATATCAGAGTTCAAGTCAAGGATTAAACATGTAGAACAGTGAAACACACAGTCAGCTTGTTTATGAAGGAAGTTAGAGCATCATTAATGAATTTTGAGTAACATAAGAAAACACCACTACAATATATATTGAAAAGATGCCATTAGAACAAGAACATACAAAAACTCCTTATGAATCTTGAGTTGTCTAAGTAGGAATTTTGTATTAGGCTGCAAATATTCACTTACATAAAACAGAGTATTTTTGCTAACAAATGTCCAACCCTGTGTATTTCGACCTCATACTCTTTATAGATCACTTACAATATAGGATTCTCTTATCCTCCACTAAAGACATCGAATTCATAGTGTTTGACACCTTTCCTAATTATGAAACATGATATTTATTACAAATTTACAGCTAGAACCCTAATGAGCAGTCCTATTCCAAATAGGACTAAAAATCTTTAATTACCTTCCTAAAAACCTTATCTAGTCTTCATTACATCTTATGCCACTTTATTTTCCATGAAGTCGAATTTGGATGATGATTCCTAATCTTGATGTGAACATGTTGTCGATGATGCTGTTCTCCTAGGTTTTAGGTTTTAGGCTTTTGATACACTTTGTCTTTCTAATACATTCTGACCCTTTATACACCATAATTTGGATGCCATCTATTGTCTAAAATTATAACATGTGAATATATCCTCTTCCTCTACCAGTTTTTCAAAACTTTAGTTTCGAATTGTGTAAAAAACTAAAAACAGACTTGCGCTACGAAAGCAACACAATTTCGTAGCACAAGGTTTTACCTCCTTTATTCAACATTTTTCAATCTTTTTCTTTCATGATAGCCTTTATCTTCACTCGACACATTCCCACAAGAAGTTTCAAAACCAAACTCACAAAAATTCCTTCAAAATTTTCTATGAAAAATGATGAAATGATTTCTTCAGTAGTTTCGTAGCGCATTTCATCAAATTTGCACTATCTGTGCTACGAAACTGTTGTGTAATCATTTTTGTTGAATTTTTTTTTTTTTTTTTTTTTTAATTTGTGATAAGGGGATACTCAGACTTAAGGACAGTGATATTGTTTCAAAGCCTACAACAAAATAACCCTGAAAATATATTCTTCATCAAATTTAATCTTCATTTTTCATCTGAGTTTGTCTTATATATTTGTTACTCTGTTTCACTGCTTTTTCAATTCTTCTTGACACTCTTTCAACTATATCTGCAAATCTTCCACCTGGATATTTATCTTTTTGTTGCTAGTTCTTAAATGAGTGTTGATCACTCTCATAAACTTTTCTTCCTTAATAACTGGGATTGCCCATGTGAATAATTGTTCTTCATTGCTTGGGATTTCTGATCTAGAGGCTACTTGACCTTCCCAAACAGCTTTCATTCTTTTGAATTTTGCTTTCTCAATGATATGTTTTCTAGTTTTTTTCTTCAACCTAGAAATCTCATGGTTTGTTGATATCAACTTCTCCTCCAAGTTTTGATACTTTGTCATTTCCTCTTGTGCTGTGACTACTCTGTTTTCTGCTTGCAATGCTACTGGCGAGGAGAGATCAATTACCTCTTCAGGAACTTTAGTTGTTTCATAGGTTTCTTCAACTTCTGTGTTAATTTCCTTGAGCCTTTTTGAATGTCTAGTCACGGGCTTCCTGGCTTGGAAAAAAAATGTTGTGTTTTCACCTTTAAACTTCATCTTCTTTGCTAATTTTATCTTTTTTTGTTTGCTTTCATTTATTCCTATTAAATCAGATTGTACTATGGGTGATTCTTCTATGTCTATTGCATGCAATATATCATCCAAGTTTCCTTTCAACCTTAGGTTGTCACTTGACCCTGAAACTGTTGATTTTCCCTTTGTTGCTGTAGCTTGGCTCCTTGTTATTCTCTGAACTTCTTACTTATTTGCTGCTTGTTTTTGTTTAGTTTCTTTGCTACCATGTAACCTTTGTTTTGCAGGTGAGGGAGTTTTTAGTGTCTTCTCTGCCTGGTTCTTCACTTGTTTTATGGGTTTCAATTTCACAAACCTCTTTGCCTTTGTAGCCAATGGTTGACTTGATTCTACTCGTGGTGAGAGATTTCCCTTTGTCTTAGTGTTTTTAGCTGGGGTTAGAGCTTCCATATCGAAACCACTCATAAACAAAAAGGATGACCAGTCCTTATTTATTTTCTGAAGCTCATTCAAAACTAACAATTTAATCAACCCATGGTGAAACAGGGATGTTTCATAGCCATCATATTTCATCTGAACTTTGTTAGCCATTTTGGCAAAACTTATATATAATAAAAATGGTAAATCCAATGATATCATACCTGTGAAATGTAACATCAATTTGAAGTGATAAGTGTAGACTTTGTGGTACTTTCCTTCACATGTGAAGTATCTTTGGATATTGAACAACATTTTGGCATAGTTATCTTTGATACAATTTCTGGGAATTGCATTGTTCAGGTCCATGTTTGCATATTCTGTTTTCATAAATATCTTGCATGCTTCCATATCAAACCCGAAGCCCTTAAAACAAGATTCCTGACCTCTTGGTATTTCTGTTACCATATCTATGATCTCAGGTGTGACTGCTATGTTTAACATTCTGACCTTTATGCTTGTCCCACTGAAATGAAGTGCAAATTCTTTGGACACCTGAATATGCCCACCTTGTAACTTTTCACAAAACTTGAAACAACCTGTTTTCTTGAAAGCAACCATTACTGTTGAATATTCAGCTAAAACACTCATACTTTCAGGTTCAAATCTCAAACAATGTCCTCCTCTGTGATTCTTTTTCTCTCCAGCCATACTTTTTTTTTCAGAACCTATAGAACTATCTCGCTTGAGAAAATGGAATAGCCTCACTTGAATCTTTATAAACAAACTTGCTTGATTTAGTATGATGATAACCTTGGTATATAACAACCACAGACTTAACTCTAATGTTTACAGCTTTAACAATTGAGTGAGGGAAAAAAACTAGAATAACTGAACTAGACAAATTTTTCGAATTTGAAATCCATTTTTACAACTGAATGAAACCCCTATCATGATGATGATGTATATGAAATGGTTAAGTACTTTGGATATGACCTCTCACTAACTCACCATAATGTTACCTAACCGTTTCTTAATGGATTTCTGAGAAATCCTAGATTTCTTGACATGACATCTAAGAATCTGCACTTTCGTAGTGCACATAGTGTATTTTTCGCACTTTGCGCTATGAAAGTAGCAGTGATTTCATAGCACAAAACTCCCTTTTTGAACTGACTACGCTACGAAACTGCAGATTTGTGGCTAATCATAGAATTTCAAACTAAAAACTAATGACATGAGCTCTAGATGAATGATATGACCTTTTTATCATGGAATGAATCTAAAGAAGTTTATTTGAACTTGAAAAATGACCTTTGAAACTGAATAAACTATTACCTACCCTTTATCCAAACAAAAGTGACTTTAGACCTACTTGAAACTATGACCAAAAACAGTGTAGACATACAATTTTTTTTTTTTTTTTTTTAATTTCGGTGATAACATAAGTATTGGTGGAAAATCCCATGCATTAAACTCATAAATATTGCGGGTGCGTTGGTTAACCCAAATGGTAGCACCATAAATTCGTAGTTTCCAGACATGGTACAAAATGTTGTCTTGGTTATATCTTCATCTTTGATTCGGATCTCATGGTAGCCTGACCTTAAATCTATTTTGGAGAACACTGTAGCTCCCTTGACTTGGTCAAATAAATCACCAATGCGTGGCAGGGGGTACTTTTTTTTAATAGTCAACTTGTTAAGCTGACGATAATCCACACACATATCCATAGTACCATCCTTCTTCCTTACAAACAATACAGGTGCTCCCCATGGGGACATACTTGGCCGAATATAACCCTTATCCATCAACTCCTACAATTGCATCTTTAACTCTGTTAATTCCAGTACACTCATTCTGTAGGGAGCTCGGGACACAGGTGTTTCTCTAGGTATTAACTCAATAGTAAAATCAATATCTCTTTTTGGTGGCAGCCCTAGAATATCCTTAGGAAAAACATCTTGAAATTATTGCACAACAGGAATATTTCTAACATAGCAGTCTTATCTTTTCTATTGGTGAACCCAACTTGAATTTCATAAAGCTAGCATCCCTTTATTCTAAATTTACTTAGCTATGATGCAATAATGGGTCACAGCTTCAAAGGATTTTTAATTCCTTGCAATTCATGTCTTGACCCATCATTAGACTTGAAATGTATAACCTTATTCTTACAGTCCATCGAAGAACAGTGTCTTTCTAGCCAATCCATCCCTAGGAATATATCATAAGAGCCCAATGGTAGAACATTGAGTTCCACAGTTATGTGTTGGTCCCCAGTTTTTAATTCACATTTGGGTACCTTAGTATGAACATGTCTTCTAGTCCCTGTATCCAACTAAACCAGCAATGGATTTTTAAGTTTTTGTCCCTGCAATTTACTGCTTTCAACTACATGAGGGTGTATGTAGCTCAAACTGGCACCAAGATCAACTAGAATAGAAACAACTCGAGCTTGAATCTTACCTTCTAATTCTATCATGGTCAGTTGGTAATCCGCTTGTCGATCCTCCAATGCTACATTTATTTTGGGTATGTTTCGAGCTACATCTCCCACCGTTGATGCTTCCTGTAGATTTATTTCTACCTCACTCCATCCCTGATGTGGACGGTTCTTAAAATAATGAGCTTCTCCACATCCCCAGCACTGCAACGGGGGTTTCTGGGGTTGCCCATTATCTAGTCTACTAGAAGCTTCATTAGGCCTTTCTTCCCCCATCCACTCAGTTCTGTTTTGGCTTTTACCATTATGTTTGCTGAGTGGATATCTTGCAACATTCTTGAAATTGTCGGATCTGTTATTTCTGTTAATGGAGTAAATTTTCTGCCCCTTTCGAGGTGGCCATTTTTCCCAACTTCTCCCTTTGCCTTGGACTGCTGATAGCACATTTGTGCATTCCTAATTGCTTCATCCATAGTCTTCAGATACATGAACTCAATAATTTCTTTCATATGAATTGGAAAACTACTCAAAAAATGATGCACCTTGGATTTTTCATCACACAGTTAGGGTACATATCTTAATAAAGACGTGAATTTGGTAATAAATTAGTCCATAGTCATTTGACCCAATTTAAAATCATGAAACTCTCAAGACTTCTCATCATAAAATATTTCAGTTAAGTACTTGTCTTTAAAGTACTGCTGAAACTCATCCCAAGTTACGTTTTGATCTTCTACTCCTGTTACATTCTTCACTTCGTCGCACCACAGTGTTGCTTTCTCCCACAACTGATAGATAGCTAGGAAAGCTTTAAGCTTGCTATTATACTCATACACCTGAAAGTATTTATTCATATTTATAATCCAAGCTTCCACCATTTCCTCCGCCTCTCCATCAAAGGTAGGAAGCTTGATCTTCCGAAATTCTCCCTGTAACTCCAATTTTTGTTTTTCCAACTCTTGCTCTTCCATAACATTTCCAGATTCCACCTCATTATAAGTTCAACTTTTATGACTTTTTCGCATTTGATTGTCCTCCACATGATCATGTACTCCTTGTTGTTGATCCCTATTTTCCTGAGTATTTCTCTCAGGGCTTGGTTGTCCACTGGGAGGATTATGTCTATCTGATAGACTCTTCAATATCCTCTCTTGTTCTCTCATAAATATTTCGTTATCACTGTGAACTTTAAGCATTTCTGTTTGTAGCTGTTGAATAGTATCCAACAATCTATTTGTCTACCGCTAGTGTTATTCCAACATTCTGCTTGTCTGTTGGTGTTGGTCCACACTTAGTTGCACCCACATCTTGAGACTGACTTTAGGATTGATCGCAGGATGAGTCTCTCCCATGTTTCTGGGTGGGTGTTGACTTGATCCTCTTCTCATAATGATTTATAGGAATCATGTTCCTGTACTTATCACAATATCAAATCATTAAATTTCATAAAATTCCCATCACAACAATAAATATGGTTCTGGCTCATTTGACCCAGTTTATAACTTATGCTTTGATACCAATTGTAACATCTACCTTCTTAACCCTTTCAACTTACACATAAAAAAAATAAAATAATAATAAATGTTACTTACATATTTAACCCACCTATGAACCTTCAAATATTACAAAAATATAAGGAATAAGCGCATATGGCACAGATATTAAAACACCTATGTTACACTGCATTCCTTTACATATATGCATTGTTATAATATATACACATCATTCACTTACATTTACACAATGTAAATAGATGAATTTTATAATCCTGAATCATATGTTTGGATTTTCGATACAGTACTGATCATTTACTGCTCGAGTACTATTAGGTCAATACGCATGTACACCATCAGGATTCTGCATTTAATTAGACAGCGCTATGATGTGTAACTGCAATTTTTACCTTGGTTAACCTATAAGTGTTCATACTTTAATTAAATGTGCCAGTCACACATTTCCTCTAGCATTTAAGTTGGGCCCTTGATTAATGTTACGATCACCAGCTGTCATATTGGGCTAGTGTCTCCTTCGTCGTTGGATCTTGTCTCCTTGTGATCAACGGAGCTCATGACTGATGGGGTGTGTTAGGGTAACTACCCACCCCCCGTCTACCGCCTTCAACTCATTGTTGCGTCCTACTGATGGCGCTTTGGCTATGCAACATTTTTCTTGTTTCTACGATGATTCACTGGTTCTAATAGCTCGATTTCGATGATCTTTATCTGAATGAATTTCTCTAGAGTTATTCTATGGCTGCACTGGCTTTACCATTTGATTGCATGCCTCGTGAATCTCATTTTCCTTCGGTGGTTGAATGCTCTGCCAAATCATCTCCGCGTCTCCATCCAACTCTCCATCACCACAACGGGCTTCCACAGTTATGTATCAAGCTAATGCTCCAGGTTTACAGTGCTTATTAAAATCAGTGTTTTTCTTTTCTCGCTATTCTTTTGGTTTAGGGTTCTTGGGTTACTATCTTCCAACTCGACCCATTGCTTAACCCATTTATGTTGTACACTGCAAGGTTGTATAGGAACTATTTGATGCTTGTGGATTATCATTTAGAAGACCTAGCATCAGCGTTCTTTCTCTCTTCACCCAAATGGTAAGGGTTTTCGACCAATTAATCTCAAAATTCCTTTATACTGTATTCACAAATTGTAATATTCGACCTCCCTTCACTTGCCCTGCAAGCAAGGTCTCATGCTCTTGGAGTTTGGATTTAGTTTGCACATCTAGATCTTTTATGTTTTATTAATGAAGAGTGAGAGTCAAAAAAGCTTCTCCTCTGGCTCGATACTATAGTTTATGTATAATTTTGGAATTACTGTGTTGTCTGAATTATTTACTTTCAGTTAGGGTTTATCAGTTTCTCTGTTATGGTTAAGTCTTCCGGACATTTGTAATGGAATTTAAGTTCTCGTCCGTGATGTTATTAGTTTATTAAGCTATCTAAGTAAATATTTGTTTGAATCATTTTGGTTAACTTGAATATTTCCAATATTTCTTTGTAACATACAGACCCTGTATTTAATTCATATTTTTGCTCATAAATATAACTAAAGACTTACTCGATTTATTACAATGACTTTCTTGTCTATTCCATTTTCAGTGTAATAGTCTAGTTTGGTATTGAGATTCTTTGCTTTTATCTATGAGGCCTCACAAAACTTCAGTGAGGAATCTGCTGGCACCAAGAACAGAACTTTGTAACAATTTATGGATCTAAACCCACAGAGTCATCGTTGTCTTTAATGGAGAGCTTTGCTCAAGATATACATGTTTTTTGCACAGTTTATGAATTAGGTTAGCATATTCAATGTTTATAGTAGTTACCAAGTAAATGTTTACTATTCCGTAAATCTTGTTAGTTATCTCTCCATCGTACTCTGTGTAATTCTTGTACGAGCTTCTTTATCTTTCTGTTATTTCTTTCATCTACATCACCACAATAAAGATTACTATAGTTTTCATAATATTTTACTATTCGCGTTTTACAAATTATTTACATTTTCCTTCTGTGCTTATAAATTATAGGGAGATGTTTCATGCTCTCTCTTGGCTAAATTTTCCAGAATTGATAATCTACTTGAAATTTACATTTTCTTGTGCAACGTACTAGAAGTAATAAAGCATTTCTGAAATATTAGCATTCTACTTATAGGGAATATTTACATAATTATCTAAAACTTCTTTATCTATATTTGCACTCTGTTCTTAAGAAATATAATAATGATTATATGTTATATTTCCGAAATCTCATTTACAGTAATAGGGATTAAAACACTGATAATTATTTTCACATTTATTCTCATTTACTAACAAAATAAGAACTAGATACAGAGCATCAAACATTTAAACTAAAGTGATGTATGTACCTACTTCAGAGTTTTAGGAATTTGTCTTAGTAACTGCTTGGTCTGCTCAACCTTGAGCGAGGCGATTACATCCTCTACTCCCCCCTTGCTCTTCACCAGGTCTAAGGAAAAATGTAAAAGATAAGAACTCTAACCTCTAGATTGAAATGTAAAAGATAAGAAGTTTAACCTCGAGATTGAAAAATCCAGTCAACTTCTTCAAGGTAAATTCCTTGAGTTAGACTGGTACTTCCACCAACTCTGGACAACTCAAAATCAACATACAATACTTAGCCCTTTAACTCTTCCGCAAAAAACCCCATTCCCTCCTAGGATTTTCCTTTAAATCATTTCTGGATTAGTAACTATCTCAACCTCTTTCTAAATTTCTTGAAATATTTTACCACACAGTTACTTTCACCTTTTACTCAAAATAAAATTGTCATTTAGTTAAATACTTTAAAACAAAAATTAAATGTTAATATCCTTAACAAATGCCTCATTCATTCTAATTCAAACTATATCTAAACAAATAAAAAATAACAACAAAATCAAGAAATTACATAGTAAAATTTAAAAAAAACATCAATTCAAATATATTATAATTTTGATTAATTTAAAAAGTTGTAACAAAAATCTTACGTCTGATGTGGAAAACACAAGATCAACAAATTGAACGCAACTCATGTAAAAAATCTAAATGCAAACACACTCATCTAAAAAAATGTAAATGCAAACACATATAAGGAAACAATATTATCTTAATCCCACATCCGTTACCGTTTACCCAACGTGAAAACCGCCATTGTTAATGAAAACGTTAAATAATTATCAGCGCCCATGTCTACAGAGTTCCTGATTTGTATCAAAAATATTGAGAAACCATATAATTTTTGTTGCAATATTGATCTACTTTTTTAAGATGACAAAATTATAGTGAGCTTAGTAGATTTCTCTTCAAACTTTTTGAACATAGGAATAAAGTCTTAAATCAAACTAAATAACTTTTTTAGAACATAGGAATAAAATCTTAAATCAAACAAATAACTCTTTTCTTTAAGTCCAATAGACCAAAATTGGTCTTAATAGACACTAACCATCATCATCATCACAAAACATTAAACAACTACATTGTTCAGAACATTAAACAGCTTTCATCCTTATTTGATCTTTATAATTTAAGTATTACATGTGTACCACAAAATTTATGAAAAATAAATAAATAAATTAGGATTCATACTTCTTATATTTATAAAAATATAAAGATCATTACAAACAAGATCATCTACATAAAATCTTCATCATTCTATCATACAGCTCAACAACGATACTGCACTTTTACTATTTTTTTGAAAAGTTCAAGTTGATTGGTTACATGACAAAGTTTATGATAAAGTCTTATAAATATTTTTAAAAGTAAATAGGGTAATGTAATCTTTTAAGAGTGGAAAATATAGAATAAACGTTTACTTCGTTACTCGTGAGTAAGTTATCTAGGTTGAGTGGGTTTCAAAATTGTTTTAAAATTGTAATTAACAATACAGGGAGAATATAAGTTAATAATTAAATTATTAGAAAAACATAAATGGTAATAATTTAGATTTTATAATTTTTTATTAAATTTATTAAATATAATATTATTTTTATGATAAAAGTTAAAATTTAAATATTAAATATTTGTATTATTTTATTAAAATAAATAAATAAATATAAATTATAATTTTATTATTATATATATATATATATATATATATATATATATATATATATAAAAGAAAACATGTAATATTTTTGTTTACTCTTAAAACTTAATTTTATTTCATTGTGAAGTTTATAATATCATGTTTATTTTGGAATATTCTTAGTAATAATTACAAACAACTTTGAGATTTATTATAAAAATAATTATAACATTTTTAAATGAAATTTATAAATTTATAATTTAATTAGTTTAATTAATAATTTTTTAAATCTTAACATTTTTTTTTTGTTAGTTTGATGGGAAGATTTGAACCTTGTGTCTTATAATTTACATAACCTTCAATTATATTGTTTAAATAATACTTTGAAATACAACAATTAGTTTACATAATACTTCATAATATAGAAATTAACACTTGAACTACCCAATAAACAACAATTTAAAATAATAAAATTAATATTTTGACTTTTATTTATTGGATTGTCTACCAAAACTACTTAGCCAAAAAAATCTTCCAAAAATTTGATTATAAGAATATGTAAATCACTTTTTATATAAAAATACATTCAACAAAATTTAAAAAGTTTGACAACTATAACTAGAAAAATCTATGCTAAATTTTATATTGTTTATGCTTTCCAATCTTTTAATGTATCTAACTAATTAAAATTGTGAATTCCAAAATAAACACGTCAATAAATAAATACGATACCTATTAAGGATTGTCGGATTGTGGAAACCAAACAGAGGTTGTTGTATCACTGCATTGGTCATAAACTCTTGTACCTTATATTATATAGACACATTCAGGCATTGAATATAGTATATTATATTATATTATATGTTCACAGACTCTACTAGAACATGCGTATCACTGAATTAGATAAATGGATTTCTGTCCCTGAGACAGTTTTGACCATTTTCTCCCATTTGTTCCATGTTTTTCAAGGACACAAGATGACTGTTGTGGAAGCGGACGACCACTATGTGGAACCGGTGGAGCTGGAGTATCTGGATGTGTACTTTGGAGAATCGTACTCAGTTTTGATAAAGTTCGATCAGGATCCCACCAAAAACTATTGGGCAACTGTGAATATGAGAGGGCGGAAGCCCAATATGACTACGGGCTTGGCAATCCTCAACTATCTCCCCAATCTCTCCACCAAGGTGCCCACCACACCACCTAGTCCGAGCCCATTTTGGAACGACTATGCCTATAGTAAGTCGCTCGCCAAGAATTTTGTGGCCCTCACCGAACACAAAGAGCCTCCTCCTATGAAACCCACCATACAGTTGATTTTATTGAACACGCAGAAGAAGATCAATGGATTTATAAAATGGGCTATCAGCAACATATCGCAGGTTCCTCATCCCACTCCATACCTGTCCGCCATGAAATACAAAATCAATGGCGCTTACGACACCACGCCCCCTCCTAACACCTACCAGCCCCGAGACTACAACATCACTATCCCTCCCACCAATCCAAATGCCGTTGGAGGGAATGGTGTGTACATATTCGAGCTGAACTCTGTAGTAGATGTGATTCTCTAGAATACAAACACATTGACTGAAAATAACTCTGAGATCCATCCATGGCACCTGCACAGTCATGATTTTTGGATCCTCGGCTACAACGACAAGGCATTTTAAGATTTTAGATCTTGATCTTTAACAGTTTTGACCATTTAAGATGGATGAGTTTGTTACAAAATTTATTTCATTATTACGATATGTACCGTATTTGCGCAACGAGAAGGTGAAAGTGCAGCGATTCCTGAGCAGTTTGCCATTGCATATGAACGTGAATATTGAATTCGTGAACCCAAAAACCATGGATGAAGTGATAAGGAAAGCACGAATGTGTTATCAACAACCCAAAGTTAAGGGAGAAGCTGGAAAAAGTTGGCCACCCCAGAAAGTGCAGGAAAGTTTCACCAATAACAAAAATAACATATCTGGAAACTACAATAACACTGCAAGGAACCCGCTGAGTAAAAAAAATGGAAAATGTCAATCAAGGGCCAAGTGGGCTAGTGAGGAGCAACATACAAAAGCTTCTAGCAGATCTGACATTGGGCAATCTCAAAAACCCCCACTACAATGTTGGGGGCTGTGGGGAGGTGCATTACTTCAAAAATTGTCCTCATCGAGGAAGAAATGAGGTGAGAGAAAGTTTGCAAGAGGCATCAACTGTGGGTGATGTAGTTCGAAACTTACCCAGAATCAATGCAACTCTAGAAGATTGGCAAGTAGACTTCCATTCAACCATGACAGAGTTATAAGGTAATATACAAACCCAATATGTTTCTATTTTAGTTGATCCCAGAGCCAGCTTGAGCTATATACACCATCGTATAGTTGAAAGTTGTAAATTACAGAACTACGAATTTAAGAATCCCTGGTTATTTCAGCTGGCTACAAGGGCAAGGAGGGTCAATGCCAAAGTACTAGTTGCGAGCTGAGTGTTGGGAATCAACACATTACCATGGAACTCAACATTCTTCCCTAGGATCTTACGACATATTATTGGGGATGGATTGGCTAGAGATACATTGGTCACTGGTGGAATGTAAGGACAAAATGACCTATTTTAAATCAAAGGATGGAACAAGATAGGAACTAAAAGGCATTAAGAAACCATTGCAGTTACGGCCTATTACAACATCTCAATTAAGTAAATTCATAAGGAAAGGAAGGCAACTCTATGGCATTCAAGTGGGATTGACCAATTCCAAGGATAAGACCATTATGTTGGAAAACATTCCTATTGTGCAAGAATTTTAGGATGTATTTCCTGAGGAAATGATGGGGCTGCCACCAAAAAGGGACATAGACTTTACTATAGAGCTAATACCCAGGGCAACACCTATGTCCCTAAATCCTTACAAAATGAGTGTAACAGAACTAACAGAGTTGAAAATGAAGTTACAGGAATTAATGGATAAAGGCTACATTCAGCCAAGTGTGTCCCCATGGGGAGCACCAGTGCTATTCGTGAGAAAGAAAGATGGCACTATGCACATGAGCATGGACTACCAACAACTCAATAAGTTGACTGTTAAGAATAGATGACTTGTTTGACCATGTCAAAGGAGCTACAATGTTTTCCAAGATTGACTTAAGGTCAGGTTACCACCAGATCTGAATCAGAGATGAAGATATAAGAAAAACAATATTCCATACCCGGTAAGGCTATTATGAATTTATGTTGTTACCTTTTTTGTTAACCAACGCACCAGCCACCTTTATGAGCTTAATGCATGGAACTTTTCACCCATACTTGGATAAATTCGTATTTATTTTCATTGATGACATATTAATCTACTCCAAGAATATGGAAGAGCACAAGGAGCATCTGCGCATTGTGTTGAAAATGTTAAGGGAACATCAGCTCTATGCTAAGCTTATTAAGTGTGATTTATTTAAATAACATATTCAATATTTGGGGCACGTAATTTTTGCTAAAGGGATTACAGTGGACCTAGAAAAGATAACGACCATCATGGAAGGGAGGGTTCCAAATAAGGTAGCAAATATACGTTCATTTATTGGCTTGACTAGCTATTATCGACGATTTATCAATGGATTCTCTAAAATAACTTTTCCCATTACTTCCTTGTATCGAAAGGGACAAGTCTTTAAGTGGACTTAGGAGTGTCAAAAAAAATTTGAGTTATTAAAGGAGTTGTTAACTACCGGTCTCATTCTGGGAGTATCAGAATCAAGTAAAGAGTTTGAGGTCTGCATCGATGCTTGTAAGGAGGTTGTAGGAATAGTTTTGACTCAATAGGGGAGATTCATAGCATATGAATCCAGAAAGTTGAAGGAACATGAGCAGAGATATTCAACTTATGATTTAGAATTGACTGCGGTGGTACATGCATTACGGATTTGGAGACATTACCTGTTAGGAAAAAGGTTCGTGTTGAGAACTGACCACAACAGTGTAACTAGATATTTTAAACACACTGATCTGAATGCACACCAAGCTATGTGGAATTCTTTCCTAAGTGAGTTCTACTTTGACATTCAGCATGTAAAGGGTAAATATAACTGAGTGGTGGATGCACTAAGTAGGAAACTACATGGCATCTACAAACTCTACTTTAATAAAATTGAATTCAAATTGCAAGAACAAATATTGGAAGAAACAAGCAAAGACCCTGAATACCAATTTCTATGGAAGCAGGCAAAAGCAAACAAAGAGCAAGGGAAGCAGTCAGAATTTGAACTCAATCATAAGCATTTCTTGGTCTATCGGAAAATAATATACATATCAAATCAATTCAATCTGAAAAGAATTAGTTTGGATGAATATCATCGGAGTTCCTATGCAGGACATCCAGGATACTAGAAAATGTTAACTGCCATTAGAAAGGATTATTACAGACCTAGGATGCGGAAGGACATTGTAGAATATTTGACCAAGTGCTTAGAATATTAGCAAATCAAGGTTGAACATCAACATCCTGCGGGATTGCTTCAGCCTATTCCAGTACCGAAATGGAAGTGGGAGGTCATCTCCCTTGACTTCATCACTGGACTACCAAAGAATAGAAGGCATAATGATTCGATTATGGTGGTATTTGATAGACTCAGCAAGGTGGCACATTTTATTGTCATCCATTCCACTTATAAGACTGTACAAATTGCTGATATTTTTATGAGAGAAATCTTCATATTGCATGGTATTCCCCGAGTTGTGATTTCAGATCACCATATCAAATTCACATTGGCATTCTGGAAGATGCTTTTTAGTGGTTTGGGGACACAAATACAATTTAGTACTACTTACCATCTACAAACAGATGGGCAAACGGAAAGGATGAATCAAATTCTGGAAGACATGCTACTCATGTATGTAATGCAGCATCTAATAAAGTGGGAATAGTATCTACATTTGGTCAAATTTTCTTACAAAAACGGGTATCAGGAATCCCTTAAGATGAGCCCCTTTGAGGCATTGTATGGAAGAAAATGCCAAAATCCTATGAACTGGAGCAGTCTAGAAAATAGAATGATGCTTGGACCGGACATGATAGAAGAAATGGAGCGAGAGGTGAGGAAAATCAGGCAGAACTTGAAGGTTTCTCAGGACCAGCAAAAAGAGTATGCGGAAAACAAAATAAATTTCTGGGAATTCATGGTAGGGGATCACGTGTATGTGAGGATAAAACCAAAGAAAATCACATTGCAATGGAACACTTGTGCTAATTTGGCCCCCAGATATTGTGGGCCATTCGAAGTTTTGGAACAGATAGGACTAGTGGTCTACCAACTGGATCTACCAAGCCATATATTGGTACATAACGTGTTTCATGTATCATCATTGAAACGTTATGTACATGACCTCAAACATGTGATACAATGGCAGGGTGTACATGTAAGTTAACAATGCATTACAACTGTGACAAAAGTGAAATTGTTGAATTGAACTAATGATAATACTTGTGATACGCAGGTAGAACAGTACTATGAATTCCTGGTAGAACCGCAACATATCCTAGATTGGAGAGAAATTATGCTCCGGAGGCGAGTCATACCCCAAGTTAAAGTGTAATGGAAGCACTTTGGTTAGGAGGAGGCTACTTGGGAAGACGAGCATGATATTCAACAAGCCTATTCGGAGTTGTTCATCCTAATTAAATAACACCGAGGATGGTGTTTGCTTCAACAAGGGAAGATGTAACACCCTGTTTAATTTAATTTTGGACTTAAAAATTGGTTATGATATACTTTGAATGAGTAATGAATTAGAGTATTCATTAACAATATTTTAATAAATTATATTTGGTATTGTCAAAGAGAGTTAATGAATAATTTATCTTGAGCAAAAGAAAGAAGTAATTGATTGGTAAAATGTTTCCAAGATACTAGGGTAAAAAGGTAGAGACAGTTCTAATAGTTATCATTTTCCAAAGAAAGGATTTATGGGAAAATCCTAGGAGGAAATGGGGTTCTGGGTAGAAGGCATGGAGGGTGAAGCAACATGAGGTTTCTATGAGTAATCCAGAGCTGCTAATACAACCAATGGAGCTCAAGAAATACCTGGAAGAAGAGAGACTCGATTTATTCATGAGGTCTAACTTCTGGTCTCATTAAGTACCTAGTCCCTCGTGAGGAGCAAGGGGGGAGCAAAGGACATAATCTCCTCGCTCACGATTGGGAGGACCATCAGGCTTCAGAAAGAACTTCGTTTGGAATTAGGTATTGTGGTATCTTAGAGTTTTGGATTATGTTTTCTGTTTTGGAAGTAGAAAATATATTGGTTACTGTTAACTATTTCAGCATGAATGAATTTGAATTAGGAACCATTCCTAGGATAATTCTACAGGATAAACTATATTAAGTTATATAGGATTGAGTTCCAACAATATATGTATTTCCTAAGAGTTTAGTTCTACAAATTACATAGATAAGAAAACAAGTACAAAAGGTTTTCCTATAAATGGAAAACAATAGAATAACTTGTGAATCATAACTGTGGAGCAGTATTGTAGAATTCTAACATAAACAGAGAACATATTTTACCTTCTGCAATTAAAAAGAAAATGAAACTTTTCCTTTATTTATATATCTAAAAACATAAAACCAGTAGTCGAGATATCCTTGTGAAGTAACCTATGGGGTATCATTAACATTGCTTATATAAACATAGGGGTCACACCAAATGGTTTAGAGTCTAGAACGACGCAATGAGGGTTTGGACCCCTGTCCCTAAGGGTAGCATACCCGTAAAGAAAAGAATATAGAGACGTAATACCCATGAGGGCAAAACTCTGACAAAATCCCCAGAACACCGAGAACACAAGATTGGAAACATATCTCCGAATATATACATCTATATATGTTGGAAAGAAAACGATAATCACCGTCATGTAAAGGACTATATAGAACTGAGTATAGAATAACCATGTTAACAAGATACATTTATATATATATATATATATATATATATATATATATATATATATATATATATATATACAGGAAGGAAAGACAGTACCAAAGACTAATGGTGAGCTGGGTATGGAAAATACAAAACTATCAATCTGGAATAAACTGTAATATCCCAAAATAGGGAATTTATACACTATTGGGAATATCTTAAGATATTCCAAATGTGGAGATCCAAAAATATGCAAACATAAGAATGAAAGAGCAGGATTGCATCAACTTCATAAAATGATAGGGGAACTCATAGCCATCTTATTAACGCAATAGCGGTAGAATGTGTACAATATCTTGAGGAAAAACCTACTCGAGAGAGACAATACTCAGCCTCAAGAAACAAGTACACAAATCATGGGAAAACACTGCTACACAAGAGTGCCCAATCTATGACTGCGCAGTTTATATAAGAGACTACAACACGATAAATGATAATACAATGATATGACAATATCAGCTCAAGAAATGTGGGAGAGCGAGCTCTCAACCCATGAAAACAATAGTAAAACAACCCTTAGAAGGATTGGGTGCAATATATATACAAATGGCACAACTGCAAAAATTTCGGAGTTGTAGGGTAGTAGCTGCAACTCAAAACTGGAATGAATGGAGATGGCTGAATAAAATTTCCAATCTGAAACAAACCTCCTCCAATGGATCTCCTGAGTGCAAGGTTGATCCTAGCACTGAAGATCTCACCCTCCAAGATAGTGGTGCAAACCCCCACTACATATACACACTGAAATAACGCAGTCTAGAGAAGGGACTGCACTGTTGGTGATGGGAGATGCTTGGCCTGATGCCAAGATATGAAAATCAGCTCTAAAACCTTCCTCACTAACCTTCCCGAGGAATAGAAGCTCCCTCCTCTGAAAGATGAGCCAAGGAGTGGTGTTGTGGAACCCTCCACTGCAACACTCTGCAACACAATGTTATACTTCAATAGAAATAACATTGTGACTGAAGAGGTGGCTTGGCCTTGAGCCTAGATGTGGAGAAATGAAGTGAAATCCTCCAAGAGACCTCTCAAGAAGGAGAAGGAATCCTAAACAGGAATCCCTCGTGCTAAATAGCACTGCAACTCTTCTAAACAGCCCAAGAATGCAAAGATTCTACAAGACCAAAATCAAAATACTCAAACATCTCCCTTTATGGCTGCCTCTTCCTCCTTTTATGTAATTGAATGTCTCTTTGCCCTGGACCCCACACATTAGGGTTTCTTCCACAAGTGATCTTCCTCCCTCTCAAACTGCGTTGTCTTCCCAAGCAATCCACACCCTCTTAGGCAGCGGTGTTGACTTGGTCAAACTTGACCTTGTCCTCATGCATTTGCCCCTTTTCACACTCTAAGGTGCAAAAAAGATACTCCAATGATCCCTTTCACACTATGAGGGATTTTATTCCTACTCAAGGGCCTCCTCACCCATTTTATTCACCTCCTAGATGATATGAGAAAAATCAATGTTCAAATTAGCTTCATGCTAATTTTGGAACATTACAGTCCTCCCCTCTCAAATATTGCTTGTCCTCAAGCAAGTGCAAGGATATATTGAGTTATTTCTCCTCCTCTCCCTGTAGCATCCATGTATGATGATCTCCTCCAAGTAAATATATGTTATCTCATCAATCGAGTCTCCACATTGCTCATCCTCAGCATGCAAGCCAGCTATCAAGCCATCATCATGTAAAGGTGAAATACTTAAGAGGATAACAAAGTGATGTCTAGAGGTCCCTTTGAGGAATGGGATCCGAAATCTAATGGGAGTTATCTCTCCCATATGGGTCCTCCATCCCCAATCTATTAGCCATGCAAAATGAGTCACCTCCCAACTAGGCAACTCCTGGAAACTGTCCTCCACCTTTGGCTCTAGCAAGGTAGGTGGGATGAAAATCTGCATATGATAGAAAAAGTAGCCTACCCCAACGCTATCCATCTCTCAATTTATGATAAGTGTAGAGTGTTGGTTGATCTTGGGCTGCAATAAGGTTGCCCTCAAGTGGCAAGATGAGGACTAGACCTCCAAAGAAACCTCCTCCAATGCTGCAAATTAGGCTGGTCCAAACCATTCCATATATGATGAGTTGGAGACCATCATCATATGGCATCACATCCATCATATGGTTCACCTCATAAGGGAAAAAATGTGTTGTTAAGGTGACCATACCATATCCCATGCTCCCCTTAGAACATGCAGTGCAAAAAATGTGGGGGGGTTCTCCCTCAAAGGACACATTCACCCAATGTGTCTCTCTTCCAAGCATGCTCCTCATAAAGACAGATACAATAGAACCATAGGGAGAAAAAATGAGAATCATGCTTGCTGCCATGTGTAACAAGTGAGAGGGACAATGGTCCCTCAAATGTAACCAACGCATCTTGACCCTCAACTACAACAGAGACTAATAAAATGTGTGGCTTCTCAACCACTTTCTTGCTGCTCCAATCTCCTCATAAGTATGGAGGAAGTGAATGATGCATGGTGTAAAGTGAGCATATCCTCCATAATGCACCTCTTCCCCAAGTCCTCCTAGTGAATGGCCATCAATCATGCTTATGGCCTCAAGTAGACCATGAAGCCTAGAATAAAGAATGCTCCTCCTTGGAGCAACATCCTGCACATATATGGTCAAGGCATATATACATACATTATATAAATAATCATGTAAACAATGAACACCCTTACCATATGTTATGCTCATACAAAGGGAGTGGATTATAGATGAGTCTCCTTTCATCCTCAAAGAGAAAAGAGGTGGTTGTGCTAACTCATCCATCTCCATATGATCCATGCATCTCCTTATATGCTGATATATCTCCTCCTCAAAACCCTTCCAAAAATACCCCTCCATGATGGTGTGGTATGCTCTCATAGAAAAAGTGGGGTGGAAAAGGAAATCCTCATGAGCTGCTTGTAGTAACTTCTCCTTGAGCTTGGAAGCTCCACGTAAGAAGATCCTGCCATGATAGTATATGACCCCATCTCTGACTGAATATCCCTCCTCGTATAACTGATCATCCAATATCATGCAAGTGAAAAGATCCTTGGAATAATCCACCAACAGCTGGGAGTTCCAATATGGATCTATCCTCCATAGTGACAGCACTGATGATCTCTCATGAAGAACATCTGTCATATGGTTATCCTTTCCTTTGGAATCTCTTATGCCAAAGATGCAAGTTGGAAGGTTGCTATACTCCCCTATGCTCTTGCCACAACGCAGAATCTGAAATGAGAGTGGGTAAAGATAATGTTGAGAGGATGCCTCTCTCCTCCTTGAGTCTACCCAAGACTCTCAGCACTGTAAAACTACCTCCAAAGGTCTCCACTCCTCTAAAATCACTGAATGGTGCCTGAAAATGCGAAGCATCTCTCATCATCTGCTGATCCAATGGTCTCCTCGTCAAAATGTCTCCATGCAATGAGAAATAATCATCAAAATATGACTGTATATATGAATGCAAAAATCTGTCCATGCCCTTACTGCACAATCCAGTCTTCCCCTTGGGTGTATCAACCTCCTGAATTAGATAGGGGTGTGTACATCTCATCTCATGATGTTGGTTCTCCTCCCTACCTCCTCCTTGTGTCTCCATCGTTCCACTCCTTCACATCAATGGCACATGTAGATCATGAGTTGTGCCTTGATCTCCACACATGAGATCCTGGGGACTTCCTTGCAAAGTTTCAATAATCCCTCTTCTTGGAGATAGAGCTCCTCCTTCCTCTGCATGAGGCATTAGATAATATCTATATGAAACAACGATGTTGCACTCAATCTCTACAACATGAATGGGCAACCTCCAAATGATTGGATCCCTATTTGAAAAAGAAATCTCCATGCTTCCTTGCTCAAAGGTGTGAGATGAAAGCCTTCCTCTTGGCAAGGTATGGTGCAAATTTTCAGCCTCCTCCATGGTTTTATGAAGTGGAATTGTGTTTTCATGCAAGGGTTTTGTTTGAGTTCCCTTAATTATCTCCACCATGTGTGTCTCATGAATCCTTCTATCAAATATTTTCACTAATGTCTTAGTGAAACTTGCATAAGATGTAGTGTTTATATTTCTTAAAGAAAAGAATTCAAAGATCCACTAGGCATAAGCCTTACCTCTCAAATGCAGCGCTGCAACTTTGATGGCTTCATCTTCAAGAATTTGGTGCTGTTGCAATAAGGTATCTAACTTTTGCACCCAAGCTTTGGCTGAACATGTAGGTGAACCTTCAAAGGTAGATAGAAGAAATCTATCTTGCTACTCTCTTCCCTTCACCTTGATCTTGAAAACTCTGAAAAACTAAGATGATCTCAGAATTTCCGAATTTGAGACTCATACTCTCTCAGGAAATCACTAAGAGTTCCCCTCCTAGCAACCTCTTCTTCTCTTTCCATATCTCCCCTGGAAATCCTAGGCATGTGACTGTGCTGTGTGTTAGAGTGTGTGGCTTCTTGCTCACACTCCGCATATGTCAATCTAGAGTTTGCTTTAGACTCAAACTCTTTTGGAGATTCTTCATACATATCCCTCCTTATCTTCTTTAAATCTTCATGAATATCATGTACAGATTTAGGGAGAAGCTTTGTGAGCCTATCCCCTTTTTCTCCTCCAAAAGATGGAGTCTTTTTCCTGCTCATCTCTCTGTCTCCTTCTCGATGAGAATAGGAAGTGCAGGGTCCTTCCTCTTCTATCTGATTATCCTCCTTGGCGAGGTTCTTCATGGATCTGAAATATGATGAGATAAATCCCATCCTCTCCTTTGGCTGAGCCAAGATTGAAGCTCTGATACCACTGTAATATCCCAAAATAGGGAATTTCTACACTATTGGGAATATCTTAAGATATTCCAAATGTGGAGATCCAGAAATATGCAAACATAAGAATGAAAGAGGAGGGTTGCATCAACTTTAGAAAATGATAGGAGAACTCATAGCCATCTTATTAATGCAATAACAGTAGAATGTGTACAATATCTTGAGGAAAAAGCTACTCAAGAGAGGCAATACTCAGCCTCAAGAAACAAGTACATAAATCATGGGAAAGCACTGCTACACAGCAGTGCCCAAGCTATGAATGTGCAGTTTATATAAGAGACTGCAACATGATAAATGACAATACAATGATACGACAATATCAGCTCAAGAAATGTGGGGGAGTGAGCTCTCAACCCCTGAAAACAATAGTACAACAATCCTTAGAAGGATTGGCTGCAATATATATACAAATGGCACAACTGTAAAAATGCCAAAGTTGTAGGGTAGCAACTGCAACTCAAAACTGGAATGAATGGAGATGGCTGAATAAGATGTCCAATCTAAAAAAAACCTCCTCCAATGGATCTCCCGAGTGTAAGGTTGATCCTAGCACTGAAGATCTCACCCTCCGAGATAGTGGTGCAAACCCCCACTGCAGATACAAACTAAAATAATGCAGTATGGAGAAGGGACTGCGCTGTTGGTGATGGGAGATGCTTGGCCTAATGCCAATATATGCAAATCAAATCTGAAACCTTCCTCACTAACCTTCCTGAGGAATAGAAGCTCCCTCCTCTGAAAGATGAGCCAAGGAATGGTGTTGTGGAATCCTCCACTGCAACACCCTGCAACAAAACGATATACTTCAACAGAAATAACGTTGTGACTGAAGGAGGTGGCTTGGCCTTGAGCCTAGATGTGGAGAAATGAAGTGCAATCCTCCAAGAGACCTCTCAAGAAGGAGAAGGAATCCTAAACAGGAATCCCTCGTGCTAAACAACACTGCAACTCTGCTAAACACCCCGAGAATGCAAAGAGTCTACAAGACCAAAATCAAAATACTCAAACATGTCCCTCTATGGCTACCTCTTCCTCCTTTTATGCAAGTGAATGTCTCTTTGCCCTGGACCCCACACATTAGGGTTTCTTCCACGAGTGATCTTCCTCCCTCTCAAACTGCATTATCTTCCCAAGCAATCCACACCCTCTTAGGCAGCGCTGTTGACTTGGTCAAACTTGACCTTGTCCTCATGCATTTGCCCCTTTTTCACATTAGAAGGTGCAAAATAAAGCTACTCCAATGATACCTTTCACACTATGAGGGATTTTATTCCTACTTATGGGCCTCCTCACCCATTTTATTCACCTCCTAGATGATATGAGCAAAATCAATGTTCAAATTAGCTTCATGCTAATTTTGGAACATTACATAAACTAGTATACACCTACTACAGTCTTGGGGATTCCCCATAACCAAAAAAATAATTATTACAATTCAGAATTGATGAACGCCATATCACCAAATTCGGTGTCAACATTATTGAAGGATTCAAATACAAACAGAGTATTTTATCTACATGTAAATAAAGACAAATACACCATGGAAGACCGATAGGTATGGGTTTAATAACCTTTGGGCAAAGCTTTCCAAGAGAGATCTGAACGGAACACCCGATAAGGGGCTAGTCTCGCTCAACCCACCAGCCTTACACAGAAAAAGGTAGACAACGATATGGTTGAGAGAATAATTTCTCTCTTGTCATGACGATAACTCGTAAAGGCGAGAGTGTGTATTGAACACCTTGCTGAAGAAAGAAAGACTTAAAAAAAAATAAAAACCCTCAACCATAATTGTTTTTACGAGACATTCCGTAAAAGAAACGGTAAGGGGTGAAAGCCCAAGCCGCCTTGGTTGCTAGCTGCAGACCGGCTTCCAACTTGTAGAAAAAAAATCACTACAGTGAGGAAAAATTAGCAAATGATGTGGTATCCGGTGTTAACAACACAGTGTTGTAGGTAAACAAACTAGTGAGTCCCATACAATACCTAGGTGTGAAGGTCACAGCCAAGACTGGTGTTAAACCCTGAAAGCCCCATGAATTCAAGCATAGTAGCTTCGCCACCCTGAGAGGATGTTTGCATAGCACCGAGACAATAGTACTGTGAAAAAACGTGGAAGAATCAAGATGCAATTCCATAAGAACTTCAAACCCAGAAACGATAACGGAGAAGCAATCTAAAACTGTGGTAAAAACTGTAATTGATAATGTTGTGGGAGGGTTTGAAGATGTATACCTTGGAAACAATAGTATAACAGATAAACTTTCCAATTCGATGCAAGAATCCTGTGAGCATTGTCGTGGAATGACAAAGGTAGTTGCAGAGCCAGAGACGCATTTGACGGAGGAACAAATGCAGGATCAGCCGGAGCGTGAGGTGGGTGGTTACCCTAACCCTCCCCCCTCCACATGTCCACCATCGATCGTTGGATAGGGTATGGATGGTCCGAATGAACCCATAGAGATTCAGATAAGTGTATCAGATCACACCCTTGCGGAAGCCATTAACGGATAGTGGTACCGAATATCAAAGAACTATGTATTCAATTTCTATAATCTCCGTTAATCAATTCATAGTACTGTGATCCAAGTTTAAATAAATGATATGTTGTCGATTGTATAGAGTTAGACAGTAAACAACTATATCCAAAGTTATGTGAGGTAAAAGTCTACCTTTGTTGGATATTCGGAAATGATTTTAATTGCTTTCCAAACCTTAGATTAGGTTAATGCGTTAAACTTATTCATTAAACCATAATGATGTATGTACACGTAACATTAAAGTACATTAATGTAGTGTCCTGTAGATTAGAAGGATAATATTGCTACATAGTAAGAGAATGGTAATTTTTTTTTAACTGTGTATAGATTAAAGTATGTAAATGTTACAATCAACATGGAATTTGACTCGTTTCGTTTTAGGAGGGAGGTCCAACTCTAGATCATAACTATTGGGAGAATCCTAAGAAATGAACACTTTGTACAAACGAGTATAGATCCATCTAAAGCACGGATCTAACATGAGCTTAGAGGGATCAAATTTCTTTTGTTGCAAAATTATTTTATTCATAATATTTTATTCATAACTCAGATTGAATGTTTTATCTATGTAAAATTTTACTTGAAAATTGAAAGTGAAATATCAACAACTTTGTTTTGTAATAATAGATTTTTAATTGTTTATTTATATGGTTATTTATTTTTTATTTTTTTGTTCTTCTAAAATTTTTATTATTCCTTATAAAAAATTCAATATTTTATAAATAGTAAAAATTTAAAAAAGTCGATTTAAAAATATCATAATTTTGATTAATTTAAGAAGAAATAACACGAATCTTACGTCTGATGTGGAAAACAAAATTGATCAACAAATTGAACGCAACTCATGTAAAAAAATGTAAATGCAAACACATATGAGTAAACAATATTATCTTAATCCCACATCCGTTACGGTTTACCAAACGTGAAAACCGCCATTGTTAATCAAAACGTTAAGAATTTATCAGCGCGCATGTGCACAGACTTCCCTGATTCGTATGAAAACTATTGAGAGACCATATAATATAATCCATTAAACAACTACATAGTCCGAAACATTAAACGGCTTTGATCGTTATGGTTTAAGTATTACATGTTTTGTTTTTGTTGTTTAAGTATTACATGATGTGTTTTAAGTAAATTTTGTTTTAAAATTCACGGTATTCTGGAAAATGATTTAAAAATATATTTTAAGTAAATTATTAAGATTTCTCTTAATTTAATCTAGTATGATTTTCTTTTTTCTCTATATTTATTTAAATCAAAAGTTTTGATCTGCATCTATTTAAACCGAAGATCTAGATTTGTATTCTCATCTTATCTTGAAAATAAACCACAATAATTAATTTCAATATATAATTATTACTCCAAAAAAATTATTCACAATATATTTTAAATAATTTATAATTTCAGGTAAAAATTATACCACAAATTTATTTGAAAATAAAATAAAGTTATGATTCATACTTCTAATATTCATTACAATATAAACATCACTAACAAGGTCATCTACATAAAATTTTCAGCATTCTATTATCCATAAAATTTTCATCATTCTATTATACAGCTCAACTACTCATACCGCACTTTTACTATTTTCTTGAAAAGTTCAAGTTCATTGGTTACATGACAAAGTTTTATAAATATTTTTATCATATTGTACAACATTTTTTTAATTATAATTTTTCACATTTTTTATTTATAATAATTTTTTAAAAGAAATAGGTAATGTAATCTTTTAAAAGTGGAAAATAGAATAAAAATTTACTTCTTTACTTATAGTAAGTTATTTCAAGTTGGGTGGGTTTCAAAATTGTAATTAATGATATGAGAAGAACATAAGTTAATGATTAGAAAAACCTAAATAGATATAAATAAATAATTTTATGATTTTTTCTTAAATTGATTAAAAACAATATTTTTTGTATGATAAAAAGTTAAAATTTAACTATTAAAATATTTATATTATATTATATATATATATATATATATATATATATATATATATATATATATAACTAATTTTTTTGTTTTGGAAATTTATACTCATTTCACTATAAAAAATTTTAATTTGTAAAAAAAAATTATTGTAATATCATGCTTGTTTTGAAATATTTTTAATAATAGTCACAAATAATTTTGAGATTTATCATAAAAATAATTATAACAATTTTAAATTAAATATATAAATTAAATTTAGAAATTTTTTTAGTTTAATTAATAATTCTTTAAATCTTAATTTTTTTTAAAGTTTGATGAAAAAATTTGAACCTTGTATCTTATAATGTACCACCAAATTTATTAAAAAAATAAATTATGATTCATACTTCTAATATTCATAACAATAAAAAAAACACTACAAACCAGATCATCTACATAAAATTTTCATCATTCTATTATACAACTCAACTAAGATACCCCACTTTTACTATTTTTTTGAAAAGTTCAAATTGATTGGTTACCTGACAAAGTTTATGATAAAGTGTTATAAATATTTTTATAAAATTGCACAACATTTTTATAATTATAATTTTTTTTTTTTAATAAGAAATAGGGTAATCTAATGTTTTAAAAGTGGAAAATATAGAATAAAAGTTTACTTCCTTATTTATGATAAAGTGTTATAAATATTTTTATAAAATTGCACAACATTTTTATAATTATAATTTTTTTTTTTTTTAATAAGAAATAGGGTAATCTAATGTTTTAAAAGTGGAAAATATAGAATAAAAGTTTACTTCCTTATGAGTAAATTATTTCAGGTTGAGTGGGTTTCAAAATTGTTTTAAAATTGTAATTAACTATAAGAGAAGAACATATGCTAATTATTAACTAATCATTATTAGAAAAATATAAATGGTTATAAATAAATATTAAATATTAATTTAAATTTTATAATATTTTGATTAAATTAATTAAAAATAATATTATTTAGAAATTCCTTCAGTAGTAATCACATGCAAAAGAATTTCTACAAATTTATATTATGGATCACAGAAGCCTAGATTCCAAAAATAAAAATAATATTTTTTATGATAAAAAGTTAAAATTTAAATATTAAAATATTTATATCATATTATTAAAAAATAAATAAATAACATAAATTATATATATATATATATATATATATATATATATATATATATATATATATATATATATATATATATATAAACATCCAACAAATTTTTTTTTCTCTTAAAACTTATTTTTATTTCATTGTGAAATTTTTTAATTTGTAAATAAAATTTTATTACAATATCATGTTTATTTTGGAATATTCTTAATAATAATCACAAACAATTTTAAGATTTATTATAAAAATAATTATGACATTTTTAAATTTAATTTATAAATTTATAATTTAATTAGTTTCATTAATTGTGACACCCCCAGTAAAAGACAATTAGTTATAATTGGTTAAAAGACTGTTTAGTTTAATTATTCTCTTTAATTGTATTTTCTTTTATTATTATTTTGGACAAGGAAACTTAATGGAAAATTTACTAATGTCATAAAGTGTGATCTAATTACTAAGTTAAATAATAAAACAGAAAATAAGGTATGAAAGGGGAAAACCTTTCTTTATTGAGACTATGGGTGAAGTTTTCCAGGAATAGGAAGTGGTTGGAAAAATAGTTGGAAAACAGTTACCTATCCTCTGGAATAAAAGGAATTCCAGAAGAGGGGTAGGGGTTCTGTACATTTGCTGGCTAAGGGTGAAGTACTTCTTGAGCTGGTGAGAAACCAGTGGAACTTACTTCTGCAACCCTAAGGGCAAGGGTTATTGCTGCCTGTAGACTGGATTTAACTATCCTGAGGTCTCAGTAGAAAAGAATATCCACTGAATTCTGTGGCACTGTCCTGGAGCTCGGGGGAAAGAGGCAGACGTTATTGCCCCTCTTAACGGTTGGGAGGACCGCAGTCAGAATAAGGAGTTTCGCCTCTATTCAGATAAGTGAACAGAACCTGTCAGTAAATTATAAGTGGCAGCTAGATTTATTTTAACACTGCATTTGAATACGAGATACTAGTCAAATATAATATAATGCAAGGAAGAACTACTCATATAGATAACAAGTTTATATGGGACAGGGTTGACCATGAACAGTCATGGAATAGTTGAAGAACCTTAGTTATCTTGTGTTTTCTGGGAAACGAGTTGAGTTTGAAATTTATATAAATAGATATTTTTGTGTTAATGAAAATTCTGGAAAAGATTACTGCATGAGTCTGAATTAGCGGAATATTGATTTTGTTAATTATTTCCATAACATGCAAACCTTACTGTGGTAAATAGAGACAACAAGAGAAGAAAACATTTGGTAGAATGCCTAAAACATGAAAATAGAAATAGTGTTTTCCAATAGTCGTCAAATCTTGAGTGAAAGACGCCAAAACCCTACAGTAGCCACAGAATTAATTTAGCCAGTTCAACTTAAGGAAAAAAAACGCGTAAAGACAGGATTCATTTCCTTGGAGAGGCGGCAACGACCTCAAATGACAGACTGAGTTCCGCTCATACTTATTAACAAAGTAAACTGAAAACAGTATTTATCTCTCTAATTTTTAGTGCAGAAACAGAGGAAAGACTTATTAGACTTTAACCCTCTAAAATCTTCAAGCTAGCAAGAATCTTGAAAGCATTATAATCCTTAACAGGAAAACGAGAAAATATACATATATACATGTGTACTGTACATGCTAAAAGAACCAGTAAATTGAGAAGAGTCATTAAGTAATCAAATCAGAAGTTTCAGGAGACAAAACTAAACCGAGAAATACTTTAAGGAGAAATAATCGCAGTATCTTGGGAGAGATATTAGAAACAATTCAAGAGTTACAGTTCATGGGTGCGAAACCCTGAGCTTAAACAGAGGAAAAATGTATCATTTACAGTCATGGAAAGATCTTAAAACCCTGTAAACCGTTTTGCCTGATAGGCGGAAGAAAACCCATGTCTAGGGTTTGGAACTCAAATAAATAACACTGCGCACATTCCATCCAGACTCTACATGACTCAAGCTAAGTAAACCTAGCATGGAGAGCTACACAAATTATTCTTGCTCCGACCCGCAGGCGGAGTTAAAACCAGAGACTACATGCGTATGGAACCCGGGGTACCTGCAGGTAATGCCGGAGAGTTGTTAATGCTGTTGAGCGCTGGAGATCTTCTCAGAAGATTTAAGGGTTAGGGTTTCGAACACACCTGTACAAATAATCATGAGGAAAAGAACAACCCTGTCAAGAAAATTTAAAACTCATACGAAAATTCATTTAGTCGAACTCTACAGGCGCACCATATTCGGATTAGAAATTACGTTTATGGATTTACCTGTGGAGAGTAGACTGGGAAAGCCTGTGCGAAGAAGCAGTCTTCTGTGCCAAAGGAACGAGCGGAGAGTCAAATGGAAACCCTCAGTTAGGATCACGGTTTTTTTAATTCTAAAAGAAAAACAAACAGAAAATTGCATTAAGCCTGGAATGGGACGAGTTACCGGCATTGATTCAGGACTAAACCTGTTGGTGGCGGAAGCCGTGTTCACCAAGGCTACTACCTGTTCGGATTAGGAATGCCGAAGCCATAGAACAGAAACGCGCAAACTGTTAGAACCTGTAGCATTTCAGATTTATTTCTTGCGTTTCCTTGTAAGAAAGGTTACCAATAGCATTTACCCTGCAAGTGGGAAAGGGGTTACCTTGTGCCAGAGAGTTTTTGTGTTCTCGCAGGTCCAACAAACCCTGGTACAGAGCAAAAGAACTTCGATGTCATACCTCGCAGGCCAGACGAAACCCCGGAGCCAAACGAACAAGAGAAATGGCGCAAATTCCATCTACAGGCTCGAGGTAACCGCGGGAACTATCGTGTTAACCGAGAAAAGCTGGGAAGTAAATGCATACACCTGTCGACAGTAATTTGCATGACCCTTGGCAATACAGCGCTAACCGAGCCATCCGACTTGGCAGTCGGAGGGGATGCCAAATGGCCGACGCCATGCGCCCTTAGTCCGTTAGTATAAGTGAGGAGATGTGAAATCATTGCAATTATCCACGGAAACATACTTATGTTATAACTTCGTATCATGACTCCAATCAAACCAAACATGTGACAGGCGATGGTTATATAAAACTAAACCCAAATATCTTAAATATGTTATAACTATGGTTAAACAAATGATTGATGTAATTTCTTATGTTAATGTTTTTGTTACCATGGCGTAAATACAATTAAGAAATCTGCGTAAGTGTGTATAGCATAGATTAACCAAAAGCAAATTTTTTTTTTATATGTGTGAAAATTGGTTTATGAATGTGACAAGTGGTATCAAAGCCTAGGTTGCTACACTGGGATCTTAAGGGGTCTACTAACAGAATGCTTGTGATTAGTGCACTAAGGGGAGCAAGCGATATGGCAACACCATCACAACCTGAAGGGACTCAAATCCCCACCATCTTAAACCCATAAATGTGGGTGCAGTTGACTGTGGAACAGCACCAAAAGACTAGCCGATTACTCGAAGAACAACAGCAGCAAACTACTTTCTTGCTCAACACGGTACAACAACTTCAGAAAGAAATGATAAGGGTTCGAAGGGATAATGAGAGGTTGTTTCAGGATCAAGAGAAGATCCTAAAGAGTTTGTCAGACAGGCAGAACCAGGGAATGAAGCACCCCAGTCCTGAAAAAGAAGAAACAACAGAGCAAGAGGACCAGCAGACTTAGAATAATACTGAGGACAGAACTGAAAGGAGTTTCTCACAGAGGAGTAAGAATAGAAACTATAATGAGGCAGAGTCGGGCAACTTGTCTGGTCAGCAGGACCTTAAAAGACAAAAAGTAGAGCTCCAAGGAGAATTTCGCAAGATTAAGCCACCGACATTTGACGGTGAGGCAGAAGAAGCGGCTGAAGCTTGGTTAATAAACATAAACAAATATTTCCAGGTTTATGAGTACAACAGTAACTTAAAGGCCAGGCTGGCTATATATCAATTACGGGAAGCCACCCTGTGGTGGGAGGAGGTGAAGAATGTCCGCATCATTGATGAACATGACATGACCTGGGAGCTGTTCCAGAAATACTTTAAAGATAAATACCTGACAGAGAGATTTTATGACGACAAGGCAAAGGAATTTCATGATCTTCGTCTAGGACAAATGACGATAGATGAATATGTGACAAAGTTCACCTCACTGCTGCGTTATGTACCTTATCTCCGAGAAGAGAAGGCCAAAGTGCAGAGATTTTTAAGTAGTCTACCTGCTCATATGAGAGAGCGGATAGAATTTGTCAACCCCCAGACAATGGATGAGGCTATTCGAAAAGCGCGATTGTGCTACCAGAAAAGTAAAACCAAGGGAGATGTAGGCAAAAGCTGGCAACCGAAGAAGGGACAGAAAAGTAATTCTACCTTTAAAAGCAGTAAGAACATCAGCTTCAGGAATGCAGCACGAAACACAATCAGCAAGCAATTCGGGAAAAACCATCAAAGAATCAAGTGGCCAGCTGAGGAGAAGCCCACAGAAGCGTCAAGTAAACCTGAGCTTGGACAGAATTCTAAACCTCCCTTACAGTGTTGGGGCTGTGGGGAAGCTCATTACTTTAAGAACTGTCCCAGACGGAACAAAAGTGAAACTGTAGGAAATCTGCAAGAGGCATCTACAGTAGGGGATGTGGCACGTAGCGTACATCGTATTAATGTAGCGCTAGAAGATCGGTAGGCTGATTTTCAGCCTACGATGATTGAACTTGAAGGTACATTACTAACTAAACCTGTTTCAATTCTGGTTGATCCTGGAGCAAGTTTGAGTTATATCAGTCCTAAGTTGGTAGATTTGTGTAGATTAAAAGAACAGAAATTTAGAAACTCATGGCTGGTACAGTTAGCCACTGGGGCGAAACGTAAAGTAACAGCAAAAATTCCTAACAGTGTACTGGAGGTGGCAGAACATCGGTTAGAGGTAGATCTAAATATCTTACCGTTGGGATCGTACGATGTGCTGTTGGGTATGGACTGGCTAGAAAAACGTTGGACAGTGGTGGACTGTAAAGAGAAGACCATCACATTTAGAAAACAGGATGGTACGCGGAAAATGGTTCAAGGGGTTAAAAAGCCTGTACAATTACGACCAATAATAGCATCCCAGTTGGGTAAGTGTATTAGAAAAGGATGCCAGCTGTATGCTATTCAGGTAGGATACACAGACACTAAGGAAAAGGCCCCAATGCTGGAAGATATACCTGTGGTCCAGGAATTTTTAGACGTATTTCCAGAGGAAATTCCTGGGCTACCACCCAAAAGGGATATTGATTTCACTTTTGAGTTGTTGCCAGGTGCCTCACCAGTATCAAGAGCCCCATACCAGATGAGCGTGCCGAAGTTGACAGAATTAAAAATATAGTTACAAGAATTGATTGACAAAGGCTATATCCGTCCAAGTGTGTCACCATGGGGCGCACCGGTCCTTTTTGTTAAAAAGAAAGATGGGACGCTACGCATGTGTATGGACTACAGGCAGCTTAATAAGCTGACTGTTAAGAACAAGTATCCTTTACCAAGAATTGACGACTTGTTTGACCAGGTGAGAGGGGCTAAGGTATTTTCCAAGATTGACCTAAGATCCGGATATCATCAAGTTCGGATTAAAGATGAGGATATATGCAAAACAACCTTTCGCACCAGATATGGACATTATGAATTTGTTGTGCTGCCCTTTGGCTTAACCAATGCACCAGCAACATTTATGAGGCTAATGAATGGTGTATTTCATCAATTCTTAGATAACTTCGTGCTCATATTTATCGATGATATCTTGGTGTACTCTAAAAATGAAGAAGAGCATAAGGAACATTTGCGCATAGTATTGGAAACACTAAGAAAGCATCAGCTCTATGCTAAATTTAGCAAGTGCGATTTCTTCAAAACAGAAATTCAGTACTTGGGACACATTATAACCGCTGAAGGGATAGCAGTTGATCCTAAAAATATTAGAGCCATCATGGAGTGGCAAGTGCCTCGGAACGTGGCAGACATTAGATCTTTCATGGGCTTAGCCGGGTATTACAGAAGATTCATTCAAGGATTCTCCAAAATTTCATTTCCCATTACTACATTACAAAAGAAAGGCAAGCTCTTCAGATGGACAAAAGAATGCCAAGACAGTTTCGAAAAATTAAAACAACTCTTAACTACAGCTCCAGTCCTAAAGGTGGCTGACCCAGAGAAGGACTATGAAGTCTGTACGGATGCTAGTAAGGAAGGAGTTGGAGCAGTTTTAACTCAAGAGGGAAAAGTGATAGCTTATGAGTCAAGAAAGCTTAAAGAGCATGAGCAGAAGTATTTTGCTTATGATTTGGAACTGACTGCAGTAGTCCACGCCCTCCGGGTATGGAGGCACTATCTACTGGGTAAAAGATTTGTGCTGAAAACAGATCATAGCAGCTTGACCAGCTATTTCAAACAAGCAGATTTAAACTCTAGACAAGCGAGATGGAATGCATTTCTGAGCGAGTTCGACATGGACATTCAACATGTAAAAGGAAAAGAAAATAGAGTTGCCGATGTTTTAAGTCGGAAATTACATGGTCTGTTTTCTCTATATTTTAACCAGTTGGAAAGTCAACTGTTGAATCAATTGAAAGAAGAAGCTCAAAATGACCCAGAATATAAGTTCCTGTGGCAGCAAATGAAGAATGACAAACGACAAGATAAAGTTACAGAGTTTGGAGAGAGTGAGGAACATGCTTTGACCTTTCGCGGAAAGATTTATGTGCCTAACCGCATTAATCTTAAAGAACTAATCCTGAATGAATTTCATCGCAGCAACTACGCTGGTCATCCTGGATATCAGAAAATGCTTACAGCTGTAAGGAAAGTTTATTATTGGCCAGGAATGCGTAAGGATATTGCTGTATACATAAGTGAGTGTCTAGAGTGCCAGCAGGTTAAAGCTGATCATCAGCATCCTGCTGGGTTATTGCAGCCAATACCCATCCCTGAATGGAAATGGGAAGTTATTTCATTAGATTTCATTACAGGGTTACCCCGAACAAAGAAGCAGAATGACTCTATTATGGTAGTGGTGGACAGACTAAGTAAGTCTGCCCATTTCATACCTGTGCAATCTACCTATAAAACAGTACAAATTGCAGATATATTTATGAAGGAGATTTTCAGGTTGCATGGCATACCCAAAACCGTGATTTCAGATCGAGACGTTAAGTTTACATCTGCTTTTTGGAAAACTTTATTTTCTGGACTAGGAACCCAGATACACTTTAGCACTGCCTACCATCCTCAAACAGATGGGCAGACAGAGCGCGTAAATCAGGTTTTGGAAGACATGCTGAGAATGTATGTGATGAAACAGCCCACGAAGTGGGAAGATTACTTGCACCTGGTAGAATTTGCATACAATAATGGGTATCAGGCGTCTCTGAAGATGAGCCCCTTTGAGGCATTATACGGTAGGCAATGCCGTACGCCTATAAACTGGAGTAGTCTCGAAACAAAACTGTTATTGGGACCTGATATGCTGGCTGAAATGGAGGCAGAAGTAAAACAGATAAGACAGAATTTGAAAGTCGCACAAGATAGGCAAAAGGTATATGCAGACCGGAAAAGATCGTACCGTGAATTTGAGGTAGGAGACCACGTATATGTACGAATTAAGCCTAAGAGAAGCACTATGAGGTGGACCTCTTGTGCTAAGTTGGCTCCTCAGTACTGTGGCCCTTTCCAAATATTGGAAAGAATCGGACAAGTAGCCTACAGGCTGGCATTGCCCAGTCACATTCGAGTACATAACGTGTTTCATGTATCCTTATTGAAGCGATACATACATGATGAGAAACATGTAATTCATTGGCAGAATATTCAGGTAGGTAGGAGGATAAATTAATCTTAGAGTGAGGATTGATTATCTTTAAATATTCTGAATTGGAAATTATTTTGTGTCTTTCAGGTAGAACCGGACGGAGAGTTCCTGGTAGAGCCTCTACACATACTTGACCGGCGGGAAATTGAACTCCGCAAAAGAGCAGTCGTTCAGGTGAAAGTGCAGTGGAAGCACTTTGAACCCGACGAAGCTACCTGGGAGAACGAAAAATTTATGCAGGAAGCATACCCCGAACTCTTTTAGTGAAGGGTTGAAAACACTGAGGACGGTGTTACTTCCAGGGGGGGAAGCTGTGACACCCCCAGTAAAAGACAATTAGTTATAATTGGTTAAAAAACTGTTTAGTTTAATTATTCTCTTTAATTGTATTTTCTTTTATTATTATTTTGGACAGGGAAACTTAATGGAAAATTTACTAATGTCATAAAGTGTGATCTAATTACTAAGTTAAATAACAAAACAGAAAATAAGGTATGAAAGGGGAAAACCTTTCTTTATTGAGACTGTGGGTGAAGTTTTCCAGGAATAGGAGGTGGTTGGAAAAATAGTTGGAAAACAGTTACCTATCCTCTGGAATAAAAGGAATTCCAGAAGAGGGGTAGGGGTTCTGTGCATTTGCTGGCTAAGGGTGAAGTACTTCTTGAGCTGGTGAGAAACCAGTGGAACTTACTTCTGCAACCCTAAGGGCAAGGGTTCTTGCCGCTGTAGACTGGATTTAACTATCCTGAGGTCTCAAAGGTAGTAACAATATCCACCTAATTCCGTGGCACTGTCTCCTGAGCTCTGGGAAAGAGGCAATGCTATTGCCCTCTTAACGTTGGGAGTGACCGGCAATGTAATAAGGAGTTTCTCACTTATTCAGATAAGTGAACAGAACCTGTCAGTAAATTATAAGTGGCAGCTAGATTTATTTTAACACTGCATTTGAATACGAGATACTGGTCAAATATAATATAATGCAGGGAAGAACTACTTATATATATAACAAGTTTATATGGGACAGGGTTGACCATGAACAATCATGGAATAGTTGAAGAACCTTAGTTATCTTGTGTTTCCTGGGAAACGAGTTGAGTTTGAAATTTATATAAATAGATATTTTTGTGTTAAGGAAAATTCTGGAAAAGATTACTGTATGAGTCTGAATTAGCGGAATATTGATTTTGTTAATTATTTCCATAACATGCAAACCTTACTGTGGTAAATAGAGACAACAAGAGAAGAAAACATTTGGTAGAATGCCTAAAACATGAAAATAGAAATAGTGTTTTCCAATAGTCGTCAAATCTTGAGTGAAAGACGCCAAAACCCTACAGTAGCCACATAATTAATTTAGCCAGTTCAACTTAAGGAAAAAAAACGCGTAAAGACAGGATTCATTTCCTTGGAGAGGCGGCCACGACCTCAAATGACAGACTGAGTTCCGCTCATACTTATTAACAAAGTAAACTGAAAACGGTATTTATCTCTCTAATTTTTAGTGCGGAAACAGAGGAAAGACTTATTAGACTTTAACCCTCTAAAATCTTCAAGCTAGCAAGAATCTTGAAAGCATTATAATCCTTAACAGGAAAACGAGAAAATATACATATATACATGTGTATTGTACATGCTAAAAGAACCAGTAAATTGAGAAGAGTCATTAAGTAATCAAATCAGAAGTTTCAAGAGACAAAACTAAACCGAGAAATACTTTAAGGAGAAATAATCGCAGTATCCTGTTTAGAAAACAATTCAAGAATTACAGTTCATGGGTGCGAAACCCTGAGCTTAAACAGAGGAAAAATGTATCATTTACAGTCATGGAAAGATCTTAAAACCCTGTAAACCATTCTGCCTGTTAGGCGGAAGAAAACCCATGTCTAGGGTTTGGTACTCAAATAAATAACACTGTGCACTTTCCATCCAGACTCTACATGACTCAAGCTAAGTAAACCTAGCATGGAGAGCTAGACAAATTATTCTTGCTCCGACCCGCAGGCGGAGTTAAAACCAGAGACTACATGCGTATGGAACCCGGGGTACCTGCAGGTAATGCCGAGAGTTGTTAATGCCGCTGAGTTACCGGAGATCTTCTCAGAAGATTTAAGGCTTAGGGTTTCGAACACACCTGTACAAATAATCACGAGGAAAAGAACAACCCTGTCAAGAAAATCTAAAACTTATACGAAAATTCATTTAGTCGAACTCTACAGGCGCACCATATTCGGATTAGAAATTACATTTATGGATTTACCTGTGGAGAGTAGACTGGGAAAGCCTGTGCAAGGAAGCAGTCTTCTGTGCCAAAGGAAACGAGCGGAGAGTCAAATGTAAACCCTCGGTTAGGATCACAGTTTTTAATTCTAAAAGAAAAACAAACAGAAAATTGCATTAAGCCTGGAATGGGACGAGTTACCGGCATTGAATCAGGATTAAACCTGTTGGTGGCGGAAGCCGTGTTCACCGAGGCTGCTACCTGTTCGGATTAGGAATGCCGAAGCCATAGAACAAAAACGCGCAAAACTGTTAGAACCTGTAGCATTTCAGATTTATTTCTTGCGTTTCCTTGTAAGAAAGGTTACCAATAGCATTTACCCTGTAAGTGGGAAAGGGGTTACCTTGTGCCGGAGAGTTTTTTGTGTTCCGCAGGTCCAACAAACCCTGGTGCAGAGCAAAAGAACTGCGGGGTCATACCACGCAGGCCAGACGAAACCCCAGAGCCAAACGAACAAGAGAAATGGCGCAAATGCCATCTACAGGCTCGAGGTAACCGCGGGAACTATCGTGTTAACCGAGAAAAGCTGGGAAGTAAATGCTTACACCTGTCAACATTAATTTGCATGACCCTTGGCAATACAACGCTAACCGAGCCATCCGACTTGGCAGTCGGAGGGGATGCCAAATGGCCGACGCCATGCGCCCTTAGTCCGGCAGTATAAGTGAGGAGATGTGAAATCATTGCAATTATCCACGGAAACATACTTATGTTATAACTTCGTATCATGACTCCAATCAAACCAAACATGTGACAGGCGATGGTTATATAAAACTAAACCCAAGTATCATAAATATGTTATAACTATGGTTAAACAAATGATTGATGTAATTTCTTATGTTAATGTTTTTGTTACCATGGCGTAAATACAATTGAGAAATCTGCATAAGTGTGTGTAGCGTAGATTAACCAAAAGCAATTTTTTTTTATATGTGTGAAAATTGGTTTATGAACGTGACATTAATAATTTTTTAAATCTTAACTTTTATTTTTGTTAGTTTAATAGGAAGATTTGAACTTTGTGTCTTATAATTTACATAATCTTAAATTATATTGTTTAAATAATACTTTGAAATACAACAATTAATTTACATTATACTTCATAATACAGCAATTGACATTTGAACTGCCTAATAAATAACAATTTAAAATAATAAAATTAATATTTTGAATTTTATTTATGAAATTGTCTATCTGGCCCAAAAAAATCCTCAAAATATTTGATTATAAAAATATTTAAATCATCAGCAACAACTATAACTAGAAAAAATCTATGCTAAATTTTTTATTATTTATGCTTACCAATCTTTCAATTTATGTAACTAATTAAAAAATAAACTCGTCAATAAATTAATACGGTACCTATCGAGGATTATCGGATTGTGGAAACCAAACAAAAGTTGTCGTATCATTGCATTGGTCAGAAACTCCTCTACCTTATACCATATGGACACATTTAGGCATTGACTATATTATGTTATATTATATGTACACATTTAGGGATGGGCTCTACTCGAACCGCGTATAGCTGAATCAGATAAATCGATAAATCTGTCCCCACATAGACTGTTTTGACCATTTCCGCTTGTCATTTCCTATTCGATTTTATTTATTTATATTTTATTGAATTCTTTTATTTCAAGCACATGGTTTTGTCGACGGAGTTAAAAAATTTTGATTCGGGATAAGTTCACGCCAACTTCTAGTCGATAGATGTGGACGGTAAAACGTGGACACTGAAGAATGCGCAAGATGAAGTTAGAAGTTAACGATGAGAATAAGGCTGACGGGAAAATGTAGATACTCGACAATGCGCATAAGTACAAGCAGCATAGCAACATTCAGGATTTTAAATTAGGATAGAAAATTGACAATGTAAAACTGCAGCCAATTTTATTTAAAATATTTACTCTCTTTTTTCTTCTCCGACAAGAACAAAGATGGTACAGGGATGCCGTGAAGGATAATAAAGAATGTCAAATTCGAAAAGCAATACGAGTTACAATATGTTAAATAAGTACATGCATCAGTAATGCATCATCTTGTTAATGGTCAGGCCGCATCCCATGGCGGAACGAGGCAACTTTCCTACTCTCTCAATCCCTTCTGCAAACATCACCCCCATCCCCATGAAGAAATGGGCCTCCAAATGGCAGTGAAAAGCCCACACTCCCGGATTGTCTGCCTTGAATCGCAAAGCAGTCCATCCGTAAGGAAACAACGCCACCGTGTTACGAAGCGGAGGATTCACCAAGTTGTATTTCTTGGGATCTTTTAGGGGATCAAATGCGCCGTCGCCGTAGCCGAGGATCCAGAAATCATGACCGTGCAGGTGCCATGGATGGATCTCAGAGTCATTTGCAGTCAGTGTGTTTGCATTCTGGAGAATCACATCTACTACAGAGTTCAGCTCGAATACGTACACACCATTCCCTCCAACGGCGTTTGGATTGGTGGGAGGGATAGTGATGTTATAATCTCGGGGGTGGTAGGCGTCAGGAGGGGGCGTGGTGTCGTAAGCACCCTTGATTTTGTATTTCATGGCGGCCAAATATGGAGTGGGAGGAGGAACCAGCGATATGTTGTTGATAGCCCATTTTATGAATCCATTGATCTTGTTCTGTGTGTTCAGTAAGATCAACTGTCTGGTAGAATTCATGGGAGGAGGCTCTTCGTGTCCGGTGAGGGCCACAAACTTCTTAGCGAGCATTTTACTATAGGCATAATCGTTCCAGATAGGGCTCGGAGGAGGCGGCGTGGTCGGTAGCTTGGTGGAGAGATTGGGGAGATAGTTGAGGATGGCCAGGCCCGTAGGCGTATTGGGCTTCCGCCCTCTCACATTCACAGCTGCCCAATAGTTTTTGGTGGGATCCTGATCGGCCTTTATCAAAACTGAATACGTTTCTCCGGAGTACACATCCAGATTCTCCACCTCCACCGGTTGCACGTAGTGGCCGTCCGCTTCCACAACGGTCATAATGTGTCCCTGAAAAGCACGGAACAAATAGTTAGATCTTCATTTAAAACCTTGATTAAGATGAAAGCGAGTAGATATCCATGAATGCGTTATTTCACCTGAATCAAAAAATTGAGAGCCGATAAGGAAGCCACGCTGGCAATGCGCAGGCGGTATGTCTTGCCAGGTTTGACCGGTAGAATGTAGGGCGAACATTGGCTGCTGGTAGCGTTGCAAGTTGTACTGCTGCCTGCGGAGCAGTTGTATTTTCCTCGGCCCTCTATCAGCAGAGACTGCAATATCAATCCAGAAATTCAGGTTTATTCATCCAGCTTCAGTCAACCGGGATTCAAACCAGAGTGCCAGGAGGAAAAGGAAACGATATATATACCTGAGGTTCCCCAACCCAGACAAAAGGATTGGAAGAGAGGCCCACAGCCTGTTGGTACGTGCTAGTATGCCACCAGTCATCGAGGATGATGCTCAGTTCTCCGTCATAGACGAAGGGCTCTGTTTTTGCGGAGTCGACTATCAAAGAGCCATACAAACCAGCCGAACGCTGCAGACCGTAATGGCCATGATAGAAATATGTCCCAGGCTGCACACAAAATTAACATTAGCCCATTGCCTTCTTACAGATTCCAAACACAATATAACCATGTTAAGATGCAATTATTGAAAAGAAAATGTGTGAAACATACTCTGTCAACAACGAATCTGTAGATAAATGTCTCGCTCGGTCGGATTGCACATTGAGACATGGATGCAGTTCCATCGCTCCATGGAGTTCCGATCTGAATCACATGAGCATTTCGATCAGAATTATTACGAATTAAAAGATCGTATATGGTGGCTAAAGAAAAAACCAATCCATCACAATCAGAATTAACTAATCTAGAATCACTTTGATGGAGACTGAATCGTACCTGTCGAATTCCATGCCAATGAATGACAACATTTTCAGTGGGCATCTGGTTGTTTAATTCAACAACAATGGTGTCTCCTTCCCGAGCTCTGATTGTTGGACCCGGATACTGCCCATTAATGGAGATGATGGTTGTTTGCATACAATCAGGAGACCAGTTTTGGTAACTGAGCTTCCATTTATGGTGGTGGACTGTAGCCTCAGAGACAGATGCCATTGCCAAAATCACCATCACTGAAAACAAAAACCAGGTGACTCGGCTCAACATGTTTGAATATCTCGAATCCATCATTTCTCAGGCTAGGGCTGACTTCACCAATGTAATAGGCTATGCTTCAAATCTCAACTCAAAAATCATACAATACGAACCGGATACGTTGTATAAGCCTGCAGACAACACCAGGCTTAGCGGAATGTTTGACGGATCTCTGTAAAGAAATGTTTGCAGCTCTGAATACTCCTGGTAGTCTTATAGGCTTTACACCTATGAAAGGGCCCAATTGTTTCTTCGAAGTCAATAATTCAATCCTTTGGGAAGGTTCCTGGGTACTAAGACTTCAGCTCCACCTACGAACTTTACAAAACTGATATAAGCGAATCGTTTGACCGTGGGAGCAAGCAATATAATATGGCTGTTAGGGTTTTTGCGATGACATGTGTGGATTGATCTTATTTCCGCGTCGCTTAAAGTAAGTTGCAGAGAATCCAAAGCCCCCACCTGCTCGTGTTGGACTGAAGCGAAGGGAAAGCCTACTTAGACAGTTGGACTGCACCACATGGGCCCATGTTACATACTAATAGGAGGCCTCCTTTAATTGACTTGCACTTCTCTTAAACAATCGCTGAATTTTGCAGGATAGCCCATATACTTTGAACAGTTCTTCTTGGAGGGAGGAAGTGGTGACTGGTGATATGCTTTTGACTCGCCGTTCCATAATTTACATCATTTAGCTCACGTTGCATTTTTTTTAAACAATTATTGAATATGGATGATAGTTTTGTTTAAGATTTGGCGATGGAGTACGTAATTTTTTTTTAGAAATTTTAATAATTAAATTTTGGTAAATACCGTGTTACTTCATGGCAAGTTATTATATGCGTTGAAACTTATACGGTTTACTTTCCCATCGATAGGGTGGATTAAATTCGCGCTCAGTTAGGTTTTCAATATCGTATCTTATCTTCGTCTTCTCCCGTAGTAAAATATGTTTTGCTCCTTCTCGTGTAATAAAATATGATTTGCTCTCACCGAAGTTATTACCTTGAAATTTAGTTATAATAATATTATTATTATTTTTCTTTTAATATATAAATTATTATTGTTATTAATATGCTTTGCTTTTATCGAAGTTATTATTTTGAAATTTAGTTATATATATTATTGTTATTAATATGCTTTGTTTTTATTTAAGTTATTATTTTGAAATTTAATTATATATATTATTAGCATAATTATATGATTAGAGGTGGTTGATATATTTTGATAGAAATATATCAAATATACTTATTATTAAGTATTTAACTAAATGAGTTAGTTTTCATTAACATTGAAATTTAGATTGTATATTAATATTAATATTATTTTTAATATTGTTAATCAAGATATGTGTATGTTATTGTCAATATCATTAATATTGTTAACCACATTATTAAAGTGAATAAAATTTTTCATTGTTCATTTTGATTAATAATAATATTATTAATTATTACAAAGTAAACAATATTAATATTATTTATTATTATTAATATTAATAAACATAATATTAAAATCCAATACTAAAATGAAAAATAGTCAACAATCTTAGTAAATGTGTATGACTAATATTTAATTGCAATGTAAGACAATATTAAACCCTATATTAAAACCTAAATATTAAAATCCAAATATTAAAGCTTAATATTACAACTGTAATATCAAAACCCATATTAAAATAGATTATATATAAAAAAATTATATAAAAAAATATTTATTTATTTTTATATTTTTTTTACTATTTTTATTTGGTTAATTATTTATTTATATCATTATTGTATCTATCTATTTATTTATTTTGTTTAATTTATTTTATTTTATTGTTTTTAAAAAATTTAAAAATTTTATTTTTCTTTTATTTTGTAATTTTATTAATTTTTATTTAATTATTTGTTTTTATTTTTATTTATTTGTTTGTTTTTAATTTTTTTCATAGTAATAAAAAATATATATAAATGTATATATAAGAAAATTTATTTTTAACATTATATCTATTAGAAAATTTTAATATTAAATGAGATTTAAATTAAAACCTCAATATTAAATTTTATTTAAATTAAATATAGTAAAATGAAATTTAATTTAATTTGTTATTTTAGTCAAACTAGCCCTTATGTTACAACGGCTAGTTGGAGTTTTCCTTGTCTATTTAATTAGGTTTCTTGATCAGATTTCTCATCTTGTCTTGATGATGAACCACAGTGGCTGGTTCGCGTCGACAAAAATTTCTTTTATGTGATTTTCACCAAAAATTTCTTATAAACAATCAACGGATCACATAAGCATAATTCCTAATAATGTAAGACATTATTAAACCCTATATTAAAATCCAAATATTAAAGCTTAATATTACAACCATAATATCAAAACCCAATATTAAAATAGAGCATAGTCAAGAACCTTAAAACCCTAAAAGGTTTTAAAACCCACAATTAAAGCCCTAATATTAAAACCCAATTTTAAAACCCTAATATTAAAATCAAACATATTCAACAACCTCACTAAATATGATTGACTAATTTTGTAATGTCTCATTGATAAATTGCAATGTAATGTAACATTAAAAAGCAATACTAAAACCCTATACTAAAAATGTTAACATTAACAATGTTCTTAAGATTAATGTTAATGTTAATGATAATGTTAATATTAACGTATTAATGTTAAAATTAATATTAATATGTCAATATGTTAGCAATAATATTAACATTAACATTAATATATTAACGTTAATATTAATATTTATATGTGTATTATAATGTTAATATGTGTCAGATATCAACATTTTTTTACCTAGGTTGACCATGCGTGACTATTCTAGCCATGTTGATTTTGGATGACCTTGGTTGACCATGGTTGATGTTAGTGGACTGTGGTAGCTTATGGTAGACCATCCTTGACCATGATTGATCATGGTGGGCCATGGTTGATCCTTGTTGACCATGGAGACCTTGATTGACCATTATGGTTTATTTTTATTATGTTTGACTAATGGTTGATTTTGTTTGGCTATGTTTCACTAATGTAGTTGAATATGTTTGATTATTAATATTATTAAATAATATTGAAAGGAAATCATGTGTGACCGAAGTTGAAAAGTTTTGACTATCAAACATAGTCAATCATAGTCGAACATAGTCAACAACCTTAGTAAATGTGGCTAACAAATTTTGTAATGTCGCATTGGGACATTGGATAAATTGCAATGTACTGTAACATTGCGATGTTGGAAAGATTTAACTATCATTTTTACGTCACAAACACATTTAATATGTGTCAAATATCAACTTTTTTGAGCTAGGTTCAGCATGATTAACCATGGTTGACCTTCATTGACCATTGTTGATCATGGTTAGCCATGATTGACCTTGGTTGACGATGGTTGCTCATGATTGATCATGCTTGACTATGGTTATTCACGGTTGACCATGTTTGAACATATTTAATTATGGTTGGCCATGATTGGCCATGGATGATCATCGTTGACCTTAGAGACCTTGATTGACCATTATAGTTGACTATGTTTGACCAATGACTGATTTATTTTTACTATGTTTGTCTATGTTTGACCAATATGGTTGACTATGTTTGATTATTAATATTACTCAATAATATTAAAGGACGATTATGTTTGAATGAAGATGAAGAGTGTTGAATGTCAAACATAGTCAATCATAATCGAACATAGTCAACAACATTAGTAAATGTGGTTAACTAATATTGTAATGTCACATTGTGACATTGGATAAACTGATAACTTTGTGATAATGTTTTTCACATTGCGACGTTGGATAGATTTACTTACCATTCCATAGATTTCTTATGTTTGATTGAAGTTGAAGTGTGTTGATTGTTAAACATAGTTGAAGATAGTCAACCACATTAGCAAATATGGTTAACTAATTTTGTAATGTCACATTGCGATGTTGGATAAATTGCAAAGTAATGGAACATTGCAACAGTTTTTATTACATTATGATGTTGGATAATAATAATAGGAACGCATGTTTGACCATAGTCATATAGTGTTCATTGTCAAACATTATCAAGCATAGTTTGTCAAATCTAATAACAGTAATATTATTATCTTTATTAGGGTTTCTGAATGAGGTTGGTCAACCCTATAAAATTATTTTTTTAGGGTTTCCCAAGTTTGATTATGGTCAACTATTTGACCAAGTTTGACAACAGTTGACTATGGTTTTCGAAGTTAACCTTATTTAAACATCACTAACTATGTTTTGACTATGAATAATATGTTTAACAATTGTTTGACAATGGTTGATCATGGTTGACTATAGTTGTCCATGTTCACCATGTTTAAACATCACTATCTATGTTTTGACTATAAATGTCGATTGTATGACTATTGTTGACCATGGTTTAACTATGGTTGATTATGATTGACTATAGTTGAACATGGTTTGATTATGATTGACCAACATTTGATCATGATTTATCTATGTTCAACCATAGTTGAATATGATTAACTATAGATGACCATGCTTTGAATATGGTTGACTATATTTTGACTTTGATTTGTATATAGTTGAACATGATTTGGGTATGGTTACCATTGCAATGGTGATTGTTGATGATTACCCATGGATTTTTTATGGTTAACCCTGACTATCCACCATAGGCCTCCATGGTCAACCATGGCCATCCACTATGGTTCACTATAGGTCACCTAAAGATATATCATAATGCCTGCAGTAAGTATAGTTCACCATGGTAGTCATGTTGACTATTTTAACCATGTCAACAATAGTCAACTATAGTTAACATGTGTTAATATATAAACTAATTTATAACTAAAACATTATAAATGTGTATATTAATATATTATTAATATGTCATTAATGTTATATTAACCTTTTAATAATATTATTTAAATATTATAGTAATTTGATTAATGTTATATTAATGTGTGAATAGTGTTTTATATATGTCCTAATATTATACGAATGTGATAATTAAATATATTAATATTTAATTACTTATATTAATATTAATATTTAATTATTTATATTAATATTAATATTAATATTATAATAAAATATATTAATGTTAATAACTATATCTACTATTAATATTAATATTAATATTATTATTAATTTATTAATATTTTTAATAAAATTACAAAATTTTAATATTAATATTAACTTTATTGTTAGTAATATTAATATTATTTATTAAATATGGTTCTTTTTAACATTAATATAATATAATATTGATCTTAAATTTATTAATATTAACTTTAGTATTAAAATTGAAATAATTAAATTTATTAATATTAATGATAATATTAAAATTATTGAACATTAATATTAATACTAACTTTATTATTAAACTTTAACCTTATTAATATTAATCTTGTTAGATGTAAGAATTTTGTGATCCATAATGTAAATAGAAAATCTTGCGGATTAATCACATCATTAGAAATTTGGTCGACGTTTCAAACCAACTAATGTGGTTCATCTTCAGGACAAGGTGAAGAAGGAAATTGATCTCAATGAATAAATAGTAAGGATGCATAATTTTCTAGAGTTAGATGTTAAAACTAGCCGTTAAAAACTAGTCGTTATTTAGTTAATTATTTAGAATATTTTTTTTAAAATTATTTAATTAGTTAGATTTTTTTTTTTTTAAATTAATTAGTTAGAAAATTAAAATCTTTTAAAAAATATAATAATTCAGAAAAAGGTTAAATTATAAAATCCATAAGGGAGAAGGGGTAGCTTATAGTATAGGGGATAACATTAAAAATATTAAATTACGAATGCTATAATAATTTGGTAAAAAATAAGGGAGAAGGGGTAAATAACAGTATAGGAAATAATATTAAAATATTAGTGAAGTTAATAAATAGTGGAGAGGGGGCACTATATATATATATATATATATATATATATATATATATATATATATATATATATATATATATATATAATAAGAAAGGAGATAATATAATAATATAGCTCCATATTAAAAAAAAAGGGGGGGGCGAAAGAAAAACAAAAGGAAGAGAATAAAACAAAAGAAAATGACGTGACGGGGGGTCGAGTCACCTGAGTGGCCTAATCCTCTTACTTAGTTTCCACCCATCATTTCTGTTGAGATTTTTAGGATGTCTCTCAATCCTATAGACCCATCTGGAATTATCTAGGATCGGTTAAGGACCCTATAGACCCAAAGGACATGAAAGGTGTTTATTTAGTTACATGCTCCTGCGGTACTCCCTATATTGGGGAAACCTGTAGATCCATTAGACAGAGAATCCAAGAGCATGCTATAGACATTAAGCACAGTTGATCCCACACTTCTTCTCTTGTGGAGCATGCTGAGAAATCGTGTCACCATGTATGCATTGAAGACTCCAAAGTCATTGCTAGGGTGGATCATTTCCATCATAGAAAGCTGAGGGAGGCTATTGAAATTGAGAGACATCCTAAAAATCTCAACAGATATGATGGGTGGAAACTAAGTAAGAGCTAAATTCTGGCCCTCTCAAGGTGACTCAACCCCCGTGCGGTGTTTTCCTTTGGTTTTATTCTCTTCCCTTTGTTTTGGTTTCACCCCCCTTTTTTATGTGGAGCTATATTATTATATTATCTCCTTTCACACACACACACACACACACACACACACACACATATATTCCCCCCCTCTCCGCTATTTATTAACTTCATCAATATTTTAATGTCATCCCCTATACTATAAGTTACCCTTTCTCCCTTATGGATTTTATAATTTAACATTTTTCTAAATTATTATATTTTTTAAAAACTTTTAATTTTCTAACTAATTAATTTTTTTCTTCTAAATAATTAACTAAATAATGGCTATTTTTAACAGCTAACTCCGGGCAATGATGCATCCTTACTATTTATTCATTGAGATTAATTTCCTTCTTCACCTTCTCCTGAGGATGAACCACATTAGTTGGCTTGAAATGTCAACCAAATTCCTAATGATGTGATTAATCTGAAAGATTTTCTATCTATAATATTAATTTTATTAAACTTTGTATTTATTAATAGAAATTTAACCTTATACTACAATCAAGATGGGTTGAATGAGGAAAAAATTCTAGTAGTGTGCCGAGGTCGTCATTAAAATTTAAGATGGGTTGAGTGAGGAGAAATTCCTACTAGTGTGTTGAGGTCGTCATTAAACTTTTGAATTATTAAGATTGACTCAAGTCACGTGAAGAAATCGAAAGGTCATGCCCATTACAATCCAATGTCATAAAAATGTCGCGTTGCGAAAAAAACATAATTACTTGAATCCATTAATCACCATCTTGAAGATTTCACTCTCTTTTAATTTTTAATCTCATCTCTTTCAATAGCTTGTAAGTAGAATAAACCTTTCTTGACTCATGACCTAACAAAATTGACATTTTTATGTAGATTGTTGATTCTTCATATTTGGCAATCAGACACATAGGCGCAGTCAATTATTTGACCATGCTCATGTCTATCCGAGAATATTTAGAAAAAAATCAGCAATTGACATAAAATCAAGGAACAAAATCAACACTCTTACGCATGCACATGAGTCTCCATAATGCAAAGGATTATTTATCAGTTTAAAAAATGACATTCATTTTCTCATAAGATCATTAACACTTTAAATACAAGAAGAGCAATTACAAAATCTAGAAGTCAAATCCACAAGTTTCATTGCTAAAGTGGGGCATATGTTGGCTAGTTTGAAAATCAATTTGGTCTGTTGAGAAGTGGAGTTATGTTGTACTTTGGAAAACTATATTACTCCAACCCGATTTAATAAACATCAAATCAATTCATGCAGTCATTCCTCCCTACACGGTTCTTGAAAATTATGTAGAATCTAGTTCTACTTGTAAATATTTTTCAGCACTCGAGTGTTTTGAGATTACTTGTAGGTGATGGTATAAATGTATGCAAAGAGGTTGTTAATTCCCACTCAGATGAAATATTCTTACAAGGGTTTTCGTGTTCTAATATTCCTCAATTGGACCGATTTCTTTCAACTCATTCAGAACCACAAAGTGCTATTCTAGTGTATTTGTGAGATTTTCTGATAAATCCTTAACACAAAATAGAGGAATTTGTTTCCTCTTTCAACACAGATATTTCGCTAATAAAACTGCAGATGGAGCAAAAAAAGCATTCAAAGTGTGGAGTGAAAACTCTGTTTTTCATTAAGACTCATTTAGCTATTACAATCTTCAGTTTTCAGAACTGTTGTTTTAGATTTCTACATATGTTGCTCCTCTGCACTCTATTGCACACCCTCTACTCTCACACTCTCACACAACATATATCTTTGTATTGTATATATGTATATATATAGGTCGTAGCCATAATAAAAAAATTAACCTAACTCTAAAACTATATATAAAAATATTATGTCGTGGCGGTATATCAAGCCATATAACAAAAAAAAACATTACAAATATGATGTGATGGGTTTATCACATGGAACAACGCGCCGGGTGATGTTAGCACCGGATGGTGCGATAAATGAAAGCGAAGAAAATTGCGAAGGGTTTTCGCATAAAACAACGAGCCGACTGACTGGGCCTCGTTTCATTGCGACGAAGCGCTATTGGCTGGGGGATATTGAGATGGAACGGTGGTGGGGTCGTGCTATCACGCGAGTTTGGAGAGTGGTGACGTGGGCAAGAAGAGGTGCGATAAGCACCAATTGGTCGAGGGATGGATGAAATGGACTGGCGGGGTCCACAAGAGTTGTCGTGGCAAGGTTTGATCGAATAAATGGCACAAGGGTTACAAGTAGGTGCGAACAGTTATGGCGGGGGTTTGCCTGGGTCAAACCACGATTTTGCAAATTTGGAAGGTTGCGGTAGTGTAAAGAAAAGTGTGGCTATTGCAGGAAGTTTTAAACCACAAATTGAATGCACAGGTTGAGTGCATAAATAAAAATTCAGTTGTTGTGTCCTTCTCTTCAGTGAGATCAAGTCAAAAAATTGATTTTTTTGTCCTGCTGATTCAGATTGCAGTTGGGAGTAATTTCCAATACTCCCCCTTAATCACAACTACTGCTATCTTGCATTCCGAGACATTTTCCAAGATAATTAAAACTTTTCTGCCCCAATGGTTTTGTCAAAATATCTGCAAACTGTTCTTCTGTTCTGTAATGCTTCAGAACAACTTCTCCATTGTTCACCAATTCTCTGATATAATGATACTTTGCATCAATCTATTTTTTTCTTTTATTAAACATTGAATTCTTGGATAAGGCTATTGTTGAGCTATTATCACAATCAATTGTTGTGCCTTTTACCTGTTCATGGCACAAATCTCTCAACATTATTCTCATCCATATTGCTTGACATACTACTGTTGTAGCTACCACATACTCTGCCTCTGGTGTTGATAAAGCCACAATTAGTTGTTTCTTAGAAGCCCATGAAATGGCTCCTAATCCCAAATGAAAAACATATCCAGAGGTACTTTTCCTGTCATCTATATTTCCAACCCAATCACTGTCATTATAACCAATTAACTCAAAATTTTCTAAAGAGGTGTATAAAATACCATACCCCTTCGTTCCTTTGACATGCCTTAGAATTCTCTTTGCTGCTTGTCAATGTGTTTCTTTTGGCTTCTCCATGAATCTAGAAATTAAACTTACAAAATGCATAATATCAGGCCTAGTTGCATTTAAATACATTAGGTTGTTAACTATGCTCGTATACAAACTTGGATCTACATCCTTGCTACTGTCTTCCCTGCTTAGTTTCAATCCCATCACTGTAGGAGTTATTACTGCCTTGCAATCCTGCATGTTAAATCTTTCCAAAACTTCTTTCACATACTTTGCTTGAGAACTAAAAATTTTATTTTCATTTTTCTCTACTTCTATTGCTAAGAAGTATCTCAACAATCCCATATCAGTCAACTCAAATTCTTCTTTCATGACCGTCTTGAAATTTTCAATGAGGTAAGTATCATTACCTATAAAAATCACATCATCAATATATAAAACAACAATGAGCATCTTACCATCTTTTTCTTTGATGTATAATGTGGGTTCTCCTTCACATTTCTCAAACTCATTTTCCAGTAGATAAGCATCTATTCTACTGTACCATGTTCTTGGTTCTTGTTTCAGCCCATATAGAGCTTTCTTCAATTTGCATACTTTGTACTCTTGGCCTTCTTTCTCATAGCCCAGAGGTTGTTCAACATAAACCTCTTCCATCAATACTCCATTTAGGAATGCTAATTTCACATCCATTTGGTAAAATTTCCACTTATGTTGTGTTGCAATAGACAACACTGCTCTTAATGTTTCCATCCTTGCTACTGGTGCAAAGGTTTCTTCATAATCTCTTCCTTGTTGCTGCTTGTAGCCTTTGACAACAATTCTGGCCTTGTGCCTTTCAATATTACCTTCAGCATTTCTTTTGATCTTATAGACCCATTTCACTCCAATCACTTCCTTACCTTTTGGGAGATCAACTAATTCCCTTGTATTGTTCTTCTCTATTGCATTAATCTCTTCATCCATAGCATCTATCCATTTATTATCTTTTATTGCTTCTTCAAAATTACTAGGATCTTCTATATGACAATACAATGCAAATAAAAAGTTCATATCTTCATTATTTTCCTCTTGCTCATAGATTTCATTCAAACTTCTTAATCTGGTTCTTCTTTCACTTTATGTACTTGTGCTTGTAGAAGCACTCAAATCTGATCTTTGTGTTGTGCTTGGTGAAGCACTCTCATCACTTTTCAAGGGTGTTCTCATACTTCCTTGTGGTGTCCCTTGTTGTGCTTGTGTTGGTGGAGGAGGTGCTGCTAATGATGGATTTCTTCCTTCCATTTCTTCCTCATCATATTCTTGAGACAAACAAGTTTTTACATTCATTGTTTTCTCAATGCTTCCATGCCAAGCTTCTTCCTCAATGAACTGTACATATTTGCTTATAATAAAATTCTTGGTGGATGGGTTATAGAATCTGTATGCCTTTGATTCTTCACTATATCCAAAAAATATGCACTACTCCCCCTTACTGTCCAACTTCTTCCTTAGCTGATTTGGAATATGTGCATAAGCCACACATCCAAATACTCTCATGTGGGTGACAAATTGTTTTATGCCAATCCATGCTTCTTCTGGAACTCTGTTCATCACACTCTTTGTTGGGCATCTATTTAGCACATATGTTGCACAATGTAGCGCTTCAGCCCAATATTCATTTGGTAAATGTTTTTCCTTCAACATGCTTCTTACCATATCCATGATGGTTATGTTTTTCCTTTCAGCAACTCCAATTTGTTGTGGTGTATACCTTGTTGTAAATTGCTTGTGTATTCCATTTTCTATGTAAAAACACAAAAAATATTTGGAGATATATTCTCCTCCTCTATCAGTCCTTAAAACTTTTATATGCTGCCCACTTTGATTCTCTACAAGAGCTTTAAAGTGGCAGAACTTCTCAAATACTTCATTTTTCATATTTAAGAAATACACCCATGTTTTTCTTGTGTAATCATCAATAAAATTTAGCATATAATGACTGCCTCCTAAAGAAGGTGTTTGCATTGGTCCACACAAATCTGAATGGACTATTTCTAAGGGTGTTTTTTCCCTTATGCTCTTTCCTGATGGAAATATTTCTCTATTTTGTTTGCCCAAGATGCAACCTTCACAAAGGCTGTCTAGTTTTCCAATCAATGGTAATCCCTTTACCATACCTTTTTGGTGTAATAAATTTAGGCCTCCAAAGTTGAGATGTCCAAATCTCAAATGCCATAGCCATTTTTCATCTTTGGCCTCCTTTTGGAATGTCTCTTGAGTCACAGCTACCATTGCAACTCCTTTCTACAAATCTACTCTCATCTTGAGAGGAAACATTATGTTTCTTGTCATCTTCACTTGTGCAATCCTTTGATTGCTTGGTGGTATGTCCATTATGGTACGTACATCATCTTCAAAAAATACATTGTAACCCTTTTGAATGAGTTGTCCAATGCTAAAATGGTTACACTTCATACTAGGTACATAGTATACATCTGATATGGATTTCCTTTCTCCTTTTCTCGTCAAAACACTTACTCTGCCTTTCCCCATGACAGAGACTTTGATGTCTGTTCCCAATGTTACTTGAGACTTCAAATTTTCATCCAACATGGAAAACATAGAGATTTTTCCATTCATATGGTTGCTACATCCTAAATCTAGAAACTATATATCTTCATTCTTCTCTTAAGCCATATTACATGCTAAAAACAATTTTTCTTGACTCTTGAGTTTCTTTAGTAAAGTTAGCATTGGGTCTATTACCCATGTCACTCTATTTATTTCTACATTCATTGGAATAGTGCCCATACTTCTTACAGTAATGACATTGGATGATTAGGAGATCATGTCCAAGTTTTAAAAAAATGCTCAAAAATGAAAGTGATCAGAAATGTTTACAACCTAAACGACCAAAAAGGTCTCATCACTGCGATTCTAGTGCCATGAATGGTTTGAAAAACTAAGGTCGTATACAAAAGTTATTGAGGTTTGAAAAGCCCAGTAAACTCCAAAATATGTTGACCAAGTTTGAATTTATAAAATTTGAGAATTTTTTTTTTAAAAAGAATATTCTAGGAATATTCCTCGAAATATTCCCCAGAATATTCCCTAGAGGGCAAATCATATTCCGACAAGTGGAAGTTTGTTATTTGTTATTAGTTTTACTGTATTAAGATTGGGCCAATTACAAGGTGCCATGTGGCAAGCCCGGAGGCCACCATGTGGCCCCAGGCCGGTGGAAAATTGGCATTATAAAATTTTTGTGAGGTGATAGGATTCAACATCGGGTCTCTCGGTTGCCAGCCCACAGGCCTAACCAGCCTGACTGGGCAAAATATCTTAAAAAACATCGGGCACGGTTTCTATTTCTCATTTGAATTTGTTCCGGGCAGAAAAAGTAAAGGGGCTAGCCTGACCCTCCATACAACTTGGGCGTCGTGACCCTGGACTAAGGCCTTCAATCTTTGGGTATAACGGTTTAACAAACACCATGTAACCGCATTGTTTAAGAAATAAATGTCACAGTTTGTTGTTAGCGGAACCGATGACGGATTATACGGTAGGTCATGTGACCACCACACCCCGACATCAAACTTAACATTAAATGCCACCGCCATTTTTGGGGTGGAGTCTGCCAATTCCGACTATTTTCCAATTTTTTTGACATTAACTGGAGTTCCTCCAATTTTGGAGGAGTTTTTTTAGGGATATTGGGCAAATTTTGTTTTGGTAATAACTCCCTCATTATTGGACCAAATTGAGTGAAAAAATAGTCAATTTTGACTATATCAGACCTTCTGGAATCAATGGAGTATGTTGTAGAGCCATTAGAGGGCTTATAAGAATTTTTTTGCTTCAATGAAGTTCAAGGGGCCACTAGGGCCACCAGGAGGTAGAATCAATTTGAGGCCTAGCCAAGGGAGCTAGAGGCCTTATTCAGAGATAAAATAGTCAATATTGGATATTTTAGATGTTATGAATCTTATGAAATGGTTTTCAGAGATTTTAGAGAACTTTAGAAAGCCTAAAATCTTCAGTAAAATTCCAGGGGCCATCAGTGCCATCTTTTTCCAGCAGCAGTGCAGAGCCTATCCAGAGCAGCTAGAGACCATATGCAGTGAACTAGTAGTAATTATTGACTGTAAACAGAATTATGAATCTAATGGCAGAGGTTTAAAAAAGTTTTGAGGACTTCTCGAGGTCAAAAACCCAGCAGAGAATTTTTCAGTGACCCTAGTGTCAGGGGGTGCTAACGGGTGTTGGAGGTGAAACTAGAGTAGCTGGAGACCATTGTTGATGAATGAATATCTATCTTGACTATTTAAGACATTTTGGAACCAATGAAAGTGGTTTCAAAACATTTTTAGAACTTCTAGAGCTCTATAAACTGATGTGAAGTTTTGGGCAGCCTTGGGCAAACTGTGGAGGATAGCCTAGTTTGGGGATGCAGTGCTCGATTTGAGAAATTTATCAGTCGATATTTGTTTTCTGATGTGTGATGGATATATCAGGAGTGGTTTCAGTGATAGAAACATAACTCTGAAGGAGTTATTTACAAGAAGAAGCTCAGGGTAGCTTAGTGCACTGACAGAAGGAATTGTGTCAAAGGGAGCCTAAAGCTGTTTGTAGAGTTTAGATAGCCATGAGAGGGATATATATGGTATTCTCATCCCTTTGGATTAGTTTAGTATCCATTGTAGTTAAGTGTGGAACTTTTAAAAGAAACCTTACCATAATCCCAAAGAACTGAGTCAAGATGACAAAGCTCAAAGGAGACGTAGCCCACGAGATTCAGGTGAACTCCTAGATTAATTTTGCTGTTGTGTTTAAATTTTTTATTGATGCATTATGTTGCTACTTTACATGTTAAATTTCAACAAGAAAAATTGAAATTAAGACACATAAACAGTTAAAAGTCATACACCACATTCAAGCATAAATTCCGCAAATTGTCAAGCACAAGCTAGATCATTTAATTGTTAAAATGAGTGGGAGGTTCTTGAAATACATAAAAATTTATCCAGACCATTTTCAGATCAGGTTGGTATTGGATCACTTGGTTTCTTGATTGACAGAGTAAGCTATTGCTTAAGATTTTTCTTTTATAACTTGAAAAGGTGTTTAAACAGTGTAAAATATTGACTGTTTTTCTATTTGCAAACTGACTGTTGTTTGTGTTTTCTAGAGGTGAAGGGATAGCTATTTTTAGCTAAGTCTTGGAGAGGAAAAAAAGGAAGAAAGGGCTGAAGGCATCTTCCTTACCCCAAAGGACCTCAAGGTCACCTTTGGAACATAACCCCTCTTTACGATTGTTTGTTAAGAAGCTCTTGGAGTTTGTTTGTTGTTGGATACTTGAATAAGATTTTGTCTCTACAGCCATTTGGTTTAAAAAAGCTTTGTCATTTGTTTTGAAAAATTTGTGAACTTTGTTGATGTTAATTTTTTTCATTGACATCATAATGACAAATTCTACAAGTGAGGTTTCCTCCTTCACAAGATTCTTCGATGAAGATATGAAGCATGAATTTATTATATTAAAGAACATGTTGCAGATTCTGTTTGAAGATAGAAGAGAAAGCACTGAACTTCGTGAGAAATTTTTTGCCATGAAGCAAGAGAAGGAAGAAATTCTTCAAATATTGCATGATATGGAGATGCAGCTCCATCAAGCCCAAGAGTCTTTGACCAAGAACATGCGTGAGGAAGAGGTAATCCACTCTAATTTATCTTCAGTTTCCTCATTAGAAGGATGTGTTGGTTCTTTCGAAAAACATACAAGAGGTATAGGGTCCAATTTAATGATTAAAATGGGCTATGAAGGCAATGGTTTAGGCAAGCATGCACAAGGCATGGTTGATCCTATTTTTGTTGAGGAACGACCCAAGAATATTGGCCTTGGTTATGTGCAATTTAATGGCGAAGACTCCAAAGCCATGAAGGCATGTGAGGCTACTTCAAAGAGAACTTTTGTTCCAAGTTCTAAGATGAAAATATGTCAATTTTTTTTCAAGATGATGGCCATTGATTTAAGCCTTTGTTGCAGCAAGAAGATGGTATACATGCAGCTTATGGCGAGCATGCGAGTTTAGACAGTTTTCAAGACAAGAACGATGATGTTAGTCTTCAAATGAAATTTGGAGCCTCTACGAGTTCATCTCCTCATGAAGGAAAAAAGGATGAACATGCAAAGCAACACAAGAGGTATAAATCTCCCCATGATCAATTTGATTGTGTTTCTACAAGGCATGATAATTTTTCATGCTTAAATGGAAGAAATATTTGTTGTACATATTGTGGTCAATTTAACCATGATGTTTCAAGATGCTGGATAAGGAAGAAATCATACAGGAAGTAGATGAGGCAAAGGCAACTTTCAAAGAAGGTGCATAAGATTTGCACATATTTCCAGAAGAGAGGACATATTATTTCCCATTGTTGGACTTTGCATCCAACTAGTTTTCCCAAGCACATGCAGCAAGAGGACAGAAATACTGGCAAAGGTGGAACCAAGGATTCCATTATTGATGTGAAAATGGAAATTTCACATGAAGAAGAGTTGTAGCAGAAAAATTCGCCATGGAAGTGGCTTAGTAAGAAGTGGATGGACTTCTTAACACAGTAAGACATACTCCTTTGTACATATAAAAATTTCGGTTGTATGCATGTATTTTATGCTGTAATCTCTTGTTTGTTTGTGCCACCTTGGATCATTGATCAAGGCAACGATGTTCAGTTTCCTTCTACAAATTTCTCGCCAGAAATTTCTGAGTGAGTGCAAGAAAGATAGTTCTAGATAGGAGGACAAGCGCATCCAGGAAGGGAAGTGTCAATTGCTTTCTAGTTGTGGTTCAAAGTCACTAGCCATGCAAGGCAAGTGTTTGGAGGCTGAAGAGAAGAGGGTGTTGTACTCTCATCCATTGTACAGATCAACATATCAGTCCTTTTGGATCCAAAATATTCCCAGTGGGGAGGTGTGATCAGGAGATCATGTCCAAGTTTAAAAAAAATGCTCAAAAATGGAAATGCTCAGAAATGTTTGCAACTTGAATGAACGAAAAGCTCTCGTTGCTGCAATTCTGACACCATGAACAGTTCGTAAAACCGAGGTCGTATGCAGAAGTTATTGAGGTTTGAAAAGCCCAGTAAACTCCAAAATATGTTGACCAAGTTTGACTTCATAAAGTTGGGAAAATTTTTAAAAAGAATATTCCAGGAATATTCCTCAAAATATTCCCTAGAATATTCCCTGGAGGGCGAATCAAATTTTGACAAGTGGCAGTTTGTTATTTTTTATTGGTTTGACTATATTAAGATTGGGCCAATTACAGGGTGCCACGTGGCAATCCCAGAGGCCACCACGTGGCCCTAGGCTGTTGGAAAATTGGCATTGTAAAATTTTTGTGTGGTGACAGGATTCGACACCAGGGGTCTCAGCTACCAGCCCATAGGCCCGACTGGCTCGACTGCGCAAAATATCTTAACAAACATCGAGCATGGTTTCTATTTCACGTTTGAATTTGTTCTGAGTGGAAAAAATAAAGGGGCTAGCCCGACCCTCCATACAACTTGGGCACTGTGACCCTAGCCTAAGGCCTTCAAACTGTGGGTATAACAGTTTAACAACCACCATGTAACCACATTGTTTAAGCAATAAATATCACAGTATGTTGTTAGCGGAACCGACGACGGATTATACGGTGGGTCATGTAACCACCACACCCCAGCATTAAACTTAATATTAAATTCCACCACCATTTTTGGGGTGGAGTCTGCCAATTCCGACTATTTGCCAATTTTGTCGACATTAATTGGAGTTCCTCTAGTTTTGGAGGAGTTTTTTTAGGGATATTGGGCAAAATTTGTTTTGGTAATAACTCCCTCATTATTGGACCAAATTGAGGTCAAAAATAGTCAATTTCGACTATCTTAGACCTTCTAGACTCAATGGAGTATGCTACAGAGCCATCAGAGAGCTTCTAAGCAAGTTTTTGCTTCAATTAAGTTCAAGGGGCCACTAGGGCCACCAGGAGGCAGAATTAGTTTGAGGCCTAGCTAGGGGAGTTAGAGGCCTTGTTCAGAGATAAAATAGTCAAAATTGGATATTTTAGATTTTTTGAATCTGATGAGATGGTTTGAAGAGCCTATATAGAGCTCTATAGAGCCTAAAAGCTTCAGTAAAGTTCCAGGGGCCATCAGTTCTATATTTTGCCAGCAGTAGTGCAGGGCCTAGCCAGAGCAGCTAGAGACCATATGTAGCGAACCAGTGGTCATTATTGACTGTAAAAAAAAAATTGAATCTAATGGTGGAGGTTTCAAAAAGTATTGAGGACTTCTAAAGGTGGAAAACCCAGCAGAGAATTTTTTAGTGACCTTAGTGCCAAGGGGTGCCGATAGGTGTTGGAGATGAAACCGGAGCAGCTGGAGGCCATTTTTCATGAATGAATAGTCTATCTTGACTATTTTAGACATTTTTGAACCAATGAAAGTGGTTTTAGAACATTTTGAGAACTTATAAATCTTGAGAAGTTGATGTGAAGCTTTGGGTAGCCCTGGGCAAACTGTGGAGGATAGCCTAGTTTGGGGATGCAGTGCTCGATTTGAGAAATTAGTCAGCCAATATTTGGTGTCTGATGTGTGATGGATACAGAAGGAGTGGTTTCAGTGACAGAAACAGAATTATGAAGGAGTTAGTGCCAAAAAGAAGCTCAGGGTAGCTTAGTGCACCGGTAGAAGGAATCGTGTCAAAGGGAGCCTAAAGCTATTTGCAGAGTTTGGACAGCCATGAGAGGGATATAGATGGTATTCTCAGCCTTTTGGATTAGTTTAGTATCCATTGGAGTTAATTTTGGAACTTGTAAAAGAAACCTTACCATAATCCCAAAGAGTCGAGTCAAGATGACAAATCTCAAAGGAGACGTAGCCGATGAGATTCGGGTGAACTCCTAGATTAATTTTGTTGTTGTGTTTAAATGTTTTATTGCTGCATTATGTTGCTGTTATACATGTTAAATTTCAGAAATAAAAAATGAACTTAAGACACATAAACAGTTAAAAGTCATACACCACTTTCAAGCATAAATTCTGAAATTGTCAAGCACAAGCTAGATCATTTAATTGTTAAACTAAGTGGGAGGTTCTTGAAATACATAAAAAGTTATCTAGAACATTTTCAGATCATTGGACTTGGGATTTATCATACCTTTGTCCATGTGCTTGATTTTTTTCACCTTGTTGGCTGTTTCCTTGAGTTTTATTCTGATTTTGGTTGCTGCCCCTTCCATCTGTACTTGCAGACCTGTTTCTTCCTCCTATGTTCTCACTTCTGCCTCTACATTTTCTTTGGTAGTTTGATCTGCCTTGACCTCTTCCTCTTCCAAAGGAAATTTTGGTCTTGAAAGCATGCTCTAAAGATGATTTTGTTGTTCTGTTCAACCTTTCTTCATGTGTCATCAAAGATGCATGAAGCTCATCAACTGTAAACCTTGAGAGATCCCTTGTCTCTTCAATAGTAGTGACTATCACATTAAATATTAATGGTAAAATTCTCAATATTTTCTCAACTATTTTTCTCTCTTCAACTATCTCTCCATGAGATCTCATTTGGGTAACCAACCCAATCAACTGTGTGAAGAATGAGTCTAAGCTATCAGACTCTTTCACGCAAATAACTTCAAACTCTCTTCTCATTACCTGAAGCTTTGCTATCTTTACTTTCTCCATACCTTGATAGCTTGTCTGGAAGGTATCCCATGCCTCCTTGGACTTCTTTGCTGCTGCAATTCTTGGAAATATACTTTCATGTACAACTTGATAGAGATAGAAAAGGGCTTTTGAGTCCTTCTTCTTATTACTCTTTAGCAAATCCTCTTCTGCCTGTGTTAAGGCATTATACTCATTTGCATGAGCTGATTCTTCAAATACATCTTCAACCAGTTCCCATAAGTCTTGAGATGCAAATAGGGCTCTCATTGTGATTTCCCAATAGTCATAGTTCTTCCCATTGAACTGTGGGAGCAGAGTATTTCCCATACTCATGCTTGTGCTAGTTCCTGCCATTCTTTACTGTGCAAAACTATAAAGCTTGACTGTGTAACTTAAGTAAAAATTTATCACTGCTGGAGAGATAAACTCTGACACTTAATACTTCTTTTCATATCTCTGGACTGTATTTTTAAATAAACAGTCTTTTAAACAAACAGTAAACCTTACTGTGCAAATACCTGACTTGCTGAAAACCTTTCACTCTGCTGGAGAAATGCTTCAACAATATTCTTCTTCCTTCAGCTTCTTCAGAAACTGCTGAGAGCCTGGACTAGCTCTGATACCATGTCAGATTTTCTGATAAATCCTTAACACAAAACAGAGGAATTTCTTTCTTTTTTCAACACAGATATTTCGTTAATAAAACTACAAATGGAGCAAAAAAAACATTCACAGTGTGGAGTGAAAACTTTGGTTTTCATTAACAGTCATTTAGTTATTACAATCTTCAGTCTTCAGAACTGTTGTTCTAGATTTCTACATATGTTGCTCCTCTGCACTCTATTGCACACCCTCTATTTTCTACTCTCACACACTCACACAACATATATATTTGTATTGTAAACACACACACACACACACACACACACACAACATATATATTTGTATTGTAAACACACACACACACACACACACACACACACACATATATGTTTACAATAAAGGTTGTAGCCATAATAAAAAAAGAAACCTAAGTCTAAAACTATATATAAAAATATTATGTCATGATGGTATATCAAGCCATATAACAAAAAAAAAAACATTACAAATATGATGCGATGGGTTTATCGCATGGAACAACGCGTCAAGTGATGTTAGCACCATATGGTGCGATAAATGAACGCGAAGAAAATTGCGAAGGGGTTTCGCATCAAACAACGAGCCGACTGACTGGGCCTCATTTCATTACGACAAAGTGCTATTGGCTGAGGGAGATTGAGCTGTCATAGTGGTGGGGCCACGTTATCACGCGAGTTCGAAGAGTGGTGACATGGGAATAAAGTGGTGCGATAAGCACTGATTGGTCGAGGGAAGGATGACATGGATTGATGGGGTCTACAAGAGTTGTCATGGCAATTTTTGAATTCGGATCAATGGCGTGAGGGTTGCGGGAAGGTGCGAACAGTTATGGTGAGGGTTTGCATGGGTCAAACTACAATTTTGCAAATTTGGAAGGCTGTGGTAATGGAAAGATAAGTGTGGTTGTTGCAGGTGGTTTTAAACCACAAATTGAATGCATAGGTTGAGTGCATAAACAAAAATTCAGCTGCTGTGTCCTTCTCTTATGTGAGATCAAATCAAAAATTGATGTTTTTGTCCTGTTGATTCAGATTGCAGGTGGGAGTAATTTCCAACAGTATTGCTAGGTTTAACCTTGAGAAGTTATTCAAATTATCAAGCCATCCAAAGAAATTCTAACCCTATTCAATGTTCTTTGTCCATTATGTCCACAATAGCCATCGAAGTTTGTAGGAAAAATACATTTTCCAAGACCTATAATTCATAGTATCGATGAAGAGGTTATGAGGGATGGTTACTAACAAGCAACCTTTCTGGTCCAACGATGCAACAACCAAGTACCTTTACCATATTTTGATGATGAAATTTGGCTACAATATTCACTTCATTCATAAATTCCCATGTTCCTTATACAGACCTTAGGGACAAATTCTTCATTGCTATATCTGAGTCACATCTGAAGTTATACCTTAAGAAACATATTAAATACATCATTATAAGATTATAGGTCATTCATGATTTCTTTCTACACTACAAACCCTGTACAATTGTAATCTAGTTTACATCGTACCTTGTATATAGGGCCAAAGTCTCCCTCTCCAATCTTATCGTCTTCATGAAAATTTCATGTTGCTTCTGTCAATGTGTTAAAGCTAAACAATAACTGGCCATTGAAAAATGATCCTTGGACACAATCAAGCCTTCTGAATCTCAAAAAGTTACATATATATGCAAAAAGAGAAATTGGTCATTGTTGAAATATTAATCTCACTTTCTGCTTGGTGTCATAACATTTGATTCTCTTGTATGCTAGGTGTCATAGAAAGCTCAATTTTACTTCAGTTCTACTCCATAGGTGTCGAGTTATACTCCAGTAATTTATTATTGATATTTACAATGAATATATGTAGTTATTTTGAATATTGAGAAGAGAAATCCTGTGCTACATTTCATTTTTCATTCCTTGTCATAATATTAGAGCTTAGCTTGCATAAAAATCTGTAAGAGAAAAACAACGTGAGTGAAGTGAGAGTAAAAAAGTGAAATGACAAGTCTGAATAAGACTATTTCAAAAGGCAACAGAAGTTTGAGGAATTTTAAAGAAGCCTCCTACAAAGAAGCAACAGAGAGAAAGGTAGTTCTAAAGAAAAAAGGCCAGAGAGTCAAAGGTTTTGTTTTTTAATCTCAAGGAGTCAAATTACGCTTTTCAAGAGGCACAAAGCATTAGAACTCAAAGCATAAAAAAAATGAAGCATGAAGAATTTCATTCTAATCGACCGACACAACCAAGGAGTACAATTTATTTATTTATTTATTTTTATTTTTTATTTTTCTGGTTCATCGCACTCCTGTAAAGAGACAATGTGCATGAAATTTTCTGGATGAGTCGCATGGGCCTATGTCGACAATTCTGATGACAGCTTTCCAAAATCAGCGGTAGAGAAACTCCACTTGGATCACGAAGTATCAGCATCAAGGTAAAGAACATAAGTCATGAAATAAATAAATAAAGTTGTTTTTAATGGGATTTTTTAGAAAATTTTCTATAGATTTTTCTGATTTAATTTTTCTAAAATCTATCTCGGATTATTTGAAATCACAAGTTTCATGAGTAAACTCTGCACAATCAAAGTGTTTTAAGAGTCTTCCATGGTGTTGAATCGATATATATTATTAAAAAACCAATTTAAATAACATAAATCGAGATTTCACCTCAAAGTTTTCCATCCAATTCCGACTAGAAAATCCACCAGAAAGTCCAAAAAAATTGCATTAAATACAACTCAAAAAAACAACTTTGAAAGTCTACTTATCATCCAATTTTTAATGAAAGAGTCTTGTTAATATATTATCTATTCAAATATTTGTTTTCATAAATCGAAAATTCACTTTATGGAAGAACCTTTTAAAAGGTACATTTTTAATGTGTTTCATTTATTCACGAAGGAAGCATAGTTTCAAAAGGGTTCATGTATGTGATATTAAGGGTGTTGTTGAAATTTCAAAGAGCATATTTTAAAAATGCGTCAATGAAATTTAAAAAAAAATAATTTATGTATGTTATGTCATGCTTCGTTGGCACTAGATTCTATTTCAAAAATCAAAATTTCATTTCAAACAAAAAGTTGTGACCCTTTTAAAGAAAAAGGAACATGATTATTCTTCTAAAAAAAGTTCATACACATTTAATGCATGATATTTTTAGAGAATTAGATCTCACTTATGTTTTTCAATTCCAATGTGAAGAAAAGATCTGGTAGAAATGGGAAAAGTTAAGAGGCTTAGGAAGTCGAAGAAACAACTTGAGATGTGTGAAGCTTTTTTGAAATATTTGGAAACCAAAAGGAAAAAAGACGTTTTTGCATTGAAATGCATAAAATAATATGCGGATGGCAACATTCTTCCCCTGATATCAGATTACAAGACAACCAAGGAAGCTTGGGATACCCTCGAGAGGAGTTTTAGTGTAAGGGGGAGCATTTAAGTTGAAGATGAAGGTGGATCTATAGCATCAGATCTACAACAAGATCAAAATTTTGTTGACTCCCACTGTGCTCAACCACAAGTAGATGATTTCTATGAAAAAGTTTCGAAAGCAATAGAGAAGATGCATGTAGATACTCGTGAACCCCACTGTGCACAAACACAAGTCGATGACAATTTGGTGAATCAAACAACAAAGGTTGTTGGTGATAGTGAAGTTGTCGTTGGAGAAGTCAGTGTTATGGTTAATCCAGCAATTCAATTCACTGATGTTCAATTTGATGAATATTTGTTGCCTAATGATAATGGTTGCAGATGATGCAACAAAAACATCATATATACATGATGTTATTCAGTGATAAAATCCCACTTGAGTTAGTGGAAGACAACATGTTTGTAGCAGCACAATTTAGTACAAAAGTGGGAGAGACAGAGACAGATACGAAGATAGAGGTGGAGAAAAAGAACGAAGCCCACAAAGAGAAAACAGAAACAGAGGAAGATGTAGATAAGGAAGAAAAACATGATAAAGCTCTAACTATAGAGCAGAAGGAACAAAACCATTGTGGTTCTACAAAAATTTTTAATTCTAACATCGATTTATAGTGTGCAGGTACATAGAACATTATTAAGAAGAGTTAAATTTCCTTGAAACATGGCTTGCAACACCATGTCTACATGAGGTCTTCCTAGACGTTGCATCAATGAACCTTGAAGACAACATGCATGATGAACACACCAATGAAATTTTTAGGTATTGGAGTTTTGAAGAGATAAAATTGCGTTCTTATCTTATGTTGCAGCAGATTGATGATGAAAAGCACACTACAGAAGATAATATGTGTCAGCAACCCACATGTAATTCATTTTTTGAAGAAGTCTAGGACATACTTAGACAACCTGGAAAAATATAATACCTGCACCAACAAATGAAGAAACTAAATTTTGAAGAATACAACAAGACGAAAATGATGAAACAATTTAGAGGCTACAGGATCTGGAAGAAGAGAACAAGAAAAGTAAATGTAGTTGAAGCAAATTTTTTAAATAGTAAGCCTAGCTAAGACATAGAAAAACTATGGCATTCTAGGTATGGTCATAACCCATTCAAGGGTCCAATTCAACTTTAGAAACATTTAATCATCATTGGTCTCCTTGTTATGATTGAAAAAGATAGTAATTTTGAAATGTGTGTTCTATCCAAGCGTAAAAGAGACAACTTTCCCACATAAACCTGTAGAGAAAAAGAGCCTTTAGAGCTTTTCCATACATATATATGTGGCCTAATGCAGACACCTTCCATTGGTGGCAGTCTTTATTTTTTGAAATTTTTTGATGATTATAGTAGGAAGATATAGATGTATTTTCTCAAAAATAAATCAGATACTTTCTCAAGATTTAAAGAGTTCAAAGCAGAAGAAAAAAATTAGAGTGGAATGCCTTTGAAAGTACTCAGATCCGACAAAGGAGGAGAATACATTTGAAATAACTTCAAATCTTTTTTTCAACAATAAGGAATCATCATGCAAAATAAAACAAGATATACTCCACAACAGAATGGAGTAGCAGAAAGGAAAAATCAGTCGATCATGAATATGGAAAAATGCATGTTTCGTGAGAAGAAGTTGTTAAATAACTATTGGGTTGAAGCAGTTTTGATAATGGTGAATGTTGTCAACATATCTCCAACAACTAATCTCCAAGATACATTACCTCAAGAAGCATGGGATGGTAAAAAGGTAAATGTATCTCACTTTATAATTTTTGGATCAGTAGCATTTTCACATGTTCTTGAGCATCTAAGAAAGAAGATTGATGATAGGAGTGAATGATGATTTTTCATAGGCTATTGTGAGCATTCAAAGGCCTACATACTCTATAATCCAGTTACCAAGAAGTTTGTTTTAAGCAGAGACGTTATATTTTTTTTAAATACATCTTGGTCTAATCAAGTTGATGAAGCTTCAAATCAGTCTTTTTATTCACTACAACCACCAAAATTTCAGGTTAAAGAAGAGCCATACCATTCTGAAAATGGTACATCTTCAAGTAGTGAATCCACTAGTGATTCAACGTCTTCAAAAGACAGTCAAAAAACAAGAAGCATAACAGAAATATATGAGCGGGAGCATGAGTTTGACCAACGAAATATGTTTTCTTTCTTTTATCTCAACCAACCCATTTTGAAGAAGCAATTAAAGAACAACATTGGGTTGATGCAATGAACTAGGAAATTTCTACGATAGAGAAGAATCATACCTTGGAGTTAGTTGATATTCCAAGAGACAAGACCAAAATTGGTGTAAAATGGGTATATAAGACCAAGATGAATGAAAAAAAAAAACTGAGAAACATAAGGCAAGGTTGGTTGCCAAAGGATTCTCACAAAATTTTGGTGTCAACTATGGTGAAATATTTGCTCGAATAGCAAGGTTAGACACTGTCAGAACAATTTTGTCCATAACAACTCAACACAAATGGAAAGTCCATCATCTTGATGTAAAATTTTCCTTCCTAAATGGTATATTGCAGGAAGAATTTTATGTAGAGAAACCTCTTGGTTTTGAAGTTTTAGGATAGAAGCCTAATGTATATAGATTGAAGAAATCCTTGCATGGTTCAAACCATGCTCCAAGAGCTTGGTACACACGCATCGACACCTATCTCATTAAAAGTGGATTTTGCGAAAGCAACCATGATTCAACTTTTTATGCCAAAGATCATGAAGGTAAAATTATTATTGTATGCCTTTATTTAGATGATAATCTTTATACTGGAAATTTGATGTTAGAAGACTTCAAAGCAACAATGAAAACATAGTTTGATATGACAAATCTAGGGGTCATGAAATAATTCCTAGGCATTGAAATTCACCAATATTCTAATGGCATTTTTTTTGGTCAAAAAAAATATCCCAATGATAACATCCAAAAGTTCAAAATGGTCAATTCTAAACTAGTTGATACACTATATAAAAGTCTAGTTGGTATTTTGTTATATCTCACTGCAACTAGACCTAATATCATGTTTTTTGCTAGCTTTATCTCTAGGTTTATGAAATCACCAAAGATTACTCATTGGAAGGTTGCAAAAAGGATCTTAAGGTATATTGCAAGGACCATACACTATGGTTTGTTTTATACACATTCTGAAATTTTTTGACTTTAAGGTTATACATAAAATTATTATGCAGTGAGTTTAGTTGATCAAAAAATCATCTTCGGGTATGCTTTTCATATTGGAACCAATTTGATTTCATGGGCATACAAAAAACAATCAATCGTTTCAATATCTTTTGTAGAGGTATAATATGTAGCAACAAATTCAGCAGCTTGTCAAGCAGTGTGGTTGAGAGGATTATTGAAATATATTTCAAATTCTTAGAAGGAGCCAACTCCAATTTATTGTGAAAATAGTTCAACAATTTCTCTATCAAAAAATCATATTTTCGACAAAAAAAGAAAGCACATTGACACACTTTTTCATTTCATCTATGAGCTTGTCAATGATGGGGACATAGTACTTGCTTTTTGTGGTTCCAAAAATCAACTTGCAGATATTTTCACAAAGCCATTTGGCAAGAATGTATTTGAATTTCAAAGAGAGAAATCATGCATTGTAAGTGCCTCTACATGTAACCTTTGATATTAGAATGGGATGTTGAGATCTCACTTTCTGTTAGGTGTCATCAAATTTGATTACCTTGTATGCTAGGTGTCATCGACAGTTCAATTTTACTTCAGTTCTACTCCATAGGTGTCGATTTATACTCCAGTAATTTATTATTGATGTTTACAATGTAATATATTTAGCTATTTTGAATATTGAGAAGAGAAATCCTCTGCTCCACTTCAGTTTTCATTCCTTGTCAATCATCAAAATTTAATACACCATATATAAATACCTCTAGTTTATAAACATATGATGTAATAAAAGGATTTCAAGACAACTTGCAAGAGCGAATCCAAGTTGAAAAATAAATTGTAGCATTGTTCATAAAATCTCCATTATGTTACCATGACAAATTGAAATATTGGAAAAAAAAATCTACGTTCTCATTTTCGTAGCAAGACTAATCTCTCCACAATCAAGGATCTCATTTTTTTCACATTATAACGAGGCATATAGAAAATATATGTAATCTGCCTCTAATAGACCCCCATAAAATGGCCACATTTCTCAAAGGTTTTCCTATAGCAGAAAGCTTTATTTATTTATTAGAGAAATTAGGGCACTTAAAATGTTCCCAATCCCATATAACCAGAACTTCAATGATAAAGAGAAGGAAATCGGAAAGAAAAAAAAAATTATGAAACTTGTTTTGTAAATTACTCTCATGCACTGAGAAAGGGTATCTCTCATTTATCTAGTACAGAAATCAGGTTACGTAAATTCTTCCCAATCCCATATAACCAGAACTTCAATGATAAAGGGAAGGAAATATGAAAGAAACATAATTTAATGAAACTAGTTTTTTACCTTACTCTCATGCACTAAGAAAGGGTACCTCTCATATCAAATTATGCAACTCCTTAACAAGGCCTTTCCCCCTTCTTTGATAGCGTATGGCTAGAAAGCATGGAGTGTTATTGAAAATTGTGATGTGAACCAATTGGTGAGAATTAGTAACACATGTGGTATATTGAAATGATTGGTGAACGATTGGCACCCTCCATGACTATACATTTCCCCAAGAATCCATGTAGAGGAAATAGAGTGGAGTGACCACGTTATTAATTTAAAACTATTAAATCAAATTGTAACGTCCAACATGTCGATCTCGGTGAAATCTATCCCTCCATGTCATTACTCATGCAAAAGGGGCTAGCCACATGTGTAAGATGAAGAAGTCTCTAGAAGGGTCAAAGTCGTAACTCTAGTTGAGAGTGGGAGTAAAATATGACCCATAATTGGCTATCGAGCCATGTTAAAACTAGACCACTAGGAGGAGGAGGGGCACCCTTCTATGTCATTGTATCTTATTTCATGGTAGAAAACAACAATTTAGAGGGAGTTAGAGAGCATAATAAAGGGGTTAGTATTATGTAGCAACCTAACAGACCATAGGTCTTAGGTAGCTTCATGGAGAGTGTCTTCTCCTTTGGACGTGCATTATTCTTGTACTAGAGAAAAGAGAGCATAACAGTCTCACCTTCTAGTTGATTTTTTTGTCATAAAGGTTTCCAAATAAAATATTTTTGTTCATTGTGTATCTTGAGTGATTGTATTTATTGTTCTATATTCTCCACATCTTATGTATTTCAGGGATACACGGAAAATCAATAATATGCAATTCTAGAATCTAAAAGAATTTAACTTTCATAGCGCAAATTTTAATTTATTTTTATTGTCCTCTATTTTCCACATCTTATATATTTCATGCATAAGCACAAAATCAATATTAACAAATCTAAAATCTAAAATAATTTAACTTTCATAGTACAAATTTTAGTTTATTTTATTGTTCTCTATTTTCCACATCTTATATATTTCATGCATAAGTAGAAAATCAATAATTAACTAATCTAGAATCTAAAAGAATTTAACTTTCATAGTACAAATTTTAATTTATTTTATCACATTTTTTGACACAATCATAATTGCTACACCTATTCACCTCAATATCAAGATATTCAACTTGTTCACATTTTTGCCACACGGGCTAACATGTTGATTGAGCGAGTGAGAAAAGAATTAAACCCCTTGCTACCACTTAAGCTATTGTCCTTTGACTTATTTTATCACATTTATTGTGACAAACAATCAAATGAAATATCTATGAAAATTTACAAATCAAACACCAACCTCTTAGTGGTCCATCACATCAGTGTCATCCACCAATCATACATTTGAAAAAGTAAAATGTCTATATTTATATTATTTTCAAAATAATTTTTAAATAACCACTATATTATAATATTAGATTATTTTTTAATTTTATTTTTTTATAAAAATCCAAATTAATATTTTATAACATAAAAAATTTAAAAAATACATCACTATCAAATAATCATAACTTCGAAAAATTCAGAAAGTAAAAACACAAATCTTATGTGGGATGGAAAACACAATTAATCAACAAGTGTAGAAAATAAACTGTAAATACAAACATATATGAAACCATAACAACCATTCGGGAACGAATTTCAAAGTTGAAATACCGGTTAAATTTGAGCGTATTTGTGTAACTTTGTGATCATTTTAACAAAAATATTTGGACATGAAATAAATCAACAAATCACCAATCATGAAAAATTTCATAAACAGATCACCACAATCATCAATAATAAACCACTTACATGTCAGATTCCATCCATTACCCGCATTGCTAGTTAAAACGTGACGAATTTATCAGCCATGTGCCGATACTTCCCTATGAAAATCATTGAAACCCCACCCAATGCAGTCAGAAACCCTATAGTACAAAACATTAAACGGATTTGATGTATATGGTTGAAGTATAATTATTTATTTAATGAAGTAAAAAAAAATTTAGGTTACACGTTTAAGATGAACAATCTGTAAAATTTAAATGTTTAAAATTAATTAAAATTTTAAATTTATTAATATATTTTAAATAATAATAAATAGTATTTTTAAAATAATATCACTAAATAAAAAAAAAAACAGGATAATAATGATGATGAACATCTATTGACACCAATGTCGTTTATTAGACTTTAAACAATTAAGAGATTAATTGAGATTCTTTAATATTTTATTTCTATGATAAAAAAAAGGGAGAGGAGCGTTCCTATATTACTATAGTTTTTCTAACTCAAAAAGTCAAGGAAGCTGGTGGTGTCGCAAATGTTTTGGAAATGTGAACAGATGTGAGTAAGAGTTGGGCAATCCAAGAGAAAGTGTTTTTCATCCTCAACACTCTTAGTATCGCATAGGTGACAAATTATTTCATCCCAAGGTGTTTTGGGAATAGACGAAAACTCGGTTCACTTCAGAGCTCATGAGAATTAGTTCTTATCTTTCCAATGCTCATTTTCTTCTTAGCACTAGTCAAGAGAAAAATATAATTATGGTTAGCAAGAGTGGGCTTGAGAAATTCCTTATAATACCTTAGCTTCCTTTTCCCCTCTAGCTCCTTATCATCCCACAACTTATCCTTAAATTTGGAAGTAATAATATTTTTAATTTTATCCCTATTCTCCAAGATGATATCCTCCTTTATCCCTCAATGGTCAAGCCAAGGCTGGGCATCTTTGTGACATCCTCACTTGAGTTAGAGGTGGAGGTTCTTGCAAGAGGTAGAAGCAATTTTTGGGAACCTCTTGGCCTCCATGTTGTAAAGCCTCTTCTTATACATCAAATACATAAACATGGCCATGCTTTCAATGGGGGAGAGACTAGCTTCAATCAAAAGGATAGGATAGGGAGTATTTTCTTTAATCTTGAGGTTGTAGGTTATAAATTACTTTTGGATCAAATCAATCTTCTTCCATGGTTCTCTAGATATACTGCAACCTCAAACCCTGCAACCATATAAAATAACAAGGGTGACTAGTGTCTTAAAGAGAGACCTTTTTTTTACTCCAAACCCAAAGATCCGTCGACTTACAATTGTTTTCGAGCTCGTAGTTAGCTTTCTAGCCTCCGATAATCCTTTTCTCAATGTTGTAGTTCCAGTTGAGTTGATGATGAATGTCAATACATAAATATTTGTATCAAGACACATTCTCTAAGTGATTGTTATCATATATGAAATTATCATGGTTTATTTATTTTTATTTAATTATCATGACTTTAGCCTTGTCGGTATGAACATTCATACCCATCTTGGAGCAGTAATCATGTAGGGTTTTGAGTTGTCTATCGATATCCTCATGGTTTCTGGTTAAAGGAATGATATGGTGAGGATAAAGGGGAAGGTTCATGACCATACTAGTGATATTGGGGACAAAACATCCTGCAACTTCTAAAGAATCTTCAAGCCTATTGATGTAAATGCCAAAAAGGGTAGGGGAAGGGTACATCCTTGCTTAACATCGATATTGCATTTATTTTCTTTAGACCAACCCTTAGTGGTCTTAAGCTTGGCAACAACACTCTCATATAGCCCAATCATAACAACCCTCAACTTGAGAGGAACCATTATCTCTTCGAGCCACAACTTATCTCGAGGGACTATGTCGAAATATTTACTAAGGTTAACAAAATAATAGAAGAGATCAATTTTCCTATTGCGACATTCTTCGGTAATGATCCTAAGAGTGATAAGATGGCCAATAGTTGAGTGATGCCCCTAAAACTAGCTTTCCCTTTAACTCTATTACCATGGATTTCAACATATATTACTTAAACCATGTATATAACATTCAAAATCTTCTATCCACGAAGTCTTGGATAGACGGTGATCGGGTGCTCTATTAAGGAACTCATTGATGTGAAGTCACCAGTTGAATTTCCCGCCTTGATAGGGGTGATGTATTAGACACGATAAAGATGCAATTGTGCCAAGCTTAAAAAAAAATTTCAAAATTTTTTAAATAAATTTTGTATCTATTCTACTATACCACTCAAGCACTCATATTATACATTATTATTATTTTTAAAGCTCAAATTTTTCTATAATTAGTTCCATTAAAAAGTTTATGTTAAAGTAATATAAATATTTTTATAAAAATTTAAAAAATATTTTTAAATAATAATCATTTTATATATTTTTAAAATTTCCTCATATATATAAAAAAGTTAATGTAATGTTTTAGGAGGGAAAAACAAACCAGAAGTAAAAGTTTACTTCTTTAGTTATTAATTATATTTAGTAAGTTATTTTAGTACGAGTGGGCTTCGTAATTGTTTTAAAATTTCAGTTGGGTTGAGAGGGTTTCGTAATTGTACATATATGAGGTATGTCGAGAGTCATTTGTTTTGTTTTAAAGGTAGGAAATAAATTAATTAAAAAAAAGTGTACGCATCAAAAAAAAAATTATAAATATTCATGACATTAGTTAAGAAATAATATTTTTTTATAAAAAAAAATTCAAATAAAGTAATTATATAAGTAATTAAGTATTAAAACATATATTTTAAGGTACATTAACACAATTAAAAAAATTTAATTCAATTAGAATTTTATTATTATTAAAGTATTTAAATATATATAAATATGTAACATTATTTTTAGGCATGGAAATTTAGCGACATTTTATTATGGAAAATTTTTATTTGTAAATAAACTTTGTTACAATGTCATGGTGGTTTAAAAAAAAATAGTAATAGTTTTGAAATTTATTTCAAAAATTATTATGTCATTTATTTATTTTTTAAATTAAATTAATTTAAATTAAAGTAGTTTAAATTAAAATTACAATTTAATGAGATTTTATGTTTTTCTTTTTAATTATGTTAGCTTTTTTCTTTTATTTTTTATTTTTTTGTAAGCTTGGAAGGACTATATCTTCTTCATGTCCAATATATCACCTCAGAGAATTGAGCCAGAGAGAATTGAACTAGTGACTTGACATCAAGGAGTGCATTAATACAACAAGATGTCTATCCAAGACCTCATGGAATTTTTTCCTCTTAATTAAATTAATTTTGAATATATATATATATATTTAAACCAATGAACTTCAAATCATGAAGTGACTTAACAATATACCTATGAGTATAATACACTTCATGAGTATTTCTGATTGAGGCGGAGAATATAACGGGTAACTTCACATAAAAAAGTGTCTTAATAGAATATCCATAAATAAAATTAACAATTTAATATTAATCTATACTTATCAGCCATTTAATTTATATAACTATATTAATTAAATTAAAATTCTAAAAATCATATTCCAAAATTTTCTCAAATACAAATAAATTATTACCTCGTCCAAATAAATGGCACTCTTATCTAGATCATGAAGTGACTTAACAATATACCTATGAGTATAATACACTTCATGACTATTTCTGATGGAAGCGGAAAATAGAACCAATAGCTTCACATAAAAAAAGCGTCTTAATAAAATATTCATAAATAAAATTAACAATTTAATATTAATCTATACTTATCAAACATTTAATTTATATAACTATATTAATTAAATAAATTATTACCTCGTACAAATAAATGCGACTCTTATCTAGAATTGTCGGATAGTCGTCTGGCTGCTGTACATTATATTATATGGACACAGACTATATTATATTTTATTTATGGACACATTTAGTCATGGACTATATTGTATTATAATATTGACAGATTTATGCATGGACTATGCAGAACCCGCGTATCGCAGAACTCAGATGGTTTTGACCATTTCCTTTAGCCCTTACGCCCAAGTGACTTCCTCTTCGATTTATTTATTGAGTTCTTTTATTTCAAACACATGGTTCTGTCTACCCAGCTATGAAATTTGGGTTCGGTATAAGTTCACGCCAACTTCCTGTAGATCTTTCGACTGTAAAACGTGGATAGTGAAAAATGCACAGGTGTAAAAAGAAGAAGTTAATGATGAGAATTAGGGTGACGGAAAATGTAGATACTGAATAATGCACAACGTCGCAGATAAGTTCCAGATAATCCAAAGCTCGCACCTGCTCTATGGTTGAGTGAAGCGAAAGTCTGCTGAGACAGTTGTACTTCACTGCACCACATGGGCCCCATCTTACATATGCATACTTTAATTTCTATTGCACTCTTTTTAAACAATTGCTGAATTTGGATGATAGCCCATATGCTTTGAACCGTTTTGGCTGCAGAGAAGAAGATTTAGGTAACGGTGCAATTTTTTTAAACAATTATTGAATATGGATGATATCTTAGGTTAAAAATTAGGGATGGAGTACGTGAATTTTTTAAAATTTTAATAATTAAATTTGAGTATAGTTCACGATAAGTTGTCATATGCGTTTAAATTTACCAATATGTGGACTAAATGGTTTTACTTTTATTAAAATTTACCAATATGTGGACTAAATGTTTTTACTTTGCCATAGATAAGATAGGTTTTCATTTTCATGTTTTTGTGTTTGTTTTATTTTGTAATAAATTTTTTTTTTTTTTGGTAAATTAGGTTAATCTATATTAATTTGAAATAAAAACATTGCATATGCTACACGTTGAGTTGGAACGTTGCACTTAACCTAGAAAATACTTGAAGTAGGAAATTACAAAATACCCAGAAGAGCTTGTGCATCCAGAAATTACAAAATATGTTGAAGCATAAGTATAACTTGAAATTCCGTGGTGATAGCAGGCACGACAAAAAACAAGGAAGAATTGAGCAACATCACACTCCTTAGTCTTCAGCTTCATCATTACTAGCTAGCTCTTCCTCCACTATGGGGCAGGCGTACGCCTGTGCAACCGCTTCCTCTGTATATGTGGGTGGATGCATAGGTTTGGGGACCGGTGCACAGAGGATGGGAGCCACTAGATATTCTGCGTCAGGGACGCGTGTCCAAGTACCTTCAGAATCCATAATCCATACATATGTATCATCACCGTCATCCTCCTGAGCTGGAAGAGGTTCAGTCTTACGAAGCGGGAGGTGCGCCTGATGTGTAATGGTGGACTTCCGAGGTCCACATGTGCCCCTCTGCGAAGCTTGCACGGGTGCCTCCTCCTTCTGATCCAGTTCAGGGCTCTGTCTAGTGAAACTGCTTGAGGAGGAGCCTTCAACAAACTGTAGGCGATTGTCCGTCCCTTGATGGTAATGACAGGGGAGCGCCCCTCTTTTCCCTCCACGTATGGTTCTTTGGCACAACCTAGGTGCCATGGCCTGTTGAAGTAGGGGTGTGACAAAGATAAAGGGATGCTTAGCAGGGGAGAGGATCAAAGCAGGGGAGAATGAAGAGGAAAGGGGGAACGATGAGGGGGAGAGCACAGCAAGGGACGCGGGGTAATGGGTGCGCGCGGACTATTGAGAATGGAGGGATAGATGGAGTTGGGATAAATCGCAGCCTAGAGATTTCTGTGTAGCGCAGCGGGCTGGTGGCATAGGAGGGCAAGAACAGAAGCAACAGAAAAGACTGAAGGAGTTGACTATGTATCTCTTTGTGCTAAGGGGCCTTCCTTTTAAAAGGCTTGTAACACATGTGAAGGGGAAGGTCATGATTGAGCCCCTCACACAATTGCGTGCCATAACCGTTTTCATGAGCAGGCTCGAGTGAAGAGTTATAGCCAATCGACATATCGATCAAGGTAATCATTTAGGATGATTGCTGCAGAGAGGTACCCTGAAGGGGGTGATGCTGTCCAAGCGTGTCTTCATCATGCCTTATCTCATGCGTCTCATGCGTCTCATGACTAAATGGTTTTACTTTGCCATAGATAAGATAGATTTTCATTTTCATGTTTTTGTGTTTGTTTTATTTTGTAATAAAATATTTTTTTTTGGTAAATTAGGTTAATCTATATTAATTTGAAAATAAAAACATTGCATATGCTACACGTTGAATTGGGAAGCTGCACTTAACCTAGAAAATACTTGAAGCAGGAAATTACAAAATACCCAGAAGAGCTTGTGCATCCAGAAATTACAAAATATGTTGAAGCATAAGTATAACTTGAAATTTTCTGGTGATAGCAGGCACGACAAAAAACAAGGAAAAATTGAGCAACATCACAGTCCTTAGTCTTCAGCTTCATCATTACTAGCTAGCTCTTCCTCCACTATGGGGCAGGCGTACGCCTGTGCAACCGTTTCCTCTGTATATGTGGGTGGATGCGTAGGTTTGGGGACTGGTGCACAGAGGATGGGAGCCACTAGATATTCTGCATCAAGGACGCGTGTCCAAGTACCTTCCGAATCCATAATCCATACATATGTATCATCACCCTCATCCTCTTGAGCCGGAAGAGGTTCAGTCTTACGAAGCGGGAGGTGCGCCTGATGCGTAATGGTGGACTTCCGAGGTCCACATGTGCCCCTCTGCGAAGCTTGCATGAGTGCCTTCTCCTTCTGATCCGGTTCAGGGCTCTGTCTAGTGAAACTGCCTGAGGAGGAGCCTTTAACAGACTCTAGGCGATTGTCCGTCCCTTGATGGTAATGACAGGGGAGCGCCCCTCTTTGCCCTCCACGTATGGTTCTTTGGCGCAACCTAGGTGCCATGGCCTGCTGAAGTAGGGGTGTGACAAAGATAAAGGGATGCTTAGCAGGGGAGAGGATCAAAGCAGGGGAGAAGCAAGAGGACAGGGGGAACGATGAGGGGGAGAGCACAGCAAGGGACGCGGGGTAATGGGTGCGCGCGGACGATTGAGAATGGAGGGACAAATGGAGCTGGGATAAATCGCAACCTAGATATTTCTGCGTAGCGCAGCGGGCTGGTGGCGCAGGAGGGCAAGAACAGAAGCAACAGAAAAGACTGAAGGAGTTGACTATGTATCTCTTTGTGTTGAGGGGCCTTCCTTTTAAAAGGCCTGTAACACATGCGAAGGGGAAGGTCATGATTGAGCCCCGCACGCAACTGCGTGCCATAACCGTTTTCATGAGCAGGCTCGAGGTAAGAGTTATGGCTAATTGACATATCGATCCAGGTAATCATTTACGATGATTGTTGCAGAGAGGTACCCTGGAGTGGGTGATGTTGTCCAAGTGTGTCTTCATCATGCCTTATCTCATTCGTCTCGTGCAGATGGTTATTAGTTTGAGGATCCACATCGGGTGAGGACCTGTGTTGCAGATCTTCGTCCTCATGGGCATGGGAGAGGCGATTGTCATTCGTACTCCTTCTGGCACCCGCATATGGGGCTTGTAATAAAATATGTTGTGTTTTCACCCAAGTTATTATTTTGAAATGTTGTTGTTATCGTTATTATTATGATGATGTTGAATTTAGGTTTAGGCTAATTTAATGGTTAATTTCAATATTGGCGAATAATTTCAATGTTGGTGTATGGAAGAACTTTTTATTTACTAGTGAAATGGTATCACCAATGTATGTTGGATGACTCTCGAGATAATTTCATTTCTTCAAAAGTGGCTTTCATCCTCAATCCCTCCCCATGAAATTTGAACTTAAAACCTAGTAGAGATTAAACCCCACATAAAGCAACTCGTCTAAACTTCTAAATATACATAATTCATGACATTTATCCCAAGCTCAACATTAGAGAATTTTTTAGGTCTAAAATGAACCTCCTAGGGAATGTTTTCATGTATTTCCAATTTTTATACAGTAGGGTCCATCAAAAGTATGCAACATGGGTACTCTTTTTATGATAAATCAATTTATGCATCCAACAAGTACTCCCACTCGAAATTTAAGTAAAACCCTAGGAAGATAAGTTGAAAATACGAGTTGAAAAAAATAGTTTTTAATTATTTATTATTTTTTAATAGTTTTATTTTTTTACTCCAAAAATGTTGAATCATCCCCCCATGGTTGAAATCATCATCTTGAATTATAATCGTTCTTATAAAGTTGATTTTGGTTGTATTTTTTTGTTTTGAGGCCTATTTTTGACCTCAACATTTCTTTAATGAGCCTTGAGTTATAGGTTTTCATTGTTGATTCCTTAATAATTTTCTTTTTCTTCTTCATTTTTTTAGATAAAAAATGATGGAAAATTAATTAATTTGTTGTAACATTTTTGTTGTGATAAGAAGACTAGACCGGATTTTTATTAATAATGTTACACATTTTGAAAGATTTATGTGTTTTTATCCTCCACCTTTTCAATATTTCAAAGGTTATATTTCTTTTTCATACCACCATGCCCTTATAGGATTTGTTCAATGTTGACTTTATCTATGAGTTAGTTCTCATTTTAATAATATTGATTTTATTCTTTAAACTAGCAATAACATTGATTTGTAAACTGCCATGGATATTACCCTAGAGAGTTTGTCACAATACATACAATAAAATTATATTTAAAATATAAAATTCTACACTATTATTGTTTTATTCATCTTTTACATTTATATATCTATAGAATATTTTTAATAGTTCATGCATGCAAATTAAAAATTATGCAAATAATAAATAAAATGAAATAAAATCTCACTCACACATTTGAAAAAAGATCTGTACTTGGAAATTATTTTGAGAGAAAAACTCAATTGGAAGGTGAGACTAATCTTCTCTCTTTCTCTGAATAAAAAATGTCTACAAATATAAATAAGCATGGCCCGTGGCCTGTGGGCTACTCTAATGCACAAATCCTCTCTATGTGCTCTATCTCCTATTGCTTTCGATAATTTTTTCTCAGCTATGGAACAAATGCAATCGAAAGAATGGAACCCCTTTTCCTCCTAGTGACCTGGTTATAACACAACACGATAGCCTATTAGTGGTTAGGTTTGACTACCTCAACTCTTAACAAGAGTTACAATATATACTCTTCTATATTATTCTTCATCATAATCACGTGGCTAACCCCTTTTCCATGAATTATGCGGGATGATATGATATCCTCTCAAATGATGGTAGTGAAAAAATGAAGGTCAACTTATGAGTGACATAATTTCACATATATACATTTATTGATGCAATCCTTGCACCATTGGAAAGGTATATGTGTGTATACTAGGAAAAACGAGTGTCGAATTAAAGCAACAAAGTTTCAGTCCCAAAACATGTTATTTATGTTAGCTCTCTGTAATTTGTAAGATTGTCAAGAACAAAAGACATACGGCAACATCAAACCACTTTGGAATCCACGACCTAGCCTTCCTAAACTTAGAGAGGGCTCTCTCTATTATTTATGATTTATGATTTAGCTTGATGATTATAATTGCTGATATTAGGCTAGTTATAGAGATTATGAGAACTGTTGGTTTTGATTGGGTTGGGTGGTTGGACAGACAGAGCTGGGAAGCTTAATCCATTGGGCTACAAAGTCATAAGAGGCTGAATTGTGCATTAACTTTTTCAAGGGGACATTCACAGGGAAAGCTAACTATGCAGACTGGATCTTACTGGTAGTGTGAATATGAGATGAAATAAAGTAGTGAGTTCAGTAATAGCTAAAGATCAGTTAAGAATTATTTAACTATACTTTAGAGGAAAACATTAAGATAACAAAAACAGACAGAATTAAGGTGCTCTCTCAGCAAATCTTAATCTAAAACTTATGTTTTGTAATAAGAGAAACTGATGCAAAACATGAAATGACAGAGGAAAACATTAAAACAGAGGAAAGAACATCACCATTAACATAGCTCATGAATCCTTTGAACGGTCTCTTTTTTATTGATGCCCAACTCAAAATAGTTACATTACTCCAATAAAATTATCTTTTACCACACATAGTCTAACAAGGTTCCAACCCTTGATAATGAAAATTCGAGTAGTATTTAACTAAAACTTGAGTCGGTTTCCCTAATCTACTTGGTTTAAACTTCATTTATTACAAATCAACTGAAATTAATTAGGCATGGACACACAAAGCTTGAGAAAAATATCTTTGACAACATATCATCTGTAAAATTAATTTTAAGCAGCTCTTTATGGATCTAAACGCTTTGATGGCTCTGACATATGGTCCTACTTTTCAAAATATCGTCGTTGGGTAATTAAGTCTGGTGCAGTGTTGGCTACTTTCATTTATTGATGCTGGTGTTGATGTTTTTTGCAACCCCTTCAGTCTCTGCTGTTATATCTCAACATCAATGCTTGACTCGACCCTTTCTGTCTTTTTCCTTGTGACTTTCAGCCTTGCCCTTCCTTTTCCCCCTTGTCGGGTCCGACCTGAGTCTTTCTTGCGTGTGTAGCCTACTTCCTCATAAATGGTGCAGAGACATTATATGCCCGACTGTGGAGGGATGGCGGTTGGCGGACGTGGATGGAATGGAGGACGATGGAAACAACTTTTCGGAGGGGCCTCAAGTGGTAAGAGGAAATATAGAAGGGTGGTTTGAAATAGTGAAAGGGTGACACGTAGCGGGGAGGGGGTGAGTGATACCACCCATTTCAAACCCCCCCACCCCCCCATGGTTAAAATTCACAAGCTAGTGTGAAATACAACAAGGACCGTCAGATGAGGAGGGGTTGAGTGGATATGGAGGAAAGATGGAGGGAGATGAGGAGAAGGAAATGACATGGCAGGTTAGGTGGGCCCGGACTCGACCCTTTCTGCACGAAACATCGTAAACAGCTCATTTACTCGAACCTAAAAATGTTTAGATTTCAGTTATGAACCTTATCACATACATAATAAATCACACAATATTGCATGTTTTAGAGTTTAGGTTATAAGTAATAAAATCGGTGATGTGATGAGAATTACGAAGTCGACGTGGCAGGTCAGGTGTGATCGGACCGTAGCCCGTAGATAAAAAAAACTTAAGTTTTTTGTTATAAGAAGTGAGGGTTAAACTCTAAAGGATGCAGAGTGTGAATTACGGGGAGGGTAGAGTGATGTGGAGGAAAGTGGGACCCGACTGCTGCCCACAGATCGCAACTCTTAACACTAAACAACAGAGGTAAACTTTAAAGGATGAAAAGTGCGAATTGTAGGGAGGAGGTAAGTTACTGGGTAGGGGAAAGTGGGGCCGATTGAATCACACATTGCAGATCTTAGCTTCTTGTTATAAGCGGCGGGGGTTGAAATCCAAAACTTACGAAGTGCGGGGAGAGGGACCCACCTATATTGGGATTGTAAGTCAGAAAGCTTCTGTACTAAGGTAAACGTTATAATGTTTTATATGATATGTGTTAAGTATTGCAAACGACTAAGAAGTGGGGGGCAGAGCTGTTGTGGTGGGGCCAAATGCCGCATTGCAAATTAAAAGAAATACATTGTGGGTATCTAAACGGTAAGTTGTAATGTTTGTGAAATGTGATGCATGGCGGGGGGGGGACAAGGGTGACATGTCAAAGGGATTGTCCCACTTTAAGCAATCAGGGAGATGGGAAAAGCGGAGGAGAAACAATGATATAACGGTGAAAAAAGGTAAAGTAGAGAAATGAGGCAGAAAAGAAAAAAAGGTAAGGTTTTAGTGTTTTTCAAAGGAAATGGAATGAAAGGAAGTGTGGCTAGTGGTTGGGTCCCACCGCCATCACAAATCTCACTGTGGCATCTTTAACTTTGGCCCTTTGTGCCTATCTTACAACACTTGAGATCTGCAATTGCGATTTTAATCTCCACCATTGATAGATGCTCAGATCAACAGTCTTCACTGCTCCCTTACTGTGGTTTTTCGCTTTTGGTTGCACCCATTTGTTTCTTAGTTATTCATAGAATAATGTCCCCACGTTCACGATTCTATCTTTGCTTGTTTTTTCTGCCTTAACTGCTTCCCTGCTGCCTTTGTTTCCTTTGGTTCTTGCTTTGGAAAATATTTTTAATCTTGACATCTATGTACAATATGAAAAATTTGTAAAGAGAAAGTACATAGTCACCTTGTGGTATTGTAAATTACAGGATTCTAACAGTGACTTCAGCTGGGGACGACAACTCCTTCAAGAGGTGTCAAGAACACCACAGACTAGTGGCCTGATCCGTTGGGTTGATCCCACAATTTGTATCTAGATCTATCTGGCAACTTAGTGACTGGAAACTAGCTTATTGTTCCTCCCAACTTTGACTGATAAGAATATACCAAATACTAGGCAAGCCAGCTTATAAGAATACTGAAATCTGAACTGAAACCAAAATTGAACTTATCCCCTGGAATCCATCAAGCTGAACATACTACCGCAGCTTGAAAACTTGAATGGTGAGACCAGAACTATGCTGAAACTAAAGTCTGAAACACACTGGTCTGAAAAAGCAATCCAAAACTAAAATTGAAAGATGCTTAGAGTGTTGAGCTTATGCTGAAGAGCAAAACCCACTTTAGGGCAGGTTGACCTTTCATTTTTCTAAATGAACCTGCAACCTCAAAACTGTAACAAAATGCCGATTCATAATTCAAAAACTGATTCTGGGCCTATGGGTTATAGGTCACCATGCTTCCATGCGCCACTTCCAATATATCAGAAGCACTAAACCCATCTTCAATCCGAAACTACACTTTAAACCCCCAAATGTTATTTTAACTGCGTCGGGAGCGATTTAAACAAGAAAAACATATCATAAACCTTTAGACCAACGGACGTTGGTTCCATCTCCATCTCGCTGTCAACCAGGACTCAAAACAAATGCGGTGTGAAATAAATGTTATGGTTTTCAAAAACACCTTCGCTCCCATTAAATCGCTCTCTTAGAAACTCTGCTTCTGAATTGTTTACATAGAGTTCTGCCTTGTCTTTTACTGTGCTTCAACATGATATTAAATATAAACATGGATCCGGATTCCATTTCTTCAAACATTGCTATGTGGTTTCAGACCACGGTTTCTCCATGTCTGTTGCACGTCGCCATGGTTTCATTGTGTTGTTGTGTGGTTTTTTTAACCCACCGTTCTGGCATCTTAAAACTACAGGTTTGAATCAACACATAATCGCACAATATTTATTCAAAAATACCCTATATTGCTCTAGATATCCATTAGATCGTCGTCAATCCTCATAGTCTAATATCACAGTGTTTAACTCATGAAATTGAACTATGAGAAAGCACAAATCGATACACAGAACTTCCACACAACGCATACTTCAATTATGTAGATCCACCACACTCTGCATTCATACACACTGTATAAGAATGGATTGCTATCGATCCTTCCATGATCAATGATTGATCAACAAAATCGAATGCTACAACAATCAACTCATAAAATTAACTATAAAAACCCATAATTCAACACAGAAAATCCGAACTGTGATTAAAGCAGAAATCAACACACAGAGAAATTCTATTATGTACAAAACTCAGTTACAAGTTAAGGCGTTTCAGCCTTAATCCAAATTCTTCAAACCTCTACATCACATTTTCCGCCCTCACACATTACAAATTCGCTATTATATAGAAATTTCAAAGAATTGGTTGAGATCCACAAAATCCCTCCAAATCACTCAAAGAAAACTCTTGGTCTCTTACTCGCACACATGGCAGATCATTTCATTCAATTAGTTACAAATTCAGTATCGGTTCAAACAATTTTTTCCCAAATTTACATGATTGTTCGCATACCCTGCTTCAGATTTGACTTAATTCAAATCTGTTTAGATGCCCCTGCATCAGACTCCCGAGGCACAAAATTTTATGACCTCCTGGTCATATGTCTTCTACAACTGTCAGCAGTTCTACCCCGTCATCTGTGGAACTGCTCCTTGTGATCTTCTTGCAACAGTATGTGTTGAGCCCCAAAGATGTCCTTTTCTTTCACCCAATTTCACTTCATTTTCTTTGTCCCTTATCAATTACAGGCTTAAATGATCAATAGGATTAATTAAAGTCACTTTAGGAATGTATACAATGACTGAATTGCTATATTTTCGTGGTTTTGTTGTTGTAGTAATTTTTTACTAGACTCAGCTACAGAATGCAGTCATTTTGTAGCTAGTCACCTATTCCGCAGCTATCTTCATGTTCTCATACGTTACAGGTGTCACTTCAAGGAAAAACGCATATGGTTGAATTCCACAAAACTCCCCCATCATTTATTGCTCTCTACGAAGTCTGAGAAAGAATCTATAGGTGGTTATGCACGTGGAAGAGATCAAAACTAAGAAGCAGATTCCTACCAGGACAGGGACTCTACAGATGTCTCCAGCAAGAGTACGAGGCTTCCACAAGAGTTCTAATTTGATTTTAATTGGGAAAGAAACTTATCCCTATTTCCTCTCAAGGGTAGTTATGTATTTCTTTTATAAGAATGACTTCGGAGATAGAGAGACAGCTAGCTAGATTGATTTTTTGTTGTTAGATCTCAAAAGTCCGTAATACTTTGTTCCTAAAGAATTTTTCTCTTTAATGAAAGACATTCAACTTCATTGCATGATCTAAGGCAATCTTGAGGAGATTTGTATGCTAATCCAGTGGTAGAGGGCCCCTACTGCCCAAGAAGCTCTGTCCATATTGTTTAGATAAGTAACTTTAGCCTTGTTTCATTCCTAATTTAAGTAGTTTTCTAAACTTTATGTTTTTATGCTCATTCACATCAAATGTTACAGCTAGTCTTGTTCTTATGAATTGTTCCAAAATAACACTAACACTGAATGAGACATAGCTGTGGTGTTTTAGAGTCTAGTTGCATTTTTCTTAACTTCATATTTTTATGCTCACTGAAATCAATTGTTACAGCCAATCTTGCTCTTCTAAATTGTTCCAAAATATCACTAACACCGAATGAGATAGAGCTGTAGTATTTTAGTGATTGGTTGCATTTTATTTTAGTTGTAAAACTCCAGAGGTTAATGGCACTCTAGTTCAATTCTGTTCACTATATTTCAAGTTTGATTGATTGCATTCTTATTCAGTTCTGTTTAATGTATTTCTAGTTTCATTAGTTAGTTGTATGTTAGTTCTGTTCCATTAGACTTCAAGGCCTTCATTATTTACAAACCACTCTTGTTCTTAATTTCTACTAATACATCATCATCATAGGAACAAGAATTGGTAATGTCATTTTGAAGTCTTGACTGTTATGCAATTTCTCATAATTTCACAAATTGCCTCTTTTCCAAAGCTATTCCAAAAGATTTCTAACTCTTGAATGAGGCTTAACAGTGATATTTTGAGTTGTAGAATGGATTAATTTCAGTGTCATAGGTTAATTTAGAGTAGAGTTCCTCACTATGTTGCAGACTATCTTTTCCAAATGTGTTCCAACAAATCTCTCGCCATAGATGAGATTTTCTCTGTAATATTGTAGATTGTTGTTTACTTAGAAGAACCTCATTGCATTAAAATTATCCTTTTCTCAAGTTATTCCAACATATTTCTAATGAATTAATTGGACTGATTTCATGTTATGAGTTATTGAATTCATGTTATGAGTTATTTTTCTTGTTAAAGTTTTTCATTTTCCGTTCTCATGTGCCATACATAGTTTAGAATAGGTTTTGCTTTGTATTAGTGTGGCCAACAACTTCTCTTTACCAACACTTAGTTGTTTTCCTCTTAGAATAAAAACAAAAAACCAAAAACATTGGAAAAACACTAAACACAACGTAGTGAGAAACAGATACCTAGGCACATATAGTGCACTTCACTTCAACAGTTTACTAGCCCTGGTTGACAATTTATGACATTAATTTAGGAACACTAAGTTGAGCAGACATTTTGGCGCCATTTCTGCGGAAGTGTAACTAGGTAGCCTTGTTTCTTACCTCCCAAAAACAATGACATGCGTAGAGAAAGAGACTCAAGGGGTAGATTCATAAGAAGTAGAAGCTTGATTCCTAGAACACCACTTGTTTCACCAAGACCAAGAGACAGCACACCTCCAACTCAAACCCACATTCCATCCTTTACTGATCCTAGACTTTCAGAGGACTTAAAATCATATATTCCATTACAAAGACCTTCCACTTCATCCATTGAACCTGTCTTAGAAGAAGATTCTAGGACCCCTGCTAGGGACATAAACTTTTGAACTTCCACAGAAGAATCAACTATGGCAGAAGAAGGGGGACGAGGAGTCTTTAATGGAGAACACACACTATTTGGAGGGGGTAGAGGTAGAGGTAGAGGAGAAGGAGGTATAGGTGAAGAAGGAGGTAGAGGAAGAGGTAGAAGAGAAATGAGAAACTCTTTTGGGTTTCCTACAGTAGATGAAGAAACCAATGCAACTATGAAAAACATTTCACCCTCTGTCCTTCCAAACTTTTATGGACTCAAAACTGAAGATCCTGAAACCTTCCTATTTGAATTTGAATTCCTATGTAGAACCTATGACTACTTACAATATGCTCAAAAACTTAAACTATTCCCTTCAACATTGAAAGGAGCAGCATTAAAATGGTTTATGAGTTTGATCAACAGTTCTATTAGGACATGGGAAGACATGAAACAAGAATTTCTAGAGAGGTATTTGGATTACTGTATGCCAGTCAACCATAAGGATGAAGTGTTTAAAACGTTACAAAAAGAGGATGAAAATTTGGAAGATTTGTTGGAGAGGTTTAACTATAACATCAAGAGGGAAAAAATGGAAAACTTAGATCAAGACACTTTGAAAGCTCTCTTATTGAAGACAATTAGGGATGAATGGTTAGATATCCTTAACATGATGGGAAAATGGGATATATCTTAGCTCACATTCCCTGAAATAGCTGAATTATGTATCAACCTTTCAAGAGGGAAATCTAAAACTGTAAAAGGACCAAGAGACCCTGCTCTTGCAAGGGCAAGTAAATCTGCTTCTGGGACAGTAACTAGGGAAGAAATAGGACATATGCTTGATAAATTAAAATCTGATATTTTAGGGAGTCTTAGTGAACAAATAGACACCCTTAAGTTACAAAACAAGAATCTGATGCCTTAGCAATCTTTTGTCCCAAATGTAGAAAGAAGCATGCCTTGAGAGAGTGCCCTTTGGATGAAAAAGTAGTATAGACCTGTGTAATTTGTTCAGAAAAACATGAGACCAAGAGTTTTCCTTCACTTCCTGGTCTTAAAGCTGCCTTTCAAGAAGAAACCTCTACAAATTCCACAAAATCTCTCAATTTTGTCTCTAGAAGGCCGTGGCAAGGACCTCAAACACAAGGATTCCATGATCAGATGTATAATGAACCCTCACCAAATTGGAATTCTTGGCAACAACCTTGGCCCCAATTCCAAAATCAATCTCAAACTTGGGCACAAGGAGCACAAAATCCCTATGGAAGATACTCTCAGTACTATCAATATCCACCATATCCACATTTCCCTCCTCAATAGAATTTTCAACAAAATCCTCAAAATCCACAACATCAAAATCCACCACTTCCATTACCATTTCCTCAGAAAAAAAATCAGTTACCTGCCCAACCCATACCAAACCCCAACAATAAAAATCCTCATAATACATACATGATATAAGGCCAACAATTTAAAACTTATTTGATTACTCCTTTAGACCTTAGTGATGTTCAACTTAGGTCTGGAAGAATACTTGAAAAGAAGAAACCTTCTGTAATCATACAAGAGAAAAACAACTCTGAGGAAGATTCTCTACTGGTGAATAAAAGTCTTGAAGAGAACACACCTTTCCAAGACCCAAACATTGAAAAATAAAAACAAAAAGAACCGATAATTTCAACTCCTATATTAGAGCAGCCATCAACATCCACTTCTACACCTCCCTTTCCAGAAATATTACAAATTGATAGGGGTGTAGAAAAAAAAATTATGGTGCCTAATTATGATTTCCTAGATGAGCTGAGAAATGTTTGTATTAAGATCCCATTATTGCAAGCCATCAAGGAAATTCCAATCTTAGAAAAAACAATAAAGGAGTTGAGCATGAAGAAAACAAGAAAAAGAATAAGAGAGACAAAGAAAATTCAACTGGCAGGAAAAATAGCAGATATCATGATGGGTAAGATTGCTATTCCAAATTATCTAGACCCAGGAAATCCAGTTGTTAAAATTCACATCAATGGAATTGAGATCCAAAACACACTCATTGATTTAGGAGCAGCAATCAATATTATGAGTAGACAAATCATGGATAAACTGAAACTTCCTAATCTTATTTTTACACCCACATTATTACAATTAGCAGACAGATCTGTGATCAAACCTGATGGGGTAATAGAAGACATTCCAGTGTCCCTAGATTCTTGGGAGTATCCTATGGATTTTATGATCCTAACTCCTAAGAGTAATCTAGGAGGGCATCCTATTATATTAGGAAGACCTTGGTTAGCTACAGCTGATGCTTTCATTAGTTGTAGATCCGGTGATATGTACATCTCTGATGGTAGTTCAACCAAGAAATTTACCTTGTATCCTCCAGCAAAAACAATTACATAATTAGATGATACTCAATGGATAGAGGATGAATAAGACTTACAACCTCTCTTCACAATTTCAGAAATTAGTGAAGATAGCCAGATTTTGAATACCTTAGAAAACTTTGAATCCTCTTCGGAATATAAGCATGAACAATTTCAAGAAGAATCCAACATTGAGTTTTTATCATCAAGACAGATGTCTCTTTACTCCATGGATAAATTTGGCAGCTCTACAATTGAGATATTTCCAAGCAAAACTTTAAACATAAACAAGAACCTAGAGAAATCTCAACAAGAAGAGCTAGTCAAGATATTACAGAGACATTCTTCTGCATATGCATGGGAGTACACTGATATGAAAGGGATAAGCCCCAATACTTGCACTCATCACATCTACATAGAGGAAAATTGTAAACCAATTAGACAACCTCAAAGACGGATGAATCCAAATCTTAGGGAAATTGTTAAAGAAGAATTACAGAAATTGTTAAATGTCAACTTTATCTATCCCATTTTAGATAGTCAGTGGGTTTCTCCTTTGGTAATTGTGCCAAAGAAAAATGGTAAATGGAGGGTGTGTATTGACTACCGAGAATTAAACAAAGCTACTCTTAAAGATCATTTTCCCCTACCTTTCATAGATCAGGTGTTAGATACATTAGTAGGAAAAAAGTAATTCTCATTTTTAGATGGGTTTAGTGGTTATAACCAAATTCAAGTAGCACTTGAAGATCAAGACAAAACCACATTTACCTGTCCTTTGGGTACTTATGCTTACCAAGTATTGCCATTTGGATTATGCAATGCACCTGCAACATTTCAAAGGGCAGTACTAGGAATTGTTTTAGATCTAATACATGATTTTGTAGAGGTATATATGGATGATTTCACAGTTTATGGAAACACATTTGAGGAAGCCTTAGCAAACTTGGAAATTTTTTTAAAGAGATGTAAAGAAGCAAATCTTTCATTAAGTCATGAGAAGTGTTTTATGATGTTTTCTGAAGGAATTGCTTTAGGACATCACATTTCAGGGGATGGGATTAGAGTTGATGAGTCAAAAGTTGAAGTCATCTCTAACTTATCTATTCCAAGCTGTCAAAAATATGTTAGGAGTTTTCTCGGATTTACAGGATATTATCGAAGGTTTATAGAAAACTTCACCAAGATAGCATCTCCACTTTTCAAATTACTTACCAAGGACTGTGAATTCAAGTGGAATCCTGATTGCCAGTTAGCCTTTGAGACCCTGAAAACAAAAATTTCTAAAGCACCTATTTTAAGGGGACCTAACTGGAAGTTACCTTTTCATATTTCAATAGATGCCTCAGATACAGCTCTAGGAGCAGTATTGGGACAAAAAGACCTGATTCCTTATGCCATCTACTATACCAGTAAAAATTTGACTCCTGCAGAGTTAAACTATACTGTAACTGAAAAAGAGTTTTTAGCCATTGTTCATGCCATAAACAAATTCAGACACTATATAACAGGCTATGAAACTTTTGTTCACACTGATCATTCTGCAATTAGATACTTAATGAACAAATCAATTACTAATGACAGAGTCATAAGATGGTTATTGCTTTTACAAGAATTCAACATTACCATTCTAGATAGGCCTGGAAAACAAAACACAGTAGCTGATTTCCTATCTAGACTCCAAAACATCCAAGACAATACCCCAGTTGAAGATCAATTTCCTGATGAATATCTTTTTTCAATTTCTACTCAAACTCCTTGGTTTGCTGACATTGCTAATTATTTAGTTTTAGGGAAATTTCCTTCAATAATGAATGCAAGAGACAAAAGAAAGATCATTTATGACAGTGCAAAATATTCATGGGTTGCTAATGAGTTATACAAAACAGGTCCAGATTTTATCATTAGGAGATGTGTTCGGGAAGATGAGATGCCTGAGATCCTCAAAGCATGTCATGATGAACCTTGTGGCAGACACTTCGCTAATAAAAGGACAACCTATAAGGTCCTTAATTTAGGATACTATTGTCCATCCCTTTTTAAAGATGCTAAAGAGTATGTCAAAAGGTGTGACAGTTTCCAAAGGGTAGGGAAACCTTCTCCTTCAGGTGAGATGCCATTGCAGCCTTAGGTACATATTGAACCTTTTGAAAAATGGGCTTTAGATTTTGTAGGACCTATTAGTCCTCCATCAAGACAAAAGAAATATATATTAGTTTGAACTGATTATGTTACCAAATGGGTAGAGGCCAAGCCATTACTTTCTGCTACTGAAGCATCTGTAGTTAATTTTCTTTTTGAGGATATTTTTACTCGTTTTGGTGTCCCAAGTGAAATTGTTACAGATCAAGGAGCTCAATTCACATCAAGGCTAGTGGAACAAATGATGGAAAGGTACAAAATCAGACACAGAAAATCTACTCCCTATCATCCACAAGAAAATGGTCAAGTGGAATCTACCAATAAAATCATTGAAAGGATCCTAACAAAAACTGTTCATTTACATAGAAGAGATTGGGAAGACAGGCTTCCTGAAGCCTTGTGGGCCTATAGAACTACATGGAGAAGTACAACAGGTCATACTCCCTATGAAATTGTTTATGGAAAACAAGTTTTGTTTCCCATACAGTTTCAAATTCAAACTTTTAAAATGACAGTTCAGCTAGGACTTGATCTAATAGAAGCACAAAAGCACAGATTGGAGCAAATTAATGAATTGGATGAGATCAGACAAGATGCAGTCCAGAAAACAAGTATAGTCCAACAACAAAGGACTAGATGGCATGATAAGTACATCAAGGAAAAGACATTCAAAGAAGGTGACTGGGCTCTCTTGTTTGATTCAAAGTTCAAATATTTTCAAGGTAAATTCCAAACACATTGGCTTGGACCATATGAAATTATGAGAATTTTTTACAATGGAGCAATAAAAATCAGGACAATAGATGAAGAGAAGGTCACTTTTTTTGTAAATGGTCATAGATTGAAGCTGTATCATAAGCCACTTTCAAGAGAAGAATTTGTCAAGAGATTCCAGGAAAGCAGTGATGTAAAGTTAATGAAGAAGAATTTTTCTTCTTCATCAACTTAGTTGAATTTTTCTAAATTCAAATGAAAAAAAATAAAAAAAAATAAAAATAAAGTATAAACATGAAAAATAATCACTGATTAGCATGTTTATACAAAAATAAAGTGAAAATCAGAATCCTTCTGACACTTTAGCTTTTCAAATTTTTTCTTTTTTCTGCAAGTAGCTATCACAAAATCATAAGTCTCACTCCATCATGTCTCACTTCATTCATATTTCATTCCTTCCATTCATTCATATTTCATTCAGTCCACTCATCCATACTTCATTCACTCCAATCCATGGTCCACCTCATTTTCATCTCAGATTTTGATCTCTTTCTGCAATTGAATATTACAAATCATAAGTTGCAGACCACTTTTCATATTTCACTCCACTTTACATTTATAATCCATTTCATTCCATTACATTTCACTTCACTCATGCTCCATTACACCATATTTCATGATCCATTCTAATTCACTTCATACAACATTCCACTCCATGTCTCAAAGCTCCTATAGGTATATTCTGCAGTCAGACATTCTGCAGCTAGTCAGACATTCTGCAGCCAGCTAGACATTCTACAGCCAGATATCTTGAAGGCAATTATCCAACAACCACTTGTTCAACAACAAATTAACCCTACACACCTATGTCAACAAGAAAAATCAAAGGGATTATGAAGACTGAAGAATCAATGATTTTCAAAGGAGGACAAAGCATATCAAAACCACAAAAATTAAAGGAAAGGCAAAGGTAAAGTTGTGAAATTATTATGATGACAGAATATGAAAGTTATATTATAGTTAAGTCATGTATGATTCAAAAATTTGTTTTGATTATTCGTGTTGATCATGCCTATTAAACCTATCATAAAAACTTTGGACAAAATCCCTTCCATTCCACCATATTAAATCATCATTTAAAACTTAACGGTTAAGTACTGAAGTGACCTATTTGGTCACATCACTAGCCCGAAGTATTCAGTGATGATTTTGAATTTCTCATGAGATGTTTCTGCGGTCTTTTCTTCCATGATGGCTCTCAAACTCATTAATTCTTGTGAATCACCCTCACCATATTTCACTCATTCTATAACCTCTTCATGTCATCCTTCCGTAGCTAATTCCTACTACATAAACAGAGAAGGCACCTTTGGGGTAAAAACAACTCTTTAACAACCATTTTCACCATAGATAGAAGAGCAGCAAATTGAAGGTTGAGAAGAGAAGCCATGGGTCTCATAGTAAGGTCCGAACCAGTCGGAACCAAATACTTAGAGGGTTACCCACAGATTAGAGAAATGCTACAACAGGTTGGGTGGTTACAGTTTTTGGAAAAATTAAATGGTTTTCATAAAGAGGTAACTAAGACATTTGCACGGTCCTTCAATGGAGCAGAAGTTGAAATAGGAGATGTCTAATTCACTATTACAGAATCTTTCGTTGCAGAAGCAGCAGAATTACCCAGGCAAGGTGAACGACGGTTCAAAAATAGGGAATTTCATAATGAGGCATGGAGGAAAATGCTCAAAACACCAGGTATGGATATTTCCATTTTTAAGAAGGGCATTCCTAGCTCAGCACTGAAGAATAAATGGCGAAATATTTTTCTCATTTTGAAAAAAATTATAACTTGTGAGGGAAGGTTTGGTACCCTCTATGTTTATCATATTCGGCTAATGATGCATTTCCTAGATGAAGAAATCAATTTACCCTTTTTCTTACTTCATAGCCTAAAGAGAATGGCCTCTAATGTTCAAAAGAGGGTTCAATTCCTGGAAACCACTTTGTACCACCATGGCCTAGTTAAAATCCTAATTGAACATCATTTGAGAAAGGTGGGAGACAATTGGGATGAGTTTCTAGTAAGGAATCACTTTGAAGAACCCAAGGAATCTCCATCTGAAGGCAAACTTATAAGAATAAGCAGGAGAAGGAAAATTTCCAAATCTGTTGAAACCAAAACTAGTATGTCCATACAAGAGGACAGTGAGGAGATAATTTCTGAGAAATTGGCTGAAATTAAGAAACAACTTAAAAAGGAGAAGATGATAAGAAGGTATGCTAAGGAGATAGGTGAAGGACCATCTCAACCAAGACGAAGCCACAGACTTAGAGGTATATTGAAGAAAACATGGATTAGACAAACGAGAACCATAAACATTGAGGATGAAGAGACACCAACTGCTAGATCACCTGAGTACCAGCATGAAGAGGATCTTGATGAAGGAACACCAGAGATAGACCTAGAAAAAAAAAAAATCTATAATTATGTTGAGACATTAGAAAAGAGAGCCTCAGAAAGCAGAGGAAGAACTCCTAGCCCACCAAAATCTGTAATTGATGTACTAGGAAGAGACAAATATGAGTTATAAGTACTCAATAGGCACATAAAGAATGAAAATGAAATTTTGAGGGAGTAGGCTAAGCTGAAAAGTGATATGAATACAAATATTTCTCTGCAAATGGAAAATTTGTACAAGGCTAGTGAGAAATTGAAGAAGAAAAACGAAAAAGTTGAGTAGGGCACTTATAAATTTGAGATTCAAGTTGGTCATAAGGAAGCCTAGGAGGCCATTGAATGTCAGGAAAAGCAGAAGAAGGAGCTTGGATGTCCTAGCAAAAGTCTCAGAATACATGAATTGATTGCATGAGGACATACAAAGACTTTGCAGTGGGGGTATGTTGAGCCCTAAAGATGTCATTTTCTTTCACCCAATTTCACTTCATTTCCTTTGTCCCTTATCAATTACAGGCTTAAATGATTAATAGGATTAATTAAAGTCACTTTAGGAATGTATACAATGACTGAATTGCTATATTTTCATGGTTTTGTTGTTGTAGTAATTTTTTACTAGACTCAGCTACAGAATGCAACCATTATATAGCTAGTCGCCTATTCCACAGATATCTTCATGTTCTCACAGGTTACAGGTGTCACTTCAAGGAAAAACGCATATGGTTGAATTCCACAACACTGCCCCATCATTTATGGCTCTCTACAAAGTCTGAGCAAGAATCTATAGGTGGTTATGCACGTGGAAGAGATCAAAACTAAGAAGCAGATTCCTACCAGGACAGGGACTCTACAGATGTCTCCATCAAGAGTACGAGGTTTCCACAAGAGTTCTAATTTGATTTTAATTGGGAAAGACACTTATCCCTATTTTATCTCAAGGGTAGTTATGTATTTCTTTTATAAGAATGACTCAGGAGACCAAGAGACAGCTAGCTAGATTGATGTTTTGTTGTTAGATCTCAAAATTCTGTAATACTCTGTTCCTGAAGAATTTTTCTCTTTAATGAAAGACATTCAACTTCATTGCATGATCTAAGGCAATATTGAGGAGATTTGTATGCTAATCCGGTGGTAGAGGGCCCCTACTGCCCGAGAAGCTTTGTGCATATTGTTTAGATAAGTAACTTTAGCCTTGTTTCATTCCTAATTTAAGTAGTTTTCTAAACTTTATGTTTTTATGTTCATTCACATCAAATGTTACAGCTAGTCTTGTTCTTATGAATTGTTCCAAAATATCACTAACACTGAATGAGACATAGATGTGGTGTTTTAGAGTCTAGTTGCATTTTTCTGAACTTCATATTTTTATGCTCACTGACATCAATTGTTACAGCCAGTCTTGCTCTTCTGAATTGTTCCAAAATATCACTAACACCGAATGAGATAGAGCTGTAGTATTTCAGTGATTAGTTGCATTTTAGTTTAGTTGTAAAACTTCGGAGGTTAATGGCACTCTAGTTCAATTATGTTCACTGTATTTCAAGTTTGATTGATTGCATTCTTATTCAGTTCTGTTTAATGTATTTCCAGATTCATTAGTTAGTTGTATGCTAGTTCTTTTCCATTAGACTTCAAGGCCTTCATTATTTACAAACCACTCTTGTTCTTAATTTCTACTAATACATCATCATCATAGGAACAAGAATTGGTAATGTCATTTTGAAGTCTTGACTGTTCTGCAATTTCTCATAATTTCACAAAATGCCTCTTTTCCAAAGCTATTCCAAAATATTTATAACTCTTGAATGAGGCTTAACAACGATATTTTGAGTTTTAGAATGGATTAATTTCAGTGTCATAGGTTAATTTAGAGTAGAGTTCCTCACTACGTTGCAGACTATCTTTTCCAAATGTGTTCCAACAAATCTCTAGCCATGGATGAGATTTTCTCTGTGATATTGTATATTGTTGTTTACTTAGAAGAACCTCATTGCATTAAACTTATCCTTTTCTCAAGTTATTCCAACATATTTCTAATGAATGAATTGGACTGAGTTCATGTTATGAGTTATTGAATTCATGTTATGAGTTATTTTTCTTGTTAAAGTTTTGCATTTTCTGTTCTCAAGTGCCATACATAGTTTAGAATAGGTTTTGCTCTATTTTAGTGTGACCAAAAACTTCTATTTACCAACACTTAGTTCTTTTCCTCTTAGAATAAAAACACAAAACCAAAAACATTGGAAAAACACTAAACACAACGTAGTGAGAAACAGATACCTAGGCACATGTAGTGCACTTCACTTCAATAGTTTACTAGCCCTGGTTGGCAATTTATGACATCAATTTAGGAACACTAAGTTGAGCATACAACATTCTTGAACAATTCTCACCCGCATCCTCTGCAGAATTTTCCTCTGTGAGCTGCAACAAAACCTCTGCAATAGCAATTCCTCCCTGCTACCAGATACCTCACCAAGTTTCTCTCCTGAGCTCCGGCTTTTGGCATCTCTCTGGTTCTCTCCCGTGGAACCATTTGAGCACTCCTGCTCTAGGCTGCTGCAATATTCTCACTTTCCTCTGCTGCTACTTTCAAAAAACATGAAAATCACAAGCTTCATAAAAGTGTACCTCTTCTTCCTCTGTATGCAAACTCCTTCTCCGCAGGAAATAATTTTCCCACTCTGATACCACTTGATGGAGGAGTGCCCTGTCTAAGCCAGCATTAACACTCTCTATAAAATGCATTTCAAATTTCTACCAAATAAGCTCAACTCTGGGCAATCTCTAATAATGTGGAAGCTTCATTCCTTTTCATGTTTAAACCCATACTATAAAAATGGTTAAATGGACATTCGAATCAACATTCGAATTCCATTTAAAACTCAATTAACTTTTCGATTTTCACACCTATAGGACGGATTTCGTTCCATTGTTAACACTGTGGTTTAGCTTCAAGGTTCAGGCAGGATTTAAAAACCTTGGCCCTTGGCTTATGTCGTGGCTCAACGCCATTTGATCACATTTATTTTCTCGAAAACCACTCCTAGCCCACAAGTGGTGCGAAACTGGCAGTTTTGCTCCACAAAACCACCATTAGCATGTCCAGTATTGGAATGCATTTAACTCAGGCATTTCAGTGCATTTCTGTCGCATCCTTGCGTACTTAACTCATGATTAAACTTCAAAAACCATGTCTTCGACCCCATGTAAATGTTGTGACTTCAACCGTGTTCAATTCAAGAAAAGGGGTTCGATGAAAGACTTAAACAGGTTCAATAAACAGAGTGGACATGGCCTATGCCCTTCCTAAAAAGATTAAGCTCATCAATATTTTATTATCTCAACCACGCAAAACGAATATGTATTCTAATTATACACATGACTCAATAAAATAAATCCACCATTATCTGCGTTTGTATTATGGCATCATATAAATATTAGATTGCCATCGATCCTGTAAGGATCGATGGTCAATAACCCACTTGAAATCACGACATGAATTCATGGCATTTAAATCAATAATAACCATCACTAACACACAGAAATCAACAACACAATATATCTATTAGATACAAGATTCACATACAACTAAGGCATTTCAGCCTTAGCACACAGATTCTCATATAACTACATTGAATTTACCCCCTCTCGCACATTATAAACTTGTGGTTATATATGTTTACAAGATATCGTGAACCGTTTAAGATCCACAAAAGTCTCTCCCAAGAATTCAGAAACTCTTCAACTCCTCAACCGCACACATGGCAGGCGCACATGGCAGATCAGTTACATAAGCTTTAGCATTGGTTTTAAACAAATTTTGCCTCAAATCTGCATGACTGTTCGCATACCCAGCTTCAGATTCGACTTAATTCAAATATGTCCAGATGCCCCTGCATCAGCTTATTTTCACACCTACCTACACTACTCTACTGAAATTTCTGTTGTCATAAATAATACAATAATGCCAGTGCAGCTAGTCAAGTAGCAGCGCAAACATATGAACAACTTGACTGCTTATTAGGAAAATCAATACTATAGCCTAATTGTGTGTCCTCATAACCAAAGTTAGAATATGTAATGGCAACTGTTGATGTATTTGATCCTTATAGGGAATATATGTTTGAAAAATTGAGCTAAAAAGAACCTCCATATAATCTGCTATAGGATCAAACGAAGCATGATGTATTATTTTTGCTTCTAAGCCTTCAATGACTAGTTGATCAGTTGTATCCCCAACATTAAACCTTGAAACCTCATCTTCAGTTTGGTACTTTAAAGCATAATCATCCTCAACATGAAAGTCAAGAGGTAGTACAATTTCCTCTTGCTTAGGGGAAGGAATATTTCCTAAGAATTCTTTAGGGTCTATGAAATTATATGACTAAATTTGAGAATTCAAAATTTCAATACCAGTTTCATATATTTCAACAACTATCTCCAAAAAACATTCTTTAGCTTCAGGCCTAAATTTTCTTGATTTCAAAATAAGAAATACAACCTCCAGGTAATCTTCATTAAGCTAAAATTCTGATAATTGATTCCTGAATGCATTTAAAACTTCACTAGATAGAAGGCCTGCCACAAACCTTGTCATTTTGTTCAGCAGACACTCTGTTCAACATGTTGTGGAGTCGCCAGGAATGCTCAAAATCTAGGTTCTTTAAATCATGGAGTCGCCAGGTGAATGATGCAGCTTTCTTGTGTCTGGCTTGTTTTCCACCATAAACAACTACCAATCTTGGTAAATACTCGAATTATACAATTGGGACTGGGGTTTCTGAGTTATGATGAAAGATGATATTTTTCAATAATTTCACCAGTATGGTCACCATTATGTTAACTCTCTGTAATTTGTAAGATTTGCAATAAAAAAATGAAAAAGGACAACATCAAACCACTTTGGAGTCCACGACCTAGCCTTCCTAGACTCAGAGAGGGTTGTCTCTGTTTTTTATGATTCATGATTTAGCTTGATGATTATAATTGTTGATAGTAGGCTAGTTATAGAGATTATTAGAACTATTGGTTTTGATTGGTTGGGTGGTTGGATAGACAGAGCTATGAAGCTTAATCCATTGGGCTATGGAGTCATAAGAGGTTGAATTGTGCATCAAATTTTTCAAGGGGGCATTCACAGGGAAAGATATCTATGCAGACTGGATCTTACTGGTTGTGTGAATATGAGATGAAAGAAAGAAGTGAGTTCAATAATAGCTAAAGAGAAGTTAAGAATTATTTAACTATACTTCAGAGGAAAGCATTAAGATAACAAAAACAGAAAAAAATAAGGTGCTCTCTCAGCAAATCTTAATCTAAAAATTATGTATTTTAATCAGAGAAATTGATGCATAACAGGAAATGATAGAGGAAAACATTAACACAAAGGAAATAACATCACTGTTAACATAGCTCATGAATCCTGTGAACGGTCTCTTTGTTATTGCTACCTAGCTCAAAATAGTTATAGTGTTCCAATACAATGATCTTCTACCACACAGAGTCTAACAAGGTTCCAACCCTTGATAATGAGAATTCGAGCAGTATTTAACTAAAACTTGAGTCGGTTTCCCTGATATACTTGGGTCAAACTTCATTTATTACAAAACAACTAAAATTAAATAGGCATGGCCACGCAAGGCTTGAGAAAAATATCTCTGACAACATATCGCCCATAAAATTAATTTTGAGTAGCTCTTTATGGATCTGAATGCTTTGATGGCTTTGACATATGGTCCTGATTTTCAAAATATCGGCGTTGGTAATTAAGTTTGTTGCAACACTGGCTACTTTCATTTATTAATGCTAGTGCTGATGTGCTTTGCAGCCCCTTCAGTCTTTGCTGTTATATCTTTGCATCAATGCTCGACTAGACCATTTCTGTCTTTTTCCTTGTGACTTTCAGTCTCGCCCTACCTTTTTCCCCCTATGAAGTCCAACCTGAGTTTTTTTTCCATGTGTAGCCTATTTCCTCATAAATGGCACACAAACCTTATATTCCTAGTTGTGGAGGGATGGGGTTGGCAGACGTGGATGGACTGGAGGATGATGGAAACAAATTTTCGGAGGGGCCTCAAGTGGTAAGCAGAAATATAGAAGAGGGTGATAAATAGTAGAAGGGTGAGACATAGCAGGGAGGGGGTAAGAGATACCACCCATTTCGGACCCCCCCCACGTTTAAAGTTCGAAAGATGAGGGGAGTGAAAAATGAAACAAGGACTGTTAGATGAGGAGGGGTTGAGTGGAGATGGAGGAAATATGGAGGGAAATGAGAAGAAGGAAATGACGTGGCAAGTCAGGTGGGACCAGACTCAACCCTTTTTGCATGAAACATCGTAAAAAAATCATTTACCCAGAACTGAAAATGTTTATATTTCAGTTATGAACTTGATCACAACCATAAGAAATTGCATATCTCATGTTTTAGAGTTTAGGTTATAAGAAATGAAATCGGCGATGTGATGCAAAGTACGAAGTCGATGTGGTAGGTTAGGTGGGACTGGACCCTAGCCCACAGATCGAAAAACTTAAGGTTTTTTTTATAAGCAGCGGGGGTTAAACTCTGAAGGATGGGAAGTGCGAAGTGTGAAGTATGGGGAGGGTGGAGTGACGTGGAGGAAAGTGGGACCTGATTATTGCCCACAGATCGCAACTCTTAACACTAAACAATGGAGGTAAACTTTAAAGGATGCAAATCGCGAAGCGCAAAGAGGAGGTAGGTGACTTGGTAGAGGAAAGTAGGGCCAATTGCATCGCACATCGTAGATCTTAGCTTCTTTTTATAAGCGGCGAGGGTTGAAATCCAAAACTTGCAAAGTGCAGGGAGAGGGACCCACCTAAATTGGGATCGAAAGATGGAAAGATTCTGTAGTAGGGTAAAGTTTATAATGTTTTATATGATATGTGTTATGTATTGCAAACAACTGAGAAGTGGGGGGTGGAGCTTTTGTGGTTGGGCCAAACGCCGCATTGAAAATTAAAAGAAATACATTGCAGGCACCTAAACATTAAGTTGTAATGTTTGCAAAATGTGATGGATGGTGTGGGGGAAAGGGGTGACGTGTCAAGGGGACTGGCCCACTTTAATCTGAATCGGGGAGATAGGAAAAGCAGAGGAGAAACAATGATATAGCGGTGAAAAAAGGTAAAGTAAAGAAATGAAGCGGAAAGGTGGAAATGGTAAGGTTTTAGTGATTTTCAAGGGAAATGAAATGAAATGAATTGTGGCGGGTGGCTGGGTCCCATCGCCATCGCACATCGCACTTCAACATCTTTAACTTTCACCCTTTGCGCCTATCTTGCAACACTTGTGATCTGCGATTGCGATTTTAATCTCTATCATTGGCAGATGCTTGGATAAACGGTCCTCAATACTCCCTTGCTGTCGTTTGTCACTTTTGGTTGCGCCCGTTCATTTCTTAGTTATTCATATAATACTTTCCCCACATTCACGATTTTTCCTTTGCTTTTTTGTTTTTGTTTTCCTGCATTAACTGCTTCCCTGCTGACTTTGTTTCCTTTGATTCTTGCTTTGGAAAATATTTTGAATATTGAAATCTATGTACAATATGAAAAATTTGTAAAAAGAAAGTACATAGTCACCTTGTGATATTGTAAATTATAGGATTCTAATATTTTTATTCCTCCAAATTCTCCTCGAAGGTTTCAGACCCCAATTTTCCAAACTGGGTCCCATCTGTAAAAGTGGTCCTGAGAGTTGATTTCTCCACTTTTCCATTCTAAAAACTTTGGGATGGATGAAAAAAAATATAATTTCCAATCCAAGTCAAACCTCTCCATTTTGGGAGGGTTCTGGTCTCCAAAATCTTCTATTGAATGAGGTTAGGAAATTTTTCCTCCACCTTCTGTCTGGTGTACCATTTAGCTTTGCCTAGAAGTTGTCCTTTGAACCCAATCTTCCAAACGTCATGCCGCCCTTGTATTGTAGTTTCATACATCTTCTACAAAATTGTATCTTTTATGAACTATGCTTGAGAATCATTTGCTAAATCCTCAACAAAATGTAGGACATGTTCCTCTTCTTGATCTAGCTTAGAAGGCTCATAGAATTTTAGATTCTCTACATTCACAACTGAGTAAATGTAGGTATATGGTGATAAACTAAGTCAATAAGAAATATCACCACATTTTCTAGTATCTCGAAGGGACAATACCACAAATCCTTTATTTTCTTACCAGACCCTTGTAGCTTCTCCTTATTCAACTGTAGCCATACTCGATCTCTCACCTTAAACGATTTATTTGTTATATGTTGATCATGCCTAGCCTTATATTTCTCATGTGACTTTTGCAACATCTATTGTACCTGTATATTAGCTTTCCTAAACTTTTCTATAATCTTTTCAGCCTTCAAGGTGTCCCCTGTAAGATCTTCCCTTACTCCTCCTTGCTACCCATATGTAATGCCCAAAGGTGAAGGTAGAAAATATCCAAAGAAAGCTTAAAATGGGGACTTTCCTATAGAAGTGTAGACTATTATGTTGTAAGAATTTTTTATATATACCATATTTTCATCCCATGTCTTTGGATGCTTTTGGTTTTATCCCCTCAGAAGTTGCACCAAAATCCTATTGACTACTTCTTTCTGCCCATATTTCTATGGATGGAATGTTGTAGATCTCTTCAAATTTGTGTCCATTTTCTCCCACAATGTAGTCCATAACATTGAGAAATCTCATGTCCATTTCTGAAATTATGCTCCTCTGTATCATAAAATACACCCAAATTTCTCCAAAGAACAAGTTGTTGCTTCTTTCCCATTGATGGTCTTTTTACAGGGAATCAAAACACACAACTTGCTGAACCGATAAACTACCATGAATAGGTAGTCATGTCTCTTCCAGGTTGTTGGTAAACCTCCCATAAAGCCCATCAAAATTCTTTCCCACCAATGAGTGGGTACATGCAAGGGACGATATGGACCTTGTTTCCTATTGATAGGCTTGTTATCCTCTTATGAACCTAGCTACATGTTCTTGCATCTTGGGCTAATACACATACCTCTACAAGTTGGCCACAATATTCCCTACACCAAGGTTCCCTAAAACCTTATATGTAATCTCTAATTAGTTGTAATCGCTCACCTTTAGGAACACATAGCTAATCCATCATGTGGAGTAATCCATTCTAGAGATGGTAGTCAATGATGTTGTTTCCATCATGCACATGACTCTGACTTTGCAACTACCGAAACAAATCCTTGAATTCCTCATCCTATGAATATGCCTCTCTGTATGCATCATAGGTTAATGGCTTCATATGCATAAGAGTCACCAAATTTGTGATCTTTGATTTGGGTGGCCTTGAGAACATGTCGGTCAACTTGTTTGTTTTTCCCTCCTTGTACTTAACCACTAGATGAAATTGTAATAGAAACCCCATCCACTTGTAATTCTTGGTTTGTTATAGCTTACTTTGGGCCTATAGGTATTGTAGTTGCTAATGATATATGTGTATTATTGTCTCATTTTCCATCAGATAGTGCTTCCACTTCTTCATAGCTTACACCAAGGCATAGAGCTCCTTGTCATAGGTAGGGTAGTTAATAATTTCCCCATGAACTACTTTAGAATGGTAGCATGTAGGCCTTCCTCTCTGCATCAAGACCACCATGATAACATACATGCTCACATTTGTATCCACTTCAAAGGGTTGCCACAATTTTGGTAATTCCAAAACCGGTGCTTGAATGATATTCTTCTTTAGCTCCTCGAAGGCCCTCTATTCACCCTTTCCCCATTAGAAACGCTTGCCACTTATTATTATGGTGTGGAGTGGTGTTGTTAACGCTAAAAGTAAGGCTATGAATTTCCTCAGGTACTTTTTTATCCCAATGAAACTCCTAACCTCAGAAACATTAGTTGGTACGAGTAATTTCACGATGGCTGCCATCTTGGCAAGATATATCTTCAACTCTCCTCCACCTATCACATATCCCAAATACATGAAATACTATTCTGCAAACTCACACTTCTTGATATTTGTTAGCATTCGATTCTTCTTTAATGTCTCCAACACTCGAATAAAATGTGAGATGTGCTCCTCCCAGGTAGCACTATATGCCAGTATATCATCCAAATAGAAAATAATAAATGAATCTATAAAAGGGTGTAGTACATCATTCATTAATCTCATAAATGTAGCTAGTGAAACGCATAAGAAAAATGGCATGACTAACCACTCATACAAAACTTTCCTGGTTTTGAAAGTAGTGGTATAGGTATCTTCTTCTCTGAATCGAACCTAGTGATATCCATAGTTTAAGTCCAACTTGGTGAAGTACTATTTTTCTTGACTTAACTGATCTAGTAGAGCATTTATCCTAGACAGGGAGTACATATTCTTGAGGATGATTTTTTTCAATGCCATGTAATCCATCTACATATGCAAAGTACCATCCTTCTTTGGCACAATGTTGATGGGTGACCCACATGGTGATGTACTCGGTCGAATGAAACCCTGTTCTAGTTGTTGTTGCAACTATTTCTTCACCTCACTTGATTCTATAACATACTACTCATACAACCCAATTTTTGGCAATGGGGAGTTTAGAAATAGTTAGATCTTGTGCTCCACTTCGCTCTTAGGTGGTAAGCCATTAGTTCCTTGAAACAAATTCCTATATCCATGTCGCATCTCTTCCAATTTTTTTTTTTGTGATCCTGATTTATGCAGAAATGAAATAAAATACAAAAATAAACATAAACAAAAATATTCAGCAGAAAATATACTTCATTTCATTAATAGCAAATAACTGAAATAAGCTTATTGGCATAATGGAAATAAACTAGCTTGGACGACGATAGATTATCTTTGAGAAGAGATGTGGCGGCTACATGCCTTTGAATTGTGTTACAATGAGGCTCAAGAGCCTTTTTATTATTGAACAACATGGGAAAACCATAAAAAACCAAAACCCTAACCCCATGGGATGGAATTCCAAGAGTTTGTGGGGCCCGTTGGGGTTAGTTGGGAAACCAACTTCCTAGGGTCGTAGCTGTGTCATATTATCTATGTTTGGCACATACAATATATCATGGGAAATATCTCTCTAAGTTCTACAGGTTTTGCTGCAGGTCATTGCCTACAACTATAAGCCTACTAACAACCTCAAAATACGTTGTTTATGGGATCAAAATTTCTCTGGAAGTTTAGGACCCAAAAATCTACAAAAAATAGTAAATGCTATTGTAAACAAGGAAACTAGTGAAACCGACTAGAGTTATAGGAGGAATAGGTGAAAGGCCACCAATATCCAGATGGATAATTCCTCCCCCCTTAGGAAGAAATGGTACCCATTGCGTGCAAAGCCTCCATGAGCTAAGGAAATTTTTGTTGAATCTGGTCCCTGGTGAACCACTTACCCTGGTGAAGGAGTTGGCTTGCTTTGACAACTCAATATAGTTGGATCCTCTGTTGGAAGGTGTTCTTGATATATATGCCCATAATTCGATTAGTTGTGACATGTTCCATGTAGTTTGGGTTTAACTCTATTGGTGTGAGTTGTTCTGCAATGTCAGATGTGTCCAACAATGGTGGATATTAGGGCCGAAGACAGTCAACATTGAATACTGGGTGCAACTAAGGTATGGTGGAATACTGAGCTTGAAGTAACTATCACATACAACCTTGGTGATGGTATATGGCTCATATCAGAGCAGGAAAATCTTGCAATGGGGCCCAGTGAGATGTTCCTTCTACAAATGTAGCCAAACTTTGTCGCCCACCTGGAACTTGTGCGGAAACTGATGCTAATCATGTCGCTACTTATATGTAGAATTAGCTTTGTCCAATATGCCATGGACCTATTGGAGAATGCATTGAATGTGCTCAATAGATTTTTTCACCTTTTCGGCTTCAGATTGTACATGAGCTGAATCTACATGAGTAGCTGCAAATGGTATAGCCACATCAATGGGACATAGTGGCTGGAATCCCAAGGCCACCTAAATGGGGCTGTGGCCAGTTGAGTTGTGGAGAGCCCAGTTATAGCTCTGCTAGAAATAGGGACGCTTTCATCCCATGTACGTGGATTCTTTGAGTGGTACATGCATAGAATGTGTATGATCATCCTGTTGACGACCTATGTTTGGCCATCAGTTTGGGAGTGGAAAGTTGTGGACTTAGTGAGCCTGGTGTCCAACATCGACCAGATAATTAACCAAAATGTACAGAGGAACCTATTATCCTGATCTCATATAATGGACTATGGGATCCCAAAGTGTACGCAAACTTTCTCAAAGAAGAGTTTATCAGTGGATTCTGCTATGATATTATTCTTGCAGGCCGTCATAATGGCTATGTTAGAGAATTTATCGATGACCAAAAAATGCAGTCATTGCCATGCTTGATAGAAGGAAGGCCGGATATGTAATCCATGGAGATGAATTCCCATGAGTGACTATGGGTAGGAATTGGAGTATATAGGCCTTTCTTATTGTTGGTCAGTTTGGAAATGGTACAGGTAGTGAAATATCTTATGTACTTCCTGATATCATGTCGAAGGTTTGGACAATACAAAAACTTTTGTAGTACTGCCATTGTTTTCTCAACCTCGAAATGCCTAGCAACCCGACTGTAGTGAGATTACCAAATCATCTTGGCATGTGCGCTTGAAGGAACAGAAAGGTGTCCCAAGTGGCATAAAAATGTATTATGGAGGTGAAAATTTGGAACTTTCTTACCCTTTAGGAGCATCTGGAATGTGTTGTAAAATTTTGGATCACTTTTGTAGAGATGCGGCCACACTGAAATCTTCTGCCCACAAGATTTGACCACAATGGTTAACTCCACAATCAACATTCGGCTGAGGAAATATGCAACATTTTTGGTTCTGGCCTTCGTGTGCTTGATGTTAAGATGGAGCTGTTTTAGGTATGTGGCCCATTTCTGATGGCGATCATTCTACAGCTTCCCTTGTGTCTATATGAACTGCAGAGGTCAGTGATCTATGTGGATGACTGTTTCCTTCCAAAAAATGTAAAGCTTCCATTGTTTGTAGGCCTGAACAATGGAATACATCTATTTTTCATAGTTGGATACTTTCATACTTTTTCTAAAAGTTTCTCACTTTGATATGCCAGTGGATTCTCCCTTTGAGTAATTACTGCCCCATTATCATAGTTAGAGTATTTTGTCTCAATATCAAATGGTTGTTGAAAATATGGTAATTTGAACACTAGTACAAAGCAAAGGCGATGCTCAACTCTGTGAACTCCTTCTATTGAGATTCCAACCAAAATAATTTTTCTTTCGCTCCTCCCTTGGTGACCTAACTCAAAGGCCAAGTGATATGAGAGAACCCCAACAAAAACCTGTGGTAGAAATTGGCAATACCCAGAAAGCTACAAAGCTCTATTAGAGTGGTTGGGGTTGTCCAATCCCGAATGACCTCGATCTTGGCTAGGTCCACATGCACCCCTCGCTTTTCAATAATGTAGCCCAAATATTGAACCTGGGTCATGCCAAAAGTGCATTTATCCAAATTAGCACACAAATTTTGTTTCCGCAACGTTTGGAGGACATGTTGAATGTGGTTGAGGTGCTCTTCCTAACTCTAGTTGAATATCAGGATGTCATCCAAATACACCACCATGAATGTGTTAGTAACTGGTCCCAAGATGCCATCCATCAGCCCCATGAATTTTTCGAGAGAATTCGTCAACCCGAAAGGTATGAGCAACCATTAAAAAAATGCCCTCCTTAGATTTTAAGGTGTCTTCCACACATCAGAGGGTTCAATTCGTACTTGGTGATACCTAGACTTCAAGTCAATCTTGTTGAAATATTCCCCGCCCCCTTGAGTTGGCCTAGAAGGTCATCAATCCATGGGATCATATATCTATCCGGACAGTGCTCCTGTTTAGTGCCTGATAATTAATACAAAGTTTCCATGTCCCTTCCTTCTTCTACACCAACACGATCAGGATCCCACAAGGCAATGAACTCGGCTGAATGTGACCTTCTATAGCAGCTCCTGAATATGCCTCTTGATTTCGTCATTATCTAGAATAGAGTGTCGATAGATTGGTCCATTGGGTAGCGGCTCACGTGGGGTTAGGTCGATGGAGTGCTTGACTTGAAAGTGCAGAGGCACCCCTATAGGTGAGGTGAAGATGTCCTGTACTCCTCCAAGACCCTGTCCATATGTTATTGTCATGCGGAGGAACCTTGTTTGCAAATCGTGGCCACGATATTCTTCTTTCCTTGAGGGCAGATCATAAGGAAAAAAAATTCTCGATTTGGGAAATGAGCTTACTGCATTTCTTCACTATGATCAAAGTGATGGCGGTAGACAGTGCTACCTCTGGTATCTTGTACAACTTGTTAACCAAATTAACAATAACAACGCAAGGCCGAGACACATACAAAGCATCCTGCTTCCACGAGTATGGTTGGCCTAATAATACATCACAAACTTCAATAGGAGTAACATCACATAATACCTCATCTGTGAAAGGCCTGATGTTGTAGGGAAGGCGATATTGTTGGCTGACGCAAAGATCCCTTCCTTGGTGAAGCCACCCGATGGTGTATGGTTGTGGGTGTGTTGTGATCGACATGCCCAGCTGCTTCATGAATTCTACTGAAATGATGTTATTTTAATTTCTCTATTGTTGGGTATGTCTTATATTCTTTCTACGATTAGTCGCATGTGCGGGTGGATCAAAACGGGGGTGATAGCCTCCAATGTACGTTGCGCCAGGCAGAACAGGGGGGTTACAGGGGGTGGGGTAGCGCCCTGAGAAAAAAAATTAGACCCTATTTTTCTGTGGGAGGACTCGCCCATGGTTTTTTTCATAGGTTTTCACATGGTTTGGGGCATGATGGTTTTTGGCCCTTGATATTTTGTAGATCGGGTCAAGGTAACTATGGTTATGTTCTAATCCAGAGTTAATGGATTAGGGTTTATGTATGCTTCAGCATGTATATATATGCGTTGTAACACTAAAAGGAATATAATGAAAAATCAAGCAGGTAGTCCCGATTTTGGATCTAGGGGAAAATATCTGTGTATCTATGTTTTAATTTTTATGCTCTCGCTATTGTTTATTTTATGTATTTAAGATTCATTTGCAGATAATTTTTGTACAGGGTTATGTTGAGGCCTCATAAATCTGTGGAAACAACAAGGGGGATAACCACCCAGTCTGGATGTTAAGGTAGTTCCTTTTCGATTTGAGATAGTGGCTCTGACTGGGTATAATGGGACCAATTTCCTAGAGTTGGGTTTTTTGTTTTATTGTTGAGTCTCTCTCAAAGGATTTGCATGAAGAATTACTAAAAAATAAAAAATAAAAAATCTAAAATGCAAAACTTTGAATTAAGTCTAATTTAATCTAACTCGGGATAATACTAATGTGATGCGATCTAGAATGATATCTATTTAATCTGTGATGATTAAGATCATCACAGATTTAATAGAATTATTTATTGTAAGATGATTCTCTTGAAAAATAGTTAATCAAAAGAAAATGAGAAACATATCAAAAATATTTGATGATCATCTATCAAACAAACCAATTTCTATCTTTATATCGTACAATAGTGCAACTGATATTTTAGACAAAAACAATCGATTTCATATATAATTCATGAAAGCTGGATTCATCACTAATATTCAAAACAAAACTAGCATACATGGTAATAGTACTAGATGTGTACTGTCCTGTTCATATGATCAATGATAATAGGCCACATTCAACTCTTCTATCAATAAGTTTTTCAAAGAATACAAAAGTGCATTAATAGTGATCAACAAAAAAATATATAACTGAAAAGGCCATGTTCCATTATTTTATCAAGGCATCCACAAACCTACTTACAATTATGCATTCTTTTCAAATGTTTTCAATAAAATTCTGGACCCTTCTCTAAATGTATGAGAAGGTGTAATGTTCCTAATTAGCCCAAGCTAATTGGAACATTTCATTTTGTCTTAATTTTATGTATTGGTGAATAAAATGTAAAGGAGGACATGAAAAACTCCTTAAATCAAAGAATAAATACATGCCCCATGTGAAAAGGGATAAATCTGGGCCTTTTGTAACAAATCCACTTGTGTGTGAACATAAATTGGACCACCTTGGAGAACCAGCGCAGTTTTAGAAGATGGATCCAATGTGAAAGGGGTTAAGTCCATTGAAGTGGTTTAGGGTTTGTGCACCCCTTCAAGTTATAAAAAGGAGGAGAGGGCTCATGTAAAGGTTGTTGATCATATTTGGAATTTCGATTTGCTTGAGAAAATCCTTTCTTTTCACTGTATAGCAAGAGAAAGAGAGGGTTTCCTGTTTAGGAACTCTCCTCCCTTCTTTGAGGAGCACTTGGAGGGATTGTACTACATTTTCCACTATACAGCATTGTTTTTTAAGCTCCACCTTTAGTAGCAGTGCTGATCCTATTGAGGGTTTTGCAGCTACTATGAGTTGCAACAAGTGATGAACTAGATCTGCAAGATCTAGTTGTTTTGGAGGAGATTTCTCTTAGGGAAGGGGTCTTGTGACCACCTGGAAGAGGATCTCACTCTTGTATCTTGATTTCATATTTTTAAATTTCATCTATTGACATATTTGGTTCAAGCTACAGCGCTTCCCCTTTGGGTACTCCGTTATTACATGTGTTGCTGTAAGTATTATTTGATTTTCCCTTTGTAATAGATCTCAGATGATTCAGGCTTGCCTCTCATCTTGAAGATTCACATTGTAGCTTTCTGATAGCTATTTCTCAGATCTAATATGTATTTTAATAAAAATCATCTTCAACTATTTCTGAAGTTTCTGCAGTTCCATGTATAAAAAGTCAGATCTACAATTTCTAGTGTATTATTTTGTTAAAACCCCAAGGGGGACTTGTAAAAGAGGCTGAGTAGTTTCCAGATTTGGTATGGATCTGATGTTACAGCCATATATCAGCCATAGATCTGATTTCCATTATTCAACTACTGAAGCATACTTAGAGGGACGCAGTCCATTCATTTCTACAATTTGATAAATGCCAAAGCTGTCTTTTCTGAAGAATTTCTTCCATATTGTTCATGAGATTTGCTAACATAGATTGAAAGGAGGATCATTCATATTTATGTTCTGATGTATAATGCTGTACTTTGGACATTTCAAACTGACCTCATTTGATTATTTGGAAAAAATGCACAATTCTGGTTGTTGGGTTTTCATGTTGCAACAACTCTTCTCTTTAGCTGATTTTTAACTAGTCAGCTTCGTGGAAGATCTGTTTAAGGTCCTTAAACACATTTTTTTCAACTAAAATTTAGCATGGAGGTCGCCCATAGCCTAAGATAGGGAATCCCATCCCTGTTCTGCGTTATTTTTGCACTCCCTTGCTTATACAACGTTTTGCCTAAGCCTGTTGCAGAATTTCCTGAAGTGGAATTTCCCGCTTCTTCCTTGGATGGTTTTTGCTCCTCTTTGGAATAATTTATTAGAGATGAAGATATAAGAATCCAAAGGGCTGAAAACTCCATTTGGAGTGTGTTATTCCCATCCTTTATATGTTTCACCAACTTTCTACAGACAGAGTCTGAAACGGGCTAGGTAGCCTCTGGATCTCACCCTCTCCTTAGAGGTGACACACCCAGTAAAAGCCCCTTCAGTCTATCTCTGGTTTAGAATTGCTGGTGAATTTCCATACTGCTGTGAATCCATAGAGGAATATCTCAAGATATTCCCCACTGAGCCTAATTTTCCCCATTTGGAACATTACAGAAGGGTTTAAATACTAAACTAACTTTAAAATAAAATAAAATTATTACAAAAATGTAGAGGAGGTTTCGAACAACCTTTATCTAAAAGCTTAACTTAAAAAATAATCTAGTAATTTTAAACTAACAATTCTGATTTTGATAATCCTGCCCTTTTTTTCGAGTGTGATCACGAAGTTGACAAATATCTAGCATTGCTTTAACTTGAGCTGGCTGTGATATCCGTGATCGAATCTGTCCCTTGAAAATAACATTTGAGAATACTGTCTGAGATATTTTCTTTGAATCTGTAAGAGACTGAAGAGTTTGATGTTGATGGAAAGTTTTGATTAGAAAATTCCAGTAATTTTCCTGATCAAACTTATTAACTTTTTTTATCGTTTCTTCTTGTGTATCTGCTCTCTGTCTCCACTTTATTTCTACTTCTCTTGTTCCTGAAAACACATCAGACATGTTTTCTTTAAGAAGTTATATTTTAAACAATTGATCACATATAGACTGAATAATCTCATTTGATTTCTTGGATGTCTTGGTCACTGTTTTCTTTTCTTGATTAATTTGTGCTTTCCATTCTGCGAATAACAATTCTTTGTGAAGCTTATCTATTTGTGGTAGATTAGCTTGCTTTTTTGTTTCTGAAATTTGCCACTGAATGTGTTCTTCGATTTTGTTTTCAAGTTTTTCACATTCCAGTTTCTGAATTGCTATTTACTAAATCATTATCTTATTGGAATCACAATAAGAATCAATCATGGAAGCTTGGTGAGAAAACACTTCTTGTTCTTTATTTAATATGGTGTTTACATCAAGTGCTTCTTTGATGAATTTTTCTAATTGTGGTTGACTCTGTAACTTAGCCATTTCTCTCTCCAGATGTGCTTTATTTTCATTAAGCTCTGTCTGATACTTTGATTTGAGGCTTTTAATATCTTCATGAAATTGGGATGTGCTTATTTTGATCTACTCAATGGACTTGGATTTCTCTTCATTTAACAACTGTTCTAATTCTTGTACTTTGGCTTCCTTTTGTTCTAACAATACTCTAACCTCAGTATCTTTATCAACAGTAGCAGTGGTATATGCCCTTGCATATTGTGATAACTTGGTTAGATGTTTAGTGGGATCATATGAGGAATCCTTCCAAAGTACATCAACTGATTCATCTATTAGTTTTGGAGTTGTTTCATCAATCCTTCTTCTTTTATTTCTTTTACCTACAACCTTGTAGCTAGGACTGTAGAAAATATCTAATGAAGGAATATCTTCAATATGTAGAACTATCTGATCTGTAGGGTAGGCCGGTATGATTTCTTTTTCATGCATTGCTGGAACTCTTTGTAGCGGATTTACAGTCACAACTATTTTCTGTGAAGGTTCTGGTGTTTGGAAACTTGATGCTTGATCAATATTGGGATTTTATTTGGGATTCATTATTTCTTTAAGAAAATTCTTCCCATTCATTCATCAGATCTTTTACTTGAGATGACTTGGACTGTTCTAACATGCTATGACTATGTTGAACTGTTTCTGAATTTTATTTTGTCCCATTGTTCCTTGTTTTCTCCAGCACTTCTATCTCTTGAATAATTTTGTCAATTTCTAAATTTGCTTTCTTAGATTTGGATTCATTTTCAGATTGATCCAAATTATTAGACTGCTGCTGTGATTGACGTGATTCATTTTTAAATATATCTTTCATTTCATCATCCAGAACAACACTTGCAATACAAGGAAAAGACCCTCTAGCGGATATTTTTGAGGAACCACAAAGACAAATACCCCATACATCCGTTTCTAGCAAAGGTTACTAGAGGAGGTTGGTGGGCGGAGGGTTTTGCGGATGTTTTCCTATCAGTTCTTGTATCGTTAAAACTCGCCTCGGTGCTCTCAAAAAAAGAAAGCACCGGTGCAGACAAAATCATTGGCACACCGGACACAGTGCACTCCGTACACACCCGCCCGGTGCATCATAATATAATAGAGCACCGGTGCCTCACGACTCATCCACGCCGGTGCATTTTAAAACACAACGCCAACATCAAAACCACCCAGTGCAGTAGATATAAACCGCACCGATGCATCATAAAAAACACGCCAAAACACAAACCGACTGGTGAGTTTGTAGCAAACAGTACTGGTGCGCCTATAAACAATGCGCACAGGTAAAGGGTTAAGTTAAACAAAATATTTATGACAAAAAACCAGGATTTTTTTTTTCTAGTGCTCCTGAGCTATCAATTACTGGTGCGCATGATACCATAGAACACACCGGTGCACATCGAACATTGGCACATCGGATAGCGTGCGCAAAGTACACACACCGCCGGGGCGTCCAATTACTATAACACATCAGGGCTTCAATACTCTTCCACGCCGGTGCATCATAAAAAATCGTGCCAAAACAGAAACGAGCTGGTGCGTTCTTCGCTAAGTGCACCGGTGCGCCAGAAACAACACGCACTGGAATAGCATTATATATATATATATATATATTAAGGCCAAAAAACCAGTTCTTTGCGACTATTACGCACTGGTGCTTTAAAATTATGCCACCCCAGTGCATCATCAAATTTTTGCGCCAAAACTGAAACATATATGTGCATGGTTAGGGAAATACCCCGGTGCGTTATAAACAACACGCAAAAATTGATACCACTCGGTGTAGTTTTATTTAACCACACTAGTGTGCTTATAAAACTCTGCGCACCAAAACAAGGTTAATTAAAAAAAAAAATTACGGCCAAAAAACTTCATTATTCACTTTCCTCAGTGCTCTAGAGCTCTCAAGCCCCAGTGCTATTTCCTTATTTCTAAGCCACCCTAACATCGGTGCTCTCATTACACCCATTGCACGCATTGCTACTCTGCATTGGCCACCAATATTTAGCTTGCATTTTGAAAAACAGTGGGCAAATTTTATTTTCCAATTTTTATAGCCAATATGCCTCCTCGACGGTGAAATGTAGAGGTATTTTTCTAATTTTTATATAATTAAGCCTTTTAGTTGATTAGAAATTGAAATAAACTTAAAAATAACCATTAAAAAAGGAAAAAAAAATGTTGCACGGTGCACTCGAGCTGTTCATCTCGCACCGAATAGTGGTGCTACCTGTAAAATTTACATGCAGCACGACTACTGGTGCTAACGGTTAATGCACCATTTCAGGGGTGATGCTGGAAGGTGCCCTGAATAATTTTAAACTAAAAATAAAAAATAAAAAAGGCGGTGTACTCATTTATCTAGGCGCACCATTGACCCCAACAATCACAGTGCAGTGCGTTGAATTTATCTGCCGACCTGGTTTATGTCAGCACACCACATTTTTGATTCCAAGAGGCTCAATGGTGTGGCCGGGTAAAATACCGCACCGTCAACTATGTCATTGTTGAAGTCGGTGCGTTGACACGACTTTACGCGTCAGGGCATATATTTCAGTCAACGCACCGCTATTCTGAATTATATATAGTCCACGGTGCTTGAAAAATAGACATCTGCACCGAATCCGGTGCAATTTGTTTCATTAGGGGCCTCAGGGATGGTGCGCTAAAATATTAGGACGCACTAGCACCGGTGCGTGACTGTTTTTATGGAGCACTGACTTGTATGTTTGTTTTTTTTTTCAAAAAAAATTATATATGTATATTTATAAATACATTTCTATTTTAATAAAAAAAAAATTATTTAATATGGCAATGATTCAGAGAGAACAGGAGCAACAGTAGCAACAACAAGCAGAACAATATGACATGATTCGCCAATGGGAGGCGAGAGAGAGGGAGAGAGATGAATTCCCTCGCCCTATTACTGTAGATACCCAGGAGATCCTTAAGCAGGTAGGCCTCCTCAAGTTCTATGAGGAGGCTATTTCCGGCCTAAAGGCCCATAGTGTGCTTTTAAGACATCTTATCGTTAGGTGGAATGCTCACCGATAGGATTTTCAGGTTGGTACTGGCCAGTGGTACACACCCACTGAGGAGGACATTTATTTTATTACAGGACTATCGAAGAGAAGGGTGGATTTTCCCTCATTCCCAGACATGACAACTGGTTGTGTAGCAAGGAGTCAGTTAGTTTACTCCCAGAGATACATTGGAACACATGTATTGTCTCCTTAAGATTTTCAGGTACCTGGAGGTCAGTTACGTACAGGTGCTTTTGGTAGATAGGACATGCAGTTCCTCTCTATTATCGCTTCAATCATTTCACACAACACTAGTGATGGGCAATGCATTAGTTGCTTGCTTTTATATTACGTTGATTATTTAGTACAACAAACATGACTTGTTAGGTGGTCTGCCATTTTTTTGTGACAGTTTTGTACGGCCTTAGATAGATGTCATGCTCATGCACAAGGGTCAACTTCCCTTTTGCTTCAGAGCTGTTTTGTTTATTTTTTGAGAGGTTTCCAGAGATGAGACCTAGTTTTGTTTGACAGCCTCGTATGCTGATGTTTGAGGCCCGGATGCGCATGTGGGGGTAGATGATGCCCAAGAGGGGAGACACTATGTTTCCAGTGAGGATATCACATGATTCACTGGACTTACTAGACAGTGTTGGTGGGCTGCATCCCTTCATTATGGTCCCATGTCCTTATGCTGGACTAGATTGACGAGGGTGTCCCAACATCCTCTTCACTCCTGATGAGCCGCCAGATGATAGAGGTAATATTACTGTTTTAATTATATTTATTCTAACATGTTCTTTAACTTTTTTTAATTCAATTGTGTAATGAATTTTTCTAATTATTTTTGTGTACTTGTATATATTTTGTAGACATTGGCTCTTTTGATGGTGATCAGATGCTGGATCCACCACATGATCCAAGTGTCGATCCTGATGATTATGATCAAGAGATGGCCTTTGCACCGGAGGATGAAGCCGATGGCGCAACAAAGAGACGTGTTGATCTTGTGCCTCATGTTGCACCGGTACCGCCTTTTGCTAGGCGTGGTCGACCTGAGACCAGATACTGGATGGAGTTGGGCAGGCAACTCTGTGGATTGATTTTATATGTGGGCGTCAGGCTTACTCATTATAGAGAGATACAGGGCGATGATAAATTGTTACGGATGTGGAGAGGCATGCCGCGTGATATGTGGGACTTGATGCGGCATGTCGTAGAAGCTACAAGAACTGTTATGCGATTGAGAAGGAATATACGTAGCTATAGGCGTAGTCGAGCTATGGCATGTGATGGACAGTCCACTAGCAGCGACTCAGATGCATCTCATGATCGTTCACCTCGTAGCGCACTTGATGATCAGCATGAGGCTCCACTGGCAGCATCTGACACTAGTCATCATGGAAATGAGGCTGGACCATCGGCCACGTCCAGTCAGCAACCTGCAACATCCATCATGAGTACTAGTCACAATCATCATGATCAGGCTGGACCATCGAACGTCGAGGCTACAGTGCTATTGACTGAGAAGGCCTCCACTACTACTGTGCCTCATATTGATCATGTTGTACTACCACCAGCGGATGGATCCATCAGTACTAGTGATCATCATGATCATGCGTAGGCTAGTCGACCATCGATTGTCGAGGCTACACCCAGCTTTACTGAGCAGGCCGCATCCACTTGTACTAGTGTTATTGATGTTGTTATACTACCACCAGCACCTGATCCATGACATTTATATTACAGTTGTATATTTTTAACATTATATATATATATATATATATATATATATATATGGTCCATGTATTTTATGTTCATGTTGCAGTTGTATTTAATTTTCATGTTGATAATCATCATGTTGTGGCGTATATTGTTAGTCATGTTAGATATGTTCATTTAATGTTTACCTTGCAGATAGATGTGTATATGTGATAGGCGCATGAGTTATTTGACATTATATTGAGATGTATATTTGATGTTTGTGTTGTGATGATGTTAATATATAATGTTAATTTGATGTTAATTGAATGTGTTTATTAGTCAAATATGATTTTTGTACGATGGTTATCATGATCGTGATGATGTTTATTAATTAATTTAATATTATTAAATGGCCATGATATTTATTAAATATTATGTCGTGAATGTAATTGTAATTTAAATTTTAATTCTATGTAAAATTGTAAAATTGTATTTGTATTTGTACTAATTGTAATTTTAAATGTAATTGTATGTAAAATATTTATTAATGTAAAATTTTAATTGTAATTGTAATATTTAATTTATTCCGAAATGATTGTAATTGTATATATGAAAAATTGTAAAATTGTAATTGTAATTCTAATTGTATGTAAATTTCACAAATTGTAATTGTAATTTTAATTGAATTGTATGTAAAATATTTGTAAAATTGTAATTGTAAATGTAATTCTATGTAAAATTGTAAATGTAATTGTATTTGTAACTGTAATTTTAATTGAATTCTCTGTAAAATATTTGTAAAATTGTAATTGTAATTGTAAATGTAATTATATGTAAAATTGTAAATGTAATTTCATGTAAAATTAAAATTGTAATTCTAATTCTAATCGTAATTCATGTATGTGAAATTAATGTAAAATTGTAATTGTAATTTTAATTAATGTAATTGTATGTGAAATTTTAATTTGTAAAATTTTAATTCTATTGATGTGAAAATTTTAATTGTATTAATGTGAAATGATTTTATTAAAATATTTAAATTTATAAATTTGCAAATAATTGTAAAATAACAAATCTAGAATAAAACAAAATTTTGTAACATAAAGTTTAGAAAATAATGAAAATAAATTCATGTACTTTATAATTATCATTATTTTATTATGATCTTACATATATAAATTTTAGAAAATAATGAAAATAAATTCATGTACTTTATAATTATCATTATTTTATTATGATCTTACATACAACCAACAAAAAAAAAAAAAAACTTTAAAAAGTCTGGTGCGCTTATCATCCTAACAAGCCTCGGTGCGTCGTATTAATACAACGCACCGGTGCGTCACATTTACGCGCACCGGAAACGAATAAATGCAAATAAAAAAAACGAAACTCTATTTTGTTGAAGTTAAAAAAAAGCGGCAATTTGAAAAATGGGCGGCAAAATATTTTCGAAAATCTAATTTGATAAAATAAGTTTTTAAATACTAAAGACTTTTCATTATTTCACTATTTTTCTAAAATTTTTCAGTCAGATTTTTGTAGGAGACAGACGTGGAGAAATAAAGCACGAGGGCATTGTGGATGGCGAAATAAGTTCGAACAGAAGTATTCAAACAATCAGAAACCAAAACTCTAGTGATTCAAACCCTTTATTGTAGAATTTCAAACCATTTCGTGATTAAATTTAATTCTTTTTTTACTTTTTTCTGCAGTTTTTTATTTTTTCCTGCATTTTATCCATTTTTACCCTGAACCCTTCAATTTTTTGTTTTTTCCCTTTCTTCTCTCTGTTTCTGTGATTTCAGAATTAGGGTTTTTCATTTTATATTGACATCCAACCCATGGGATGACTTGCATAGTCGAATCCCAATCCAATCGGCCATTGCGTGAATTTTAAAAAAATGGATTTTTATTTATCGGTGCGCCTTGAGTATGCCAACGCACCGATTCTCTGTATTATTACAACGGACCGTGCAAGTTCTGTGTCATAATTTTTTTTTTTTTAAATTCGTGCGCAAAATCTGAAATATGGCACAGGTGCTCTCTTTAACTAGGAAAGAACCGTACGGTGTATTACACCGTTTTTGCGGTGCGTTTATAATACCCAACACACCGTTAGGTCTATTACACTATTTTTGCGGTGCGTTTATAATATCAAATGCACCGTACGATGTATTATACTGTTTTGCAGTGCGTTGTTAATATATCCATGCACCAGCGGCGGTGTGGATTTCATGAAAGACGCACTGGTGTCTCGAGATTTATTTTCTACTTGAAAAGTTGAGAATTTATTTATAAATATATTAATGAATGATATGCTACAAGTTTAAGATTGACAAAGAAATGACTAACAAGATATCAAGTAACAAAAATACTGTTAACACATCAAGAAAAGAAAAAAAGGCAAGTTCTTTGTAAATTCTTTATAAAAATATTATTTTTGAACTATATGTAACTTTAACTAATATGTATTGTTTACTGTGTATCATGCAAATCCACAAAATGACGAAGCTCGATATGATTTTTTCCGATATACAACCAGAAGAGCGTAAAATTTTAATGGAAAAATTGCAAAAAAATGAATGAGGTGAATGAAACAATACTATCGACCCAATATGAGTTTCTTTTTTTAATTATCATTAATAATATACTTAAAATTATTAGATAACATGTGTCAAATAGTCTACTAATTCACATCTGTTTAATGTTCTACAGGGACCAACAACTCAGAAAAGGAATGTTGTTCTAAGAAAAGAAAAAAAATAGAACATGCAAATGAAAATGAATTGCTCCTTCGCTCATCCGGAGTGGTGCTGGAAGTTAACGAAAGGGGGAAAACCTTTTACAAAAGTGAGGGATCTAGTGGAACGAATACAACAACGTGCTTCAAATGTAATATGTAATCATTGAATTTTTCGATCATTAGGCACAATAAATAAACAATTTAGCATTAAATATTAATTTTCAATAATTTTCTTGCAGAAAAGAAAAGAAAATGGAACCCATTCAGCACATAAAACAGGACAATAAGGAAGAAAATGGTAGATCTCTAAGTTTGTGAGTAGTTGTTACTTCCTTATAACAACTTAACTAGATTTCATTTTTGTATTTTTTAAGTTGTTTTACAAAAATCATCATTGAATGTCTTCAAACAGGTGATAACATACAAAGAAGAACCATGAGACGAATTGATTGAAATTGGGTTAAATATGGGTTGTGAGTATATATTGGCATATCAGAATTTAATTGTGGAATTTGTAAGCATCTATCGATCTTGTTTTAATTAGCTCCGTCTATAATTAATAGAACAAAAACACATTTTATATTAAATATATGATTAGTTATGGGGTATAAAACTTGCAGGAAACAAAGTATGGAACTGTGCTAATAGATGAAATTTTGAAAGATGGCATGGTACATGGTTTTGAAAGAATGTGTATAGTTTATGAGTCAATTGTTTCTATGGTACGTCATTTTTCTTTTCGATTTACATTGATGTATATTATTTAATATTGGAATTTTCATTATTCTCACCAATTTATATACACTCATTTCAATTTATTTTTATGTTTGTAGATGGAAAGTGAAGAAGAAGAAAACAATAAATGTCGTGAACACAACATTCTTGAAAATAACCCAAGTCATGGAAGTAGCTCTAATAGTGAAAAAAATCTATAAGCACCGGTGCATTTGTAGATGCCATGTGCACCGCACGAATACCATTACCAATTATAAATCTCGGTTCCTTTCTGTGATACAGAGCATCGGTGCCTCATAAAGATACACACACTGGTGAGCTTATATGACCTATGGTCATCGCTCAAATCCCAATACCAATTAGAACAACCTCATGCGTTGTATCACCAACACCAGGCCTGGTGCTATTGTTTTCCTTAACAACCCAGTGCATTATCCTTCGAATGCCCTGGTGTGCTTTCTACCGATATGCATCGGTGCATTAAAACATGATAAGAGCACCAATGAAAAAACATTCGTAATAACCTCTGGCCGCTCATTTTTTTTATGGGGTATAAAACTTGCAAGAAACAAAGTATGGAACTATGCCAACAGATGAAATTTTGAAATATGGCATGGTACATGGTTTTGAAAGAATGTGTATAGTTTATGAGTCAATTGTTGCTATGGTACGTCATTTTTATTTTCGATTTACATTGATGTATATTATTTAATATTGGAATTTTCACTATTCTCACCAATATATATGTTGGCTCCCTGTGATTTACAAGATTGGCAAGAATAAATGCTGCAGGGGGCCACATCAGAACCACTTTAGAATCCTAGGACCTAGCCTTCCTGGATTCAGAGAGGGATCTCTCTATTTAAGTGTTTTCAAAGGATATATCTTTATGCTTTGTTTATGATATTAGGCTAGTTATGAAGCTCAGAGAACTTGTTTGTTTGGTTGGTTGGGATGGATATCATTAACTGAAAAGGTTAACTGAAGGGTGAAGGTGACAGTAGATTGAAGAATGTTTCAGCTGAAAAGATAGGTCAAGAAATAGTATCAACCCATTGGGCTATGGAGTCAATAAAGGATTTAATTTTACAACAATTCTTCAAGGATTTCCATAGGGAAATTAATCTATATCAAAGGATATTTTATATGGAATTGTGATATGAAACATTAAACTGTTGTGAAAGAAGCATAGCTAACAACCAATTAAGAATCTATTAACTCTACTAAACAAGAAAAGCCTTTCAAAGTAAATATTTTAAGCAAGCCAAAGGACAGGGAAAACCATAGACTTATTTGGACAAACTTTTATTAAAGCACACTTTTCAAACAACAATCCAGTAATCCTAAGACTACTTTCAGAAAGGAGAAAACATAAAAGAGAACAAGGAGAATAGCCTAAGATCAGACAAAAACTTTGAATTCTAGCTTGCTTTTGGCATACTCTCAAGGGATCTTTCAAAGCAACTGTTAAAGACTAGCCAGAGGACAGGGAAAACCATAGAATTCCATGGATTAACTCTGCTTAGAAAACTTTGAAAAGAACATTCAAAAACAATATCTCAAGTTGTACACAGAAAGACATGGGCTCACCAACATTTTTTCACTGGTTATACTCTATTGAATCATCTCTCAAATAACAAACTGGATAAATTTAGAGGGTAATTAAGAATCCTATAAACATACTTTACCAGAAGAAAACATAGAGATAAAGCTTTCAGACAGAAATAGGGTACTTTTTATTAAATCCAACTCTAAATTTTCTATTCTGTATCAGAGAAAATGGACAACATGTAAAACATAAGGAAAAACAAAAATAGTGAGGAATAACATCACCATTAACATAGACCAGGATCCCATGAATCAACTTGTATTATTGATGTTCAAACTAGTTACATACTTCAAGTCCAACAGGTCTTTATAGCTCAAAACTTCTCTTCTCAACCTAGTGTTCTTCAATTACTCAACAATACTTCAACAACTTCAGTAACTATCTTACACATCAATGGTAATCCAACCAACAATAACAATGAACTCCTCATATAGTATTTATAGATAAATGAGGAGGTGGTGTTGGCATATTGTCATTGATTTCAAAGGCTTTGGCTACAAGGGAGCATCTGATCAAAATAACAGAGGAAGTATCGGTGAAGGAGAAGAGACAAGAAGAGACAGAGTAGGAAGAAGGGAAGTCGAGGCGTAAAAGAGGAGATATGTTTGGAAATTTTCTATTCGGATTCTTAGGGTATGATCTGGAACAATAAAACATGATATGGAAACTGTACATTGGTGCCTGTGGAAACAGAATGGAGCATGAAGAGGCGGAACCACGAATCAAGAATGAATTTAAGGTCGCAAAGGGAATCTAGTGTGAATTTCTTGTGTTATATATTATGGATATGATCCCTGTTATGAAGATTGCATCAAACTGGTGTCAAGCCTCAATAAACAAAATGATGGGTTAATCTGTTGATGAAGAGTGCAAGCGATGTCATAGTAAATAAGGAATGAAGCCCCTGCAGTGTTAATCGATCCGTTCACTGCATTAACTAACGGAAGCATTCATGAAGAATTGTGATACAAATTAGTCAATTTACAATAATCGAGCAGGGGGAGTGGAACCTTGAGCGAAGAAGGCGAAACCTTGCGAGAGGAAAAGTAACGGCGATTTCTGGTTTTTATCGCACCGCTCTCAATGGGCAAGCGGTATTCAAGAGGTTGGGAGCGATTCCATAGAGTGCTCGACACGCATCCCTGTACGACTTCACAAAACCACTTTTCATCGCACGTTATAGTTCGACCCAGGACGCCCAACGATATCGTTGAGTGCCGTTGATCTGGGAAGGGGTCATCGGATGGTCATCATTTGTTGATGGTGCGTGAAGATTAACACAAGTACGGCAGGCCATCGCACGTTAACGTTTGGCATCGGAGGTCGAGCGATATGAAGATACACCGTTGATCTGGAAGCTTGCTAATCTAATAGTGATCAAATGCTGGACTTGCGCAAAATTTACTTATGGTACCGTGCGCGTATTGGATTGGCTATTGACTATATATGTGGGCCCAGGGTCAAAGGTTTATCGAAAGATTAATTTACTTGGAAGCGTTGGATATTTCTATAAAGTCCAAAGGGTTAAAATTTAGATATAAGGCTTGGGAATTCAAAAGTTGTAAATATATTTATTTGTCAATTTCTTTAAAATTGATAAATAAATTAAAAAGAGATCAAAGTCCCTGTGGGATAAACTAAAAGGAATACTGACAAAGGAATACCATTAGCGGTTTGTGGTTTTGACTCATGGTTTTCATAAATGAAAAACTATATAAGTAGAAGAAAAATAGAGAACGAGGCGCGCATCGTAGGGGTTGTGAACGAAAAATTTCTCCAAGGAATATCTGTATGGGTGAGCTCTGTTCTTAACTGATAAATCTGAAACTACGATGCACCCATGGATAGAATGATCTGACGATGATGAATCTCTGGTTTTGAAAGATGGACGAAATCATGAAGAACTGGTGTGAGTGTACTGAATGAATAAATCTAGTATGTCATGTGGAAAATGGTGGATCCAGTATGAAAATTGATGAAACGTGGCCCGCAGTAGTGCTGAGGGTCGAAGCCTTCAGTGAGGGGGTTGTAGCTCCCTTCCATTGGTAGCTGGTAAATGAGAGCAGGGGGTAGTAGCTCCCTTCCAGGAGAGGCTGGTAAACGAGAGCAGGGGGTAGTAGCTCCCTTCCAGGAGAGGCCGGTATGTGAGAGAAGGTTGTAGCCTTCTGCAGGTGGGTGCCTGCATGCTGGTATAAGTCTGCACCAGCATATATTGTAAGAAGTTTTCTCTATAATAAATATTGAAGACTGAGATTACAACAACGGTGGTTTTCTCCCAAATTGGGTTTCCACCTTAAATCCTGGTGTTCATATGTGTTTCTTATGTTTGATGGTTTGTTCTGTTATTTCTGTTCATGCTTAATGCTTATCTGATGCAATGCTCTAAGTAAAGACATAATAAGATATCTAGACATACATGTTGGATGCAGTACTATAACATATGTTTTTAAGAGAAAGAAAAGAAAAATTGTTCAGCCCTAAATATTGATTCACCCCCCCCCCTCTCAGTATTTTTCCCAACAATTGGTATTAGAGCAGGTCCTTCTAAAAAAGCTTAGCCGCTATAAGGAAGATAAAGCAAGATGAGCAATCAAGATGGAACAACATCTATCAGGCCTCCGCTCTTTAACAGAAACAATTTAATCTTCTGGAAAACAAGGATGAGATCCTATCTTCAGTCTCTGGGAGCAGAGGTATGGGCAATTGTTGAAGGAGGATATCAATATCCAGTTGCAATACCAACAGATCCGATGGAAAGAAAGAATTATGAAACAAATGAAAAGGCGGTCAATGCTCTATTGGGAAGTCTAACTGAATCATAATTTGTCAAAGTCATGTAGCTGAATACAACAAAGACAATATGGGACAAAATTATTCTAAGTTATGAAGGTGATGCAAAGGTAAAAAGTGCTAAACTCCAAACTCTCAGAATTCAATATGAGAATCTAAAAATGGATAATGAGGAGAGCATTGCCAATTTCTTTTTACGTCTTGATGATATTGTAAATCGTATGAGAAATCTGGGAGAAAAAATAACCGAATCTACTTTGGTTGAGAAAGTTTTAAGATCACTAATGACAAAATTTGAGTCAAAAGTTTCTGCTCTTGAAGAAAAGCAGGATCTTCAAAATCTTACTGTGGTGCAACTTCATGGCATACTAACTGCATATGAAATGAGAAGAGGAGGACCATCCGAAGTCAAAGAAGCAGTCTTTAGAACTTCTACAAAAGGGAAGGAAGTACAAAAAACAGAAGGATCAGGATATATCTCAGAAGAAGATGAGATAAACTTTGTAAAGAAACTTCAACTTGGCACAGGACGGTTCAGAGGTAAGCTTCCTTTAAAATGTTTTGATTGTGGAAGAGTTGTTCATTATGCTGTTAAGTGTCCTTATAAAGAAACACATAAAAAAGGGAAGGAAGTAGCGAAAAGGAATAAGAATCGTTTTAGCACTAGAAAGAGTTACTATACTCATGAAGACAGTGATGGGTTATCTGATAGTGAGGAAGAATGTGAACAAGATCTTAGACTTCTCATGGCATTTCAAACAGAATCTAGAGAAGAAAAGGATACTTTTGTGGATGCTCTAGAAGATAGTTATTTTCTTGATGAAAACAATAAACTCAAAATCTGCTTAGAAGAGAGTAAAATAGCCATAGAAACTTTGAAAAATCAGCTTGAAGAAAAAGAGAAAGACAATGAGAAATTAGAATGTGAAGTAGTAAGTCTAAGAAAAGAAATTGAGAAAGTAAAGACTCTGAATCTTATATTTGCTAAAGGATATGAAACCTTAGATAAGATTATCAAGGTACAACGTTCTCCTCTTATAAAGACAGGTCTTGGAGAATCTTCTCAGGCTTCAGCACCAAATTATCTAAAAGCAGCTACAGTTGGTTTACAACATGCTGCCACTCAGCAAGGGAATAAAGAATCTTTATAGGTAAAGCATGATCATCTCAATTCAAAGAACACTAACAGGAATGTCTTTCAAAGAAACACCAATCAACAGGTAAATTCAAGTAGAAGATTTTATGATCGCAGAAATTTCTTCTTCAATGGACAATGTTTCTCATGTCACAATTTTGGTCATAAACTTGTTCAATGTGTTGCATATAAAACCATCATGACAAGAGAAGCAAGAAAGAAAAGGATTGATATTGAAACAAAGAAGAATACTTATAACAACTTTTCTCCTCTTCAAAATGAAGTTGAATGTCCTTATTGCAATAACTTTGGCCATGAAGAATCTGAATGCAGGAGCAAAGTTCAGCCAAAAGAACATGTTCCTTCACGCTCCAAAGTATGGAAAAAGAAGGAATTACAGGTTGAAAATTGTGGCATAGCGTTATTTGCAGAAGATGAAGAAAACCAATGGTACATTGATAGTGGATGCTCAAGACACATGACAGGTGATAAAGACAAACTTCTTGCATATAGTGCTCTAGAAATGGAAAAGAATGTTACATTTGGAAATGATACTCCTGCGATCATTAAGGGAAAAGGGTTTGTTTTTCTAAAAGAAAAGGTGAAAGCTAATGAAGTCATGTATGTGGATGGATTAAAGCATAACTTGTTAAGTGTAAGTAAAATGTGTGATCAAGGAACTAAAGTTGTCTTTATTTCAAAAGAATGTGTGGTACGTGATCTTGATACAGGTAAAGCAATTATAAAAGGAAAAAGAACTCCAAACAACCTGTATATATTGAAGAACTGCAAAGAACAATGTTATTTGAGTAAATCTTTAGAAAATTGGCTATGGAATAAAAGGTTGGGGCATATGAGCTTCTCTCAAATCAACAAATCAAGCAGACTTAAAGCTGTTCGTGATCTTCCCAATATTACTCTACCTGAAAATATCATATGTAAATCTTGCCAATTCGGTAAGCAAACCAGAGCATAATTTAATGCCAAGGAAGGATCATCAAGTAAGCCTCTTGAACTCATTCATACTGACATATGTGGACCTATGAGGAAAAATTCACCACGTGGTGAAGAATACTATATCTTATTCATTGATGATTTCTCTAGAATGTGTTGGATTAGGCTGCTTAATCACAAAGATGAAGCATTTGAGAAGTTTTAGATCTTCAAAGCACTAGTTGAGAATGAATTAGATCTAAAAATCAAGTGTCTTAGATCTAATCGAGGAGGAGAATATACATCAGATGAATTCCTTGAATTTTGTGAACAACATGGCATAAAAAGACAGTTTTCTGTAGCTGGCACTCCACAACAAAATGGTGTTGCATAAAGAATGAATAGAACAGTTCAACAAATGGCTAGAGCTATGCTTGATGATTCCGAAACACCTGACACATTTTGGGGAGAAGCAGCACATACAACAGTAAACATTCTCAACAAGGCACATGTTCATGTAAATAGTGATAAAACTCCATATGAACTTTGGTATGGTAATCCTCCCACTATAAAGCATTTTAGAATTTTTGGAAGCAAATGCTTCATCAAGAATAATGATGAAAAACTTGGCAAGTTTGAACCCAGAGCAAATGAAGGAATATTTCTTGGTTACTCCTCTAGGAGTAGGGCATATAAATGTTACAATAAAAGACTTCGGAAGATTGTTGAATGTATTGATGTTGTTATTGATGAGTCTCCTGTAGCTCCAAAAGAAGAAAAGAAAACAACAGATGAAGATGATGATGAGACATATCCTTCTACATCAAATAGTAATGATACAAACAGTGAACCCAGTGAAGAACCCGAAGATGATTTGTCTAAAAAGGCTCCCTCCAGATATGTTCAAAAGAATCATCCAGAATCTCAAATTTTGGGAGAAAAGGGATCAGGTGTACAAACAAGAAGAACTCTTATGGGAGCTTCTAGCAATCTAGCATTTCTGTCCACTATTGAACCTCACAGTGTTAGTCAAGCAAGCAAAGATGACTGTTGGATTCAAGCCATGAATGAAGAGCTCGATCAAATTGAAAAGAATCACACTTGGGAATTATTACCAAGACCCCATGACAAAAATGTCATTGGAACTAAATGGATATTCAAAAACAATTTAAATGAGAATGGGGATGTTATAAGAAATAAAGCTAGACTTGTTTGCAAGGGGTATGCTCAACAAGAAGGTATAGACTTTGAAGAAACCTTTGCTCTTGTAGCCAAACTTGAAGCCATAAGAATTTTTCTTGCTTTTTCAAGCTTCCAACAAATGAAAGTTTATCAAATGGATGTTAAATCCGCTTTTCTCAATGGTGATCTAGAAAAAGAAGTTTATATAGAACAACCAGAAGGATTCATTTTGGGAAATGATGAAAAACTTGTTTGTAGACTTAAAAGGCTCTATATGGTCTCAAACAAGCTCCAAGGGCATGGTACTATCGTCTTGACAAATATCTTCATCAACAAGGATTCTCAAAAGGGTGTGCTGATAGCAACTTATACACAAAAACTGAAAATGAAAAACTATTGATTGTGGTTGTATATGTGATGATATCATTTTTGGAAGTAATGAAGAGTCTGTGAGTCAGGAATTTTCTTCTGATATGCAGCAAGAATTTGAAATGCCTTTACTTGGGGAACTAACATTCTTTATTGGATTGCAAGTGCAACAAGCAACAGATGGCATCTTATTATCACAAGAAAAATACCTTAAGCAAATCCTGAAGAAGTATGTCATGGAAGATTGCAAACCTGTAAGTACACCAATGATAACTGGATGTAATCTCAGTTCTAGTGATGATTCCCCCACGGTGAATCAACCAGAATACAGATCTATGATAGGAAGTCTACTTTATCTCACTAGGACAAGACCAGACATTATGCATGCAGTTGGGATTGTTGGACGATTTCAAGCCAATCCAAAAGAGTATCACCTTTAGGCTGTGAAATTAATATTCAAATATCTACAAGGAACTCAATATTTTGGACTATGGTATCCAAAGAATGTTGATCTTGCTCTTCATGCATACACTGATGCAGATTGGGCTGGAAGTGTTGATGATCGGAAAAGCACTAGTGGTGGTGCATTCTATATGGGGCCCCGGTTACTATCTTGGTTCAGCAAGAAGGAAAGCTTTATTGCCTTATCTACAGCAGAAGTAGAATATGTGGCTGCAGCATCATGTTGCACTCAACTTCTCTGGATGATGCAAACCCTACAAGAATTTCAAATCAAATGTTCACCTCCTATCTCCATTATGTGTGATAATACAAGTGCCATCAGTATATCAAAGAATCCTGTTATGCATTCCAAGACCAAGCACATTCCCATCAAATATCACGTCTTACGTGAACAAGTGCTTGAACAAAAGGTGAAATTGGAGTATGTTTCCTCCAAAGAACAAGTTGCTGATATATTTACCAAACCTATACCCAGGGAAGCATTCCAATATCTTAGACAGAAACTGGGAGTAGTCTCTGCCATGCAGAGGACCAGGTCTACTTAAATACAGAAGATTAAATTGGGTATGAGGTGCTGTTGGGCATCTCTGAATGCACAAGCTAATGGGGAGCATTGGGCATGTGAAAATAATGCTTTGTTGGCATACTAATTATTTGTTGTAGTCTGATCTCATTGTATAAGTCATTTCTATTATCTCATCAAATACTATGTTTGAAGATGCAGCATGATCTCAGGGGGAGCATGGTATTGTCGGTACAAAGGATCTCGATCAACCCTTTGCCATTGATGTTAAAGGGGGAGGAAAGGAAAAGCAAAGAAGGGCTTATATAAGACAAATAGAGGAAGAGTATTGCTGAGGAAGAATATTGCCATCAATGCCAAAGGGGGATATTGTTGGCATATTGTCATTGATGGCAAAGGCTTTGGCTACAAGGGAGCATCTGATCAGAAGAACATAGGAAGTATTGGTCAAGGAGCAGAGACAAGCAGAGACAGAGTAGGAAGAAGGGAAGTCGAGGCGTAAAAGAGGATATATGTTGGGAAATTTCCTGTTCAGATTCTTAGGGTATGATCTGGAACAATAAAACATGGTATGGAAACTGTACATTGGTGCCTGTGGAACTAGAATGGAGCATGAAGAGGCGGAACCATGAATAAAGAATGAATTTAAGGTCGCAAAGGGAATCAGGTGTGAATTTATTGTGTTATATATTATGGATATGATCCCTGTTACGAAGATTTCATCGAACTGGTGTCAAGCCTCAATAGACAAAATGATGGGTTAATCTGTTGATGAAGAGCGCAAGCGATGTCACAGTAAATAAGGAATGAAGCCCCTGCAGTGTTAATCGATTCGTTCACCGCATTAACTAACAAAAGTATTCATGAAGAATTGTGATAAAAATTAGTCAACCTACAATAATCGAGCAGGGGGAGTGGAACCTTGAGCGAAGAAGGCGGAACATTGCGAGAGGAACAATAACGGCGGTTTCTGGTATTTATCGCATCGCTCTTGACGAGCAAGTGGTATTCAAGAAGTTGGGAGCGATTTCATAGAATGCTCGACACGTGTCCCTGTACGACTTCACAAAACCAATTTTCATCGCGTGTTATAGTTCGACCCAGGACGCCCAGCGATATCGTTGAGCGTCGTTGATCTGGGAAGGGGTCATCGGACGGTCATCATTTGTTGAAGGTGCATGAAGATTAACACAGGTACGACGGGCCATCTCATGTTAACGTTCAACATCGGAGGTCGAGCGATATGAATATACGCAGTTGATCTGGAAGCTTGCTAATCTAACAGTGATCGGATGCTGGACTTGCGAGAAATTTACTTATGGTACCGTGCGTGTATTGGATTGGATATTGACTATATATGTGGGCCCGGGGTCAAAGGTTTATCAAAATATTAATTTACTTGGAAACGTTGGATATTTATATAAAGTCCAAAGGGTTAAACTTTAGATATAAGGATTGGGAATTCAAAAGTTGTAAATATATTTATTTGTCAATTTCTTTAAAATTGATAAATAAATTAAAAAGAGATCAAAAGCCCCGTGGGATAAAATAAAAGGAATACTGACAGAGGAATACCATTAGCAGTTCGTGGTTTTGATTCATGGTTTTAATAAAGGAAAAACTATATAAGGAGAAGAGAAATAGAGAACGAGGCGCGCATCGTAAGGGTTGTGAACGAAAAATTTCTCCAAGGAATATCTGTATGGGAGAGCTTTGTTCTTAACTGATAAATCTGAAACTATGATGCACCCATGGATAGAATGATCTGACGATGATGAATCTCTGGTTTTGAATGACAGATGAAATCATGAAGAACTGGTGTGAGTGTACTGAATGAATAAGTCTGGTATGTCATGTGAAAATTGGTGGATCTTGTATGAAAATTGATGAAATGTGGTCCACAGTAGTGTTGAAGGTCGAAGCCTTCAGTGAGGGGGTTGTAGCTCCCTTCCAGTGGTAGCTGGTAAATGAGAGTAGGGGGTAGTAGCTCCCTTCCAGGAGAGGCTGGTAAACGAGAGCAGGGGGTAGTAGCTCCCTTCTAGGAGAGGCTGGTAAATGAGAGAAGGTTGTAGCCTTCTACAGGTGGGTGCCTGCGTGCTGTTATAATTCTGCACTAGCATATATTGTAAGAAGTTTTCTCTATAATAAATATTGAAGACTGAGATTACAGCAGCGGTGGTTTTCTCCCGAATTGGGTTTCCACCTTAAATCCTGGTGTTCGTATGTGTTGTTTATGTCTGATGGTTTGTTCTGTTATTTATGTTCATGCTTAATTCTTATCTGATGCAATGCTCTAAGTAAAGACATAATAAGATATCTGGACATACATGTTGGATGCAGTACTATAACATATGGTTTTAAGAGAAAGAAAAGAAAAATTGTTCAGCCCTAAATACTGATTCACCCCCCCTCTCAGTATTTTTCCCAACAATTGGTATCAGAGCAGGTCCTTCTGAAAAAGCTTAGCCGCTAGAAGGAAGATCAAGATGAGCAATCAAGATGGAACAACATCTATCAGGCCTCCGCTCTTTAACGTAAACAATTTAATCTTCTCGAAAACAAGGATGAGATCCTATCTTCAGTCTCTGGGAGCAGAGGTATGGGCAATTGTTGAAGGAGGATATCAATATCCAGCTACAGTACCAACAGATCCGACGGAAAGAAAGAATTATGAAACAAATGCAAAGGCGGTCAATGCTCTATTGGGAAGTCTAACTGAATCAGAATTTGTCAAAGTCAGCAAATTCGAATACAAATAAAAGACAATATGGGACAAAATTATTCTAAGTTATGAAGGTGATGCAAAGGTAAAAAGTGCTAAACTCCAAACTCTCGTAATTCAATATGAGAATCTAAAAATGGATAATGAGGAGAGCATTTCCAATTTCTTTTTACGTCTTGATGATATTGTAAATCGTATGAGAAATATGGGAGAAACAATAACCGAATCTACTTTGGTTGAGAAAGTCCTCAGATCACTAACGACAAAATTTGAGTCAAAAGTCTCTGCTCTTGAAGAAAAGGTGATCTTTAAAATTCATCGTGGTAACTTCACAGTATACTAACTTCATATGAAATGAGAAGAGAGGACCATCAAGTCAAAGAAGTACTTTAGAACTTACAAAAGGGAAGGAAGTACAAAAAAACAGAAGGATCAGGATATATCTCAGAAGAATATGAGATAAAATTTGTAAATAAACTTCAACTTGGCATAGGATGGTTCAGAGGTAAGCTTCCTTTCAAGTTTTTGATTGTGGAAGAGTTGGTCATTATGCTGCTAAGTGTCCTTATAAAGAAACACATAAAAAAAGAAAGGAAGTATAAAAAAGGAATAAGAATTGTTTTAGCACTAGAAAGAGTTACTATACTCATGAAGACAGTGATGGGTTATCTGATAGTGAGGAAGAATGTGAACAAGGCCTTAGACTTCTCATGGCATTTGAAAAAGAATCTAGAGAAGAAAAGGATACTTTTGTGGATTCTCTAGAAGACAGTGATTTTCTTGATGAAAACAACAACTCAAAATATTCTAGAAGAGAGCAAATAGCTACAGAAACTCAAAATCACCAAAAAAAAGGAGAAACACAATGAGAAATTAGAGTGTGAAGTAGTAAGTCTAAGAAAAGAACTTGGGAAAGTAAAGACTCTGAATCTTAGATTTGCTAAAGGATCTGAAACCTTAGATGAGATTATCAAGGTACAACGTTCTCCTCTTATAAAGACAGGTCTTGGATATATCGGAGAATCTTCTCAATCTTCAGCACCAAATTATCTAAAAGCAGTTACAGCTGGTTTACAACATGCTGCCACTCAGCAAGGGGATAAAGAATCTTTACAGGTAAAGCATGATCATCTCAATTCAAAGAACACTAATAGGAATAAGTCTTCAAAGAGACACCAATCAATAGGTAAATTCATGTAGAATATTTTATGATCACAGAAATTTCTTCTTGAATGGACAATGTTTCTCATGTCACAATTTTGGTCATAAAATTGTTCAATGTGTTGCATATAAAAGCATCATGACAAGAGAAGCAAGAAAGTAAAGGATTGATATTGAAACAAAGAATAATACTTATAACAACATTTCTCCTCTTAAAAATGAAGTTGAATGTGCTTATTGCAATAACTTTGGCCATGAATAATCTGAATGCAGGAGCGAAGTTCAGCCAAAAGAACATGTTCCTTCAAGATCCAAGGTATGGAAAAAGAAGGAATTACAGGTTGAAAATTGTGGCATAGCGTTATTTGCAGAAGATGAAGAAAACCAATGGTACATTGATAGTGGATGCTCAAAACACAAGACAGATGACAAAAACAAACTTCTTGCATATAGTGCTCTAGAAAAAGAAAAGAATGTTACATTTGGAAATGATACTCATGTTGTCATTAAGGGAAAAGGGTCTCTTTTTCTAAAAGAAAAGGTGAAAGCTAATAATGTTATGTATGTGGATGGATTAAAGCATAAACTGTTAAGTGTAAGTCAAATGTGTGATCAAGGAACTGAAGTTGTCTTTAGTTCAAAAGAATGTGTGGTTCGTGATCTTGATACAGGCAAAACAATCATAAAAGGAAAAAGAACTCCAAGCAACCTATATGTATTGAAGAACTGCAAAGAACAATGTTACTTGAGTAAATCTTCAGAAAACTGGCTATGGCATAGAAGGTTGGGGCATCTGAGCTTCTCTCAAATCAACAAATCAAGCATACTTAAAGTTGTTCGTGATCTTCCCAATATTACTCTACCTGAAAGTATCATATGCAAATCTTGCCAATTCGGTAAGCAAACCAGAGTGCAATTTAATGCCAAGGAAGGATCATCAAGTAAGCCCTTTGAACTCATTCATACTGAAATATGTGGACCTATGAGGAAAAAGTGACCACGTGGTGAAGAATACTATATCCTATTCATTGATGATTTCTCTAGAATGTGTTGGATTGGGCTGCTTAAACACAAAGATGAAGCATTTGAGAAGTTTCAGATCTTCAAAGCACTAGTTGAGAATAAATTAGATCTAAAAATCAAGTGTCTCAGATCTGATCGAGGAGGAGAATATACATCAGATGAATTCCTTGAATTTTGTGAACAGCATGGCATAAAAAGAAAGTTTTCTGCAGTTGGCACTCCACAACAAAATGGTGTTGCAGAAAGAATGAATAGAGTCACTAAAACATGTGGCTAGAGCTATGCTTTGATGATTCCGTAACACCTAACACATTTTGGGGAGAAGCAGCACATACAGCAGTCAACATTCTCAACAAAGCACATGTTCGTGTAAATAGTGATAAAACTCCATATGAACTCTGGTATGGTAATCCTCCTACTATAAAGCATTTTAGAATTTTTGGGAGCAAATGATTTATCAAGAATAATGATGAAAAAATTGGCAAGTTTGAACCCAGAGTAGATGAAGGAATATTTCTTGGTTAATCCTCTAGGAGTAGGGCATATAAATGTTACAATACAAGACTTTGGAAGATTTTTGAATGTATTGATGTTGTTATTGATGAGTCTCCTACAGCTCCAAAAGAAGAAAAGAAAACAACAGATGAAGATGATGATGACACATATCCTTTTACATCAAATAGTAATGATACAAACAGTGAACTCATTGAAGAACCCGAAGATGATTTGTCTGAAAAGGCTCCATCCAAATATGTTCAAAAGAACCATCCAGAATCTCAAATTTTGGGAGAAAATGGATCAGGTGTACAAACAAGAAGGACTCTTGTGGGATCCTCTAGCAATCTGGCATTTCTGTCCACTATTGCACCACACAATGTCAGTGAAGCTAGCAAATATGAATGTTGGATTCAAGCCATGAATGACGAGCTTGATCAAATTGAAAAGAATCACACTTGGGAATTAGTACCAAGACCTCATGGAAAAAATGTCATTGGAACTAAATGGATATTCAAAAACAAGTTAAATGAGAATGGGGATGTTATAAGAAATAAAGATAGACTTGTTTGCAAGGGGTATGCTCAACAAGAAGGTAGACTTTGAAGAAAAAGAAACCTTGCTCTCTATAGCCGTACTTGAAGCTATAAGAATGTTTCTTGCTTTTTCAAGCTTCCAACAAATCAAAGTTTATCAAATGGATGTTAAATCCTGCTTTTCTCAATGGTGATCTAGAAGAAGAAGTTTATATAGAAAAACCAGAAGGATTCATTTTGGGAAATGATGAAAAACTTGTTTGTAGACTTAAAAAGGTCTATATGGTCTGAAACAAGCTCCAAGGGCATGGTACTATCGTCTTGACAAATATCTCCATCAACAAGTTTTTTCAAAGGGGTCTGCTGATAGCAACCTATACACAAAAACTGAAGACAAAAAACTATTGATTGTGGTTGTATATGTTGATGATATCATTTTTGGAAGTAATGAAGAGTCTATGAGTTAGAGATTTGCTTCTGATATGCAGCAAGAATTTAAAATGTCTCTACTTGGGGAACTAACATTCTTTCTTGGCTTGCAAGTGCAAAAAGCAACAAATGGCATATTCTTATCACAAGAAAAATATGTTAATAAAATTTTGAAGAAGTATGGCATGGAAGAGTGCAAACATGTAAGTACACCAATTATAACCAGATGTAATCTCAGTTCTCATGATGATTCTCCCACAGTGAATCAACCAGAATACAAATCTATGATAGGAAGTCTACTTTATCTCACAGGGACTAGACCAGACATTATGCATGTAGTTGGGATTGTTGGATGATTTCAAGCTAATCCAAAAGAGTCTCACCTTCAGGCTGTGAAAAGAATATTCAAATATCTACAAGGAACTCAAGATTTTGGACTATGGTATCCAAAGAATTCTGATCTTACTCTTGATGCATACACTGATGCAGATTGGGCTGGAAGTGTTGATGATCAGAAAATCACTAGTGGTGGTGCATTCTATATGGGGCCCCGGTTAGTATCTTGGTTCAGCAAGAAGAAAATCTCTATTGCCTTATCTACAACAAAAGCAGAATATGTGGCTGCAGCATCATGTTGCACTCAACTTCTCTGGATGATGCAAACCCTACAGGACTTTCAAATCAAATGTTCACCTCCTATATCCATTATGTGTGATAATACAAGTGCCATCAGTATCTCAAAGAATCCTATTATGCATTCCAAGACCAAGCACATTCCCATCAAATATCACTTCTTACGTGAACAAGTGCTTGAACAAAAGGTGAAATTGGAGTATGTTTCCTCCAAAGAACAAGTTGCTGATATATTTACAAAACCTCTACCCAGGGAAGCGTTCGACTATTTCAGACAGAAACTGGCAGTAGTCTCTGCCATGCAGAGGACCAGGTCTACTTAAATACAGAAGATTAAATTGGGTATGAGGTGCTGTTGGGCATCTCTGAATGCACAGGCTAAGGGGGAGCATTGGTCATGTGAAAAGAATGCTTTGTTGGCATACTAATTATTTGTTGTAGTCTGATCTCATTGTATAAGTCATTTCTGTTATCTCATCAAATACTATGTTTGAATATGCAGCATGATCTCAGGGGGAGCATGGTATTTTCAGTACAAAGGATCTCGATCAACCCTTTGCCATTGATGTTAAAGGGGGAGGAAAAGAAAAGCAAAGCAGGGCTTCTATAAGACAAATAGAGGAAGAGTATTACTGAGGAAGAATATTGCCATCAATGCCAAGGGGGGAGATTGTTGGCATATTGTCATTGATGGCAAAGGCTTTGGCTACAAGGGAGAATCTGATCAGAAGAACAGAGGAAGTATCGGTCAAGGAGCAGAGACAAGCAGAGACAGAGTAGGAAGAAGGGAAGTCGAGGTGTAAAAGAGGATATATGTTGGGAAATTTCCTGTTCGGATTCTTAGGGTATGATCTGGAACAATACAACACGGTATGGAAACTGTACATTGGTGCCTGTGGAACTAGAATGGAGCATGAAGAGGCGGAACCACGAATCAAGAATGAATTTAAGGTCGCAAAGGGAATCTGGTGTGAATTTCTTGTGTTATATATTATGGATATGATCCCTGTTACGAAGATTGCATCAAACTAGTGTCAAGCCTCAATAAACAAAATGATGGGTTAATCTATTGATGAAGAGCGCAAGCGATGTCACAGTAAATAAGGAATGAAGCCCCTGCAGTGTTAATCGATCCGTTCACCGCATTAACTAACAAAAGTCTTCATGAAGAATTGTGATAAAAATTAGTCAATTTACAATAATCGAGTAGGGGGAGTGGAATCTTGAGCGAAGAAGGTAGAACCTTGCGAGAGGAACAGTAACGGCAATTTCCGGTATTTATCGCATCGCTCTCGACGGGCAAGCGATATTCAAGAGGTTGGGAGCGATTCCATAGAGTGCTCGACATGCGTCCCTGTACGACGTCACAAAACCACTTTTCATCGTGCGTTATATTTCGACCTAGGACGCCCAGCGATATCGTTGTGTGTCATTGATCTGGGAAGGGGTCATCGGACAGTCATCATTTGTTGAAGGTGCGCGAAGATTAACATAGGTATGGCGGGCCATCGCATGTTAACTTTCGGCATCAGAGGTCGAGCGATATGAATATACTCCGTTGATCTAGAAGCTTGCTAATCTAACGGTGATCGGACGCTGGACTTGTGCGAAATTTACTTATGGTACCGTGCGCGTATTGGATTGGCTATTGACTATATATGTGGGCCCGGGGTCAAAGGTTTATCGAAAGATTAATTTACTTGGAAGCGTTGGATATTTCTATAAAGTCCAAAGGGTTAAACTTTAGATATAAGGCTTGGGAATTCAAAAGTTGTAAATATATTTATTTGTCAATTTCTTTAAAATTGATAAATAAATTAAAAAGAGATCAAAAGCCCCGTGGGATAAACTAAAAGGAATACTGACAGAGGAATACCATTAGCGGTTTGTGGTTTTGACTCATGGTTTTAATAAAGGAAAAACTATATAAGGAGAAGAAAAATAGAGAACGAGGCGCGCATAGTAAGGGTTGTGAACGAAAAATTTCTCCAAGGAATATCTGTATGGGCAAGCTCTGTTCTTAACTGATAAATCTGAAACTACGATGCACCCATGGATAGAATGATCTGACGATGATGAATCTCTGGTTTTGAACGACGGATGAAATCATGAAGAACTGGTGTGAGTGTACTGAATGAATAACTCGTATGTCATGTGGAAACCGTGATCCAAAGATGAAAATTATTTAAATGTGGTCCGCAAAGAGTGCCGAGGGTCGAAGCCTTCAAGTGAGGGGGTCGTAGCTCCCCTTCCAGAGTAGCCGGTAAACAAGAGAAGGGGTGGTAGAAGTTCTTCCAGAGAGGTCAATCGAGAGCAGTAGTAGCCTTGAGAGGCCGGTAAATGAGAGAAGGTTGTAGCCTTCAGCAGTGGGTGCTCGTGTCGGCATAAGTCTCGCACCAACATATATTGTAAGAAGTTTTCTCTATAATAAATATTGAAGTCTGAGATTGCAGCAGCGGTGGTTTTGTCCCGAATTGGGTTTCCACCTTAAATCCTGGTGTTCCTATGTGTTGTTTATGTTTGATGGTCTGTTCTATTATTTATGTTCATGCTTACTGCTCATCTGATGAATGAATGATGCAATGCTCTAATTAAAGACATAATAAGATATCTGGACATACATGTTGGATGCAATAATGTAGCATATGGTTTTAAGAGAAAGAAAAGAAAAATTGTTCAGCCCTAAATACCGATTCACCCCCCTCTCAAACATTTTTCCCAGTCAGGGAGTGAAAGAAAGTGTCTCTAATGGTTCATAAATGACAGAGTAAATGTTTTTACCTTTGATACCATGCAAGGCCCAAGAAAAAATATATTTAAGTCTAACTCTGCGTTTACATTAACTTTCTGAACTCCTTGGTTGCTTTTGTTGACTTTTAGGCTTTTTAGGTAGGCTTGTAATAACTTCTAAGCTGTCTTTACAAATATCTCTAACTGTAATAACTTTATGTGTCTTTTTGAGGAAAATTAGGCTGGTAGGTGGCATTTTGGTCCTTTGGAAGAGTAATTGCTTCAATGATTTGTCATTTGAATCTTTTCCTCTATTGATCTGTCAGTTTAGTGGCTTTAACTCTAATTAGGCCTTGATTATGCTTTTTAGACTATATCTATCATATTTCTACTTTGGTCACTTTCCTGACTGTATTTTTAACCTTTGTTCACAATCTCAGTCTTTGTCCTTAATCACTTCTTAACCTTTATCCTTTCATCGTGATTAAGTATTTAATCCTTTGTTTCTTCACTTCTTCATTAATCTTCTCTGTCTTCATGTCTGCAGGGGTTTCTTGCTATGTTGGAGGGTTTTATGAGTCTACTAATGTTCATGAAGCATTGGTCAAATACATAAAAGCCATGGTAAAATCCCTTCTTGCATTTTTCTATCCTAGGATCGTCATCCTGAGGTTCTGCAACCTTTAAACTTGTTGTTGGGAGGGCTTAGCTCATTTTTCCGCCATTAAAACTGAAAACAAACAAAAAAAAATTAATAAAAACCTGCATTTTTGGGTTTTACTGCGTTCAGAGGCTCGAGGGAGGTAGAGGAGCGATGCGGGGGAGGAATATGCATAGAAGAGAGGGGTTCCATGGCGAAACCAGACGAAACAACCAAATTTTTTTAATATTGGCATGGAAAAATAGAAGGTGGTTTCGTGAAACCAGAGGTGGTTTTCATGTTGGATGCAAGTGGTAAGTGGTTTTGGGTTGAATGAACGTGATTCCACTAAGAAGAGGATGTGTGTCCAACTCAAAACCGCTTTTTTCGCATTGAAAATGCGTGTTAAAGCATTTTGCTGAAATGGGCACGAAGTTGAACGAGGGCTGTCAGATCTGGGGGAGCCAGATAGACAGTGGTGGGTGAGCATGATGGGAGGATATGCGTGGTGGCAGGGGATATTGGAGGACAGGTGTCGGATGGGAATGGGTCGTCAAGAGGATAGTGGAAGGTGGGCCAGCGGGTGATGAAATCCTTTTTTGGGAGGTGAAAAGGTTCTTTGGGTGGGGTTAAATGGTGAGAGTGGGAGATGGCCATTAGATTAATAAGATCAACGGTGGGAATTTAATCTGAGTGAATGGCTAAATGGAGATTGGGAAATGAAAATGAAGGGGAGGGAGGCTCGATTACCGTTGGATCGATGAGATCAACGGTCAGGATGGTTTGGAGAAATAAGTGAAGCAGGGTGGCAGAAAATTGGATGAGGGTTTTTAGGAACGGACGGAGGAAGTGGTCCTGTGGGGGTTAGAGAGGACCGAGGCTAGGGTGAGAAAGGGATCAGGGATAGTGGGTGGTCGCAGCTCCAAATAATATGAAATAGAAGGGGGTAGGGCTTAAACTAAAAAAGGGGCTTAAGGCCTATTTTCTCAATAGTCGGACTTAGGCCTAAAACAAAGGTTTCTTGGCATTTTTTGACAGTTCTGATAGGAATGAAAAGAGGGTTTTTAACCAAGTAAATGGTTTTTATAATGGTTATGTTGGGTATGTGTTATTTATTGGTGTGTTATATTCTTTCCACGGTAAGTCGCACGCGGAGGTAGAGGCGATAGCCCCACTGTAATGGCGCATGTGGGAATGCAATGGGGCGGTAGCCCACGCCGAGGTCGAGAGAGGGCGATTGCCCGGCGAAAATGTTTGGTCCTATCCAATGGGTGATGGCATCAAGGCACATGCATGGTTTTCACCTTGGTATTGAGTACGATGGTTTTATTTATTATTTTGTAGATACGGTCAAGGGAACTATGGTTATGTTCTAATCCAGGGTTAATGGATTGGAGTTTATGTATGCTTCGGCATGTATATATATGTGTTGTAACACTAAAAGGAATATAATGAAAAATCAAGCTGGTCGTCCCGATTTGGGATCCAGGGGAAAATCTCTATGTTTATCTGTTTTATGTTTTATGCTCTCGCTATTGTTTATTTTCTGTTATAAGATTCGTGTGTATATAATTTCTGTTCAGGGTTAAAACCTACAGGTTAAAAAGGGTTTTTTATGGGAAAATGAGGGTAAATGAGGGAGAAAAAGGGGATTTTTAGGGGAAAAATGAGTGGTTAGGATAGGTAAAAATGGATGAAAAAGTGGGTGAAAATGAATCTATGGGATGATGGAAAACGGCTTTTAAATACAGTTTCTTTTGTCTTGGCAGGGTAACTTCGAGTACTTTGAGTGAAGATTTCAGTGAAATGACTTCTTGTGGATTAATGAACACAATGGACTCTTCAAGAAATCACAGTATTTCATAAAATTTGTTTCTTGAAAGCCTAAGAAACTTTTTAGCCATCATTAGGTATAACAGAATTTATAGATGGCTAACAGTATATACACTCATTTAAGTTTATTTTTATGTTTGTAGATGGAAAGTGAAGAAGAAGAAAACAATCAATGCCGTGAACACAACATTCCTGAAAATAACCCAACTCATGGAAGTAGCTCCAGCAATTACAACAGTTCAATCGAAGAATGATGATCACTATGTAATTTGCATATCAAAGCAAGGTGTTTTATTTTTTGAAATATGTCTGTGAGATCAGACATTTTGTTTAATGTAATGGACATAGTGTCCCAATTGAAAGACAAAGGGATACGAATAATTGTCCCATTTTGTATCATAAAGACTGTCTTATATATATATATATATATATATATATATATATATATATAATCATAAAATATGTTTTAATTTATTCTATTGCATTGTCCATTGTCACTATTGTGTTCTCCATTGTTGTTCTCAAATGCACTAATAAAAATTTGATTCATATGAATATTGTTATAAGATTATATATATGTGTTTAATTTTGATGAATAATGAATTTAAAATAACCACAATAATTCTGATATGATATAACAAATTAATCTAAATAGCACATTCAAATGCATTAATAAAAATGTAATTAATATGAATATTGTTATAAGATGTGTCGACTTTTGATGAATAATGAATTTAAAACAATCGCAATAATTGGATTGTCAGAGGAGGATGTTTCTAAAAAAAAGGAAGATGAAAACCAGTGCCTTTATGTGTCTATACGCACCGGTGCATTTATGATTCTATGGGCACCGCACTAATACTGATTCCAGTTATAAATATCGGTGCATTTGTGTGATACTGCACACTGGGGCGTTTATGTATCTATAAGAACTGATGCATTTGTAGATGCCATGTGCATCGCACGAATACCAATACCAATTATAAATCTCAGTTCCTTTCTATGATACGGAGCACCAGTGCCTCATAAAGATACACGCACTGGTGTGCTTATACGACCTATGGTCACCGCTCAAATCCCAAGACCAATTACAATGGCCCCATGCATTGTATCACCAACACCAGGCATGATGTTGTTGTTTTCCTTAACGGCCTGGTGCATTCTCCTTCGACTTCCCAGTGCGTTGTCTACCAATAAACACCGGTGCGTTAAAACATGATAATGGCACCGATGAAAAAACATCTTTAATAACCTCCGGCGTCCCTTTTTTTTATTTGTGTTTAATTTCCGTTAAAAGATCCTCCAAAACCTCCGATACCAGAAACAGACGTGGTAGCATATGTTTTTTTGACAATTTTGGCCAATTTTATAACACTAAAACCCTCCTTTATAACCTCTGCTAGAGGGTCTTTTCCTTGTAGTGTTGTAGTGTGTTTTTCATCTTTAATAGTCAACAAATTCAAAGGAACGTTTTCTAGTCTCTTGTTTCTATATGCTTGAAAAGCTTCATCATCCTCTTGACTTAATTGAATAGAAATGTATTTGATAATATCAGAGAAATTTTCCATGCCTTGGAAGAAGTCATCAAATTCATTTGCTTCCTTTACAAAAGGCTTCATTTTTAACTCTACGATGTAATTTTTGATCACATGTTTGGGATCATATAATCTTCCTGGCATAAATGCCAATTTCAATAACTGAATCTTAGGAACCTCTTTGGATGTGTGGCCAATATTAGCCAGAGAAAAGGTGCTGCACTATAGAGGGAAAGTAGGCCAAATAGCCTTTTTACCATCCTTTAGATATTTTGTGACACTGTTGACAAGGTGATAGGCTATTTCTTTCGCAAGTAATTTATCTGGAACATAGTAAGGTAAACATGGGGAAGAGCATAACTCCAAAATACTCCAATATATGTGAGATTTTCTTCGGAAAACCATCTAGCTACTGGAAGAATATCTACATTGGCTTCTTCAGAAACTCTAGGAGCCTTTTTGTTGAAAATCATTTGATGTATGGGCAATATGACTCCATAGAAGATTTTATAGAAGTGTAAGTGGAACTTAGAATCCCAAAGTTCTATGTGGTAGATCTGAATTGGGGTAGGGTTTTTGGTAGTCCATTTCCAACCCATGGTAGGAAAATTAGAAGTAAAATAGATAGCGTCCATGACATAGGCAGACATATAAAAATAAGGTATTTCTCTGAGTGAAGAACTTCTTTTATTCCTATATTCAGTTAGATGCTTGGCTAGGTAATTGGATAAAATTTCTGCCCAACTTAAGATAGATGAATTGACGATTGCGTCAATTAGGGGAACCCAATCTCTTGAAAATATAGTACTCTCAGGCTTGGAAAATATTCTACACAACATACCAGTGGCATAACAATAAGGATTAGGAATTTTTGCAATTGGGTATGTACCAGACTTATCTTGCTTTAATTTTCCTTCATTGTCCTTCCTTTCATGGATCACTTTGAAAAGATCTGGATGTTTTTCTTTGAAATTCTGCACATATTTATTGTCATATTTCTTCTGTGGGGTTGGTAGGTGATACATTGCTATTAAATCCTCTTCTTTGAAAGAACCTATAGTTTCTCCTCTCGCATTCTTGAAAATTCTATCTTCAATGTTTAAGTGGTAAATTTCCCACTTAACCATGTCTGTATAAGGAAGAATATTTGGTCTTGTAGCTATCCTGTGAATGTATGAGCATGCAACGTCAAAAAGGGTTGCATCAAAGGTAGAAACAGTGCCTGTTGTAGAAACTATGTTTATCACCCTTGGTCCTTCTTATTTGAAGAGTTTATACATTTCCTCCCATGTCGAACTACCGCAGTCTTTGTTACAGACAGTGTCTGAAAATAATGAAGACATATCTATGTCTTCTTTGGATGACGTTTGAGAAATTTCTTTGCCCCTTTTTCTCATTTTGAACTTCTTCAATCCGGTAATTGGTTTCTTGAGAGCGAAGTGAATTTAACACATAAGGAGTATTATGAGAGTAAATCAATCATTTACTTTGAACACAAGTGAGAAGATGTCAATCTATCAATCATATTTCATAATTCCTAATTTAATATTTCACATGGCTTCACATGTAATATCTATCAATCATTTTAAAGCTGTTAAGATCTTAAATTCCATTTGATATGACACAAGATGTTTTCACACGCTGAATTCATTTAATACGCAAATTGCAATCATTCCTTATAATATTTCATGATGCTTGAACCTTAAAGGTTGTGAAATGATATCTGCGCAAATCACAGATCACAAATTTTATAGGATAGCTTTTGAGTATATATTATAAGTTGTGGGAAATGTGAATTGTGAAAAACTTAAAGTGACCGCGGTAGTGAAAGATTTTATATTTCCTATTTTATTTGCTTGTCGGGTCCGCAGTTATCGCAACTTATATCATTTGCTTCTTAAATCTTCATTGATTAAATAAAGTGCGATGCAAAAAGAAAAATAAAATGATGATTTGATGTTTTTACAAGGTTTTGATTATTTCTTCGGAAAGGCTTCGAGCGCATTTCACAATTCGCATATTTTACAATTAATAATTCTTTTTGAAATAAGATATGTAATATGCGATGTGCTTTAAAGAAAAACATAAAATTTTATTCTCTAAGTTTTTATTTTACGAAATTATAAAAATAATTTCCAATTTATTTATAAAGGGTCCCTATTTATAAAAAATAAATGGGGGATTTTTGTATAGCACAATAGGTTAAAACCTACAACTATCAACAATGAATTGCAGTGGGGAACCATTTAACCACATCTGGGAATGGAAGAGGCAATTCCCTTCTTATGGATTTTTGGGTTCTTCCTTCTAGATCTTGGTGGTGGAAAAGATGGAACTCGGCTCCACATTGATAATCTGCTTCCATTTTTCATTTCCCTTGTTGAATTTTGACTAAGAATTGGAACATGCATCTCATTCGGAAGCCTCTAGCTTGGTCGCCAATGACTGCTTGGCCTGAAAATCACTTGTGTTGTGAGTGGAGCTCTTATGGAACTCACAAGACTTTCCCGTGTCCTTATTTTGATTCGTGGTGTTGTTCATTTCTTGCGGCTTCGACGGGTTTTTTGAGCCCCCCCGCCATGGCCTTGTCCTTTTTTTGTGGTTTGGGGCGTCTTTCCATCACTTCTGATTCAGAGATCCAAATTCTTGCTTCTTCTGTTTGAATTTCTGCTCAATCTTGGCAGCATACCGGTATGTTGCACCAAGCGAGGAGATGTCGAGGAACTCCATTTCCTATTGGATGTATATCAACATAAAAATACATAAATTAAGCACAAAATGTTTCACTGAATCTTTGATACCCAACTTTGGGCACATGGTATGGAATAGATTTGTCAGCTTATGTACATCTTGATCCATTTGTTGCTACAACGTAATCCATTATATGTCCTTGTCCTCATAGCTCACCATAGGGTAGTATTGTTCCTTGATGGTGTCTTGGAAATAATTCCAAGTGGGTGTGACCGAGAACATGAATGATTCCCCCTCATTCTTTTGCTCATAGTAGGTAAAAAAGCCAGTCTTGGACATGGGGGGAAGCTTTGAGGAGTGCAAAAGTAATATTTTCACGATTGGAAAGTAATGAACTGAAAAATATCCTGCTAATACATTCAACCATCTATTTATAGCATCTACATATATTTGGCCCTCAGATATGGGAATTTCGAAGTTAACTTGTACCTTAAAAGTAGTGGCGCCTCCGGAGTGACTACCAGATGAAGATGCATCACCAATGGGTAGCCGTCGAAGGATCTCATAAATGTTATCCCTCATTCAATTCCTCTATTTTTTGAGGGCCTCCTCAAGAAACATTTCGATAGGGTCTCCTGCTCCATCGTCTTTATTTTCCTCTGCCATTGGAGACCGTCAAGGTTGGTGAGGCTAATATTGCAACGGTTCAACAAGATCGAGCCCTAACTCCTTATACCCAACTTCGTTGGGGATATGCAAAGAAATATTGAGAAAGAGAAGACCACATAAACAAAAATATGCAGTAGAAAATATACTTCATTTCATTAGTATCAAATAACTGAAATAATCTTACAGAAAAAATGAAAATAAATTAACTCGAGCGATGGTAGCTTATCTCTGAGATGAGATGTGGCATCTATGTAATGTTCCCAATTGGGGAAGCAACAATATTTGAACATAAAGATTGAAAGTAGTAGTATCAATCAATCCATAAACATGTGAGACCAATATGGAGCTACTTTACTATGTATAAGAACAAAAATTCAATATAAAATAGTGAGGCACAAATCATATGATATGAGAAAACAAGCCTCCCATAAAAAATCACTCTCAAAAGTGAGATGTTGCTACTATACAAAATGTCGGAGAGCTGCTACAACGAATTCATAGTAGGCATAACTATAGTTGGAGATCATACAATTATATACAAATAGTGATATATTCCTCAATGGATGCTACACATATAGATCTAGGCTTTATATCATCCTTCCAAGGCAACCCAAGAGGGTTTCCGGAAATAAATCAAAATATACAAATGTAAGTTGCAGCCCTAGGGCTGAAGGTTTGTTGCAACAAATGAAATGAGAAGATATTACTGAAGCTGATGTAGAATGAATTAGATATTCTCCAATAGACCCTGCAGATGAAAGGATGTCCCCTCCACTGAAGAAATCAGCTCCCAAAACATATACTACAACTACCCCTGCAACTCCTCCCTAAAAAAATGCAGATCCAGACTGAAACTACACTGTAGGGGATAATATCACCTTTGCCTGATGTCAAATATGTCAATAAAGCTCAGGGGGCTTCATTACTAGCATCCCAATGGAAGGAAACCTTCCTCCACTGAAAAATAGCTTAGAAAACACCCAATACAATTATCCACTGCTGCACCCTGTAACACAACACAACTCTAAGAAGAAACTGCGTTGTTGAAGAAAGTTGTAGCTTGGCCAAATGCTGAAATATGGAAATGTAGTGCAAATACTTCTCCTGGGTAGGCACTCGAAGTCCCTTGAGGATGAAGGTGGGATTCCCTCTCGGGAACACCCTTGTGCTAAAAAACACTACAATCTTAGCTGAACAACTGAAGAGAGCCACAAGTCTTAACAGACCATAAAAAAATAACAATCCAATCATGCCCACAATGGCTACCATCCCCTTCCTTATATTCTTGGTGAGCTTTCTCACCTTGGGCCCCACTCATTAAAGCCACTACTTCCATCCATGTATTCTCCCTCTAGAACTGCGTTTTCCCTCAATGAATGCCACTCCTTCCATACCAACGTTATTGATTTGGTCAAAGTTGACCCAGTCTTCATGCTCCATCCCCTTTTCACACATAACGGTCTTCATTCTAGATATTTAGATGACCTCCATTCACATTAGGATTTTTTTTTATTCCTACTAAGGAGATTTATGGGTCTCCATACCCTCTTATTCTTCTAACTAAGAAGCAAAATCAAAATTTAATATTCCTTAGCTGTAGCCAAATTCGCTCAATATGTATTTTAACTTCCTATATAAGAATAAAATTTATTTTTTTATGAGCCTTTAGTTCAACAACCTTGCAAATTATTATACAATATCTTCTTCATTAACTTTGATATCTCCATCCTCTTCTCATTTTTTATCCACTCTCTTTGGCTTGTTTAGGTTTTTATTTATACTCCAATTCTTATAAGTTTAGTCTTAACACCTATTATTTTTTAATCATTTTTCTCTTTCCCTCTCATCTCAAAAATCCCTTTTAGTTTACATTGGATTTTAATTGAAATGTTTGGTGAATGAGATATATGAACACAAAAAATAATATCATCATTGTTGTAGGGATAAATTTTAAGTTAGGATTTATATAGTCTTTTGAATAAACGAAAAATTGTTTCAAAGAAGAACTAATTTTGAAAAGGTCAAACTATTCACTTGGCCAATGTGACTTGTTGTGAAACCACGCAAAGATTCAAACTTTTTCACTAGTAAAAATTGGGGTTATAGAACAATAGATCATGTTTATCACACACCCTTCAATCCTATGCCAAAATGGTTAAGTTTTTTCATTTTGTAAACATGTGTTGGGGGGAGAGTGAAGAGAGATGATTTCTTGTGGGACTAGATTACTTAGGAAATAGGTATATTGAAGTGTATAAAACCCTAATCACTTTCCTTCTTGTCAAATTCACACTTAATTTATTGGTACACAAATTAGGCTCCCTTGAGGTTTAATTTCATACCTTTTAATTGTTTATATGTTAAGCATGTAACATTTCATACCTTTTAATTGTTCACATGTTAAGCATGTAACATTCAGGAGAAAAAATATGGGAAACTACAAAAATAGTTGTGGTTTATTAATGTAGCTAATATAGAGTGAGGATTATGATACTAAACAATATTTCCACTCTTTATGCCATATGTGTGAACAATAATACTATTGAAATAAGTGAATCAAAAGCCAAGGGAAATATGAAGTTGATAAATGAAAGTTTTGAAGAGTTAATGCTACTATGAAGAGATAATTTGCAATGTATTAAAAAAAAAACATAACAATAACAAGGATTCCATGGGCTCTTGCACAACCAATGAATGTATCTACCTTGATTCTAGTTACACAAGTTATCACTTCACCGGATCTTCGAGGTTGAGAAGAGACCAGCAAAGGTAACCACAGACCAATATTTCGCCAAGTAGCTATCCCTACTAGGCTAGAGAGGGATCTCTCCACGAGATCACAACCAACATGACTAGATAAAGAGGATTTTAGGCTAGGTATAGTAGCACTAGGGTTTGGTTGAATAATGTTTAGGTGATGGATGGTGAATAGGTCATAGAAGAACTAGGTCAGGGAAAATAAGGATCAAAATTGTAGAGATATGATGGGGCAAGGTAGGTAAGCACTTTAACACATTAAGGTATCTTGATGGAGTGGATTAGAATACTAGGGTTTCAAAAAAGAGCATTGGAAACATGAACTATTTTCAATTAGAAGAAAGATGAAACAAAACTGTAACTATTCCTCCAAAATAGAGCATAAGCTAATGAATTTCGTCTTTCTAACTCAGGAATAAATTAGATACAGAGATGCCATGAATACGGATATCAAAATACATTCAACCATTTGCAAACATTAGAAGAAAAAATGTCAAATCACATTACCACAGGTATCTCGTCAAAATAGCTGCAACTCGGCTTGTTATTTCTTACCAAAAGTGTGATTACAATAGTGTTAAATGATCAAATTCTACAACATCCAACCCTTGCAATGAGAAAGTAAATGAAAGATAGACAAAAAATGAGTTCTCCCACTCTCAAGTTCGAATCCATGACTTGTGGAGATGATCCCCAAAGTTCTCAACTGGAATCCTAGTGATTATGGAGGTTAGCCATCTCATTCTTATCATTCATGAAATTGATTCACTTTGATGAAAATTACATATTTACATGATCTATCTACCCCTAGTAACTATTTATGACATAATTACATTTACATTTCATCGTTACATCATTAAAATTTCATTAAATCCATCCATTAACTATTTTTTTTTGAAAATTATGGAGAAAATAGAAAACTACAAAAAGCACAGCATGCTTGGAAAAAGCACAGCATGCCTGGGAAAAAGTGCATCATGGGCCTTTAAACTAATTTTTTATTGCCTTGCTGAAGTCCAAATTGAGCCCAAGATGGCTCATTGGAAATCTCTTTCACTCTAGTTGTTAACACTATCCTCAAGCAGTCAAAATGGTTAAGTGAAGCTCCTCAAAAATTGAATCTCCTAATATTGCTCCAAAAGCACGGCGAAGGTATGAAAAAGGAGGTAGAAAGGTGGGTTTTGAGAGGTTTTTGACCATTTACACCTATCAAAAGCTCTGTTTTTATGTGCCAGTAGTCAAAATTTTGTGTAGAAATCATTCTGAATCCAAATCCGTAAACCATTTCTAATTTGGTGGCCTCCACAAAATGCACAGCATGGCCCACACTGCGCTTTTTGTAGGCTGACTGTGCAAAAAGTCTTTTTAATTTTTCACAAATTCCAAAAAACTTGGTAAATTGCCTAAAAATATTCAAATTTGGTAGATGAAGTTCTGATGAGGTGTTTCAAACAATTAATGAGGCATCAACAATAATCTCAATTTTATCCTCCTCCTTATGCTTGATTAGGGTTTGCTTGTGTTTCTGCTTCAACTGCTTGATCCTGATGTTGCAAATCATATTTCTAGTGATGTATATGTTTGCCATGTGTTTGAGAATCTCATTTTCCTTGTTGGCCTTATGGATGAGCTTCTCAAGGTGGATGGCAAATCTGTCAAGCAAAACTTCTCTGTCATCATTGATTTCCTTTGCAATTCTTTCCTTAAAATTGATTTTCTCTGTGTCATCTTTCTCTTGCTCCAAAGCTCTCTTAAGACCTCTTGTTTTTTGTCTTGTCTTGGTGGTTTGAGTCTCATCATGGTCAGACTCATCACGTGCCATCACTTCTTTACCTTTGGTATCTTGTCTCTTTGCCTTTAGAAGATCTAACTCCATGAGTACTTGTTTGTCTTTCAGCTGCTTGTTTTCTTGTTCAAGGAAGAATATGACAAATTGTGCTCTACCCATGTTGTCCTGCAATTCTTTGATTGTAGCATCTTTATATTTAATGATCATATTTGATGCTTCATGATCATCTTGGACATCTAATTCCACCAAGTCAAACTCCCTTTCCTCCTCATTAAGGTCTTCCTCCTCTTGATCAACTACCTCTTTCTGCTTTTGATTTACCTACTTTGTTGATGATGAAGGAAAATCCCCTTCCACAATCTGTGGAGAAAACACTTGCCTAGGTCCCCTCTAGTAGATTTTCACATCTTTGGTCTCTTTGAAATTTTTGGTCTCTTTGGCCTCTTTGGTCTCTTTGGCCTCTTTTACCTCTTTGGCCTCTTGGTCTCTTTCACTGTAGCCCTGCTAGATTACCTAGTCCTCTTGTAAGGAATTGATGTTGTTGGTGGAATACGTATAGAAAGTTGAATTGGACCTACAGCGAAGACATCAACCTCAATGAAGGTCTCCCATTATATTTTCAACTAATTAAGGTGGTGAAGGAAAATGATTTTAATCAGAGAGTGATGGAAGAGGTTGTTCATCTGAAGCTCAAAATCTTCGTTTCACACAATGTAGGCCATTTTATCAATGCTTTTGTATAAGTAGTAGGGGATCTTGAGCAATTTCATCATAGATGCATGAGCAAAATAATGTGATAGATGTATAGTATGGATAATATTCCATCAGAAGTGAATTATTTCATGATGATTTTCATGATGGGGGAAAATATGTCCAGCAAGTGACCAAAAGGAAATTGTTTTTTGATGTTATCCTTGTATGGTGCCTTGAGGTAAGTCTCATACAACAGGGCATCAAAATCCTTAGTCTTAAACCATTTTTCACCCAAATTGGGTATCTCTGTTGCTGCTGCAATGATATCAATGGAAATGGTGAAAGTTACCCCTACTATAGTCACTTGGTTGTTTTGGAGGTTGCTGATGAAAACCCTGGTCAAAGTAGGACAACTTTGGAGTCTTTGTACCGTCTCACAAAATTCAAAGAAGCCTACATGCTAGAAACATATGACAACTAAGGGTGATGCCATTAATTCACTAGTGTATTTTGTCTCTAATATCAAAATCCTCCATCTTTTGTTATATGTTTTCTTGTCTTCTTTTGTGGAATTTCTTTCCTCCTCCATTATGTTTCTTTCTTCCTCCATTATGCTTAGTTTGTCTCTGAAAACCCTAGGGAAGAAACATAATAGGAAAGTAGGGTTAGGGGATTGTGATGGGTAAGGGGAAATTTGAGCGAATGTATGAAGGGATTAGGGATTTTAGGGAAGTAATGGGAGGGTGAAATAGTTATGGAAATAGGGTAGGAAATTTGAATTACAGGGAAGTGTTTAGTTTCCTAGGAAAGAACAACACGTGTGATAGGGTTTAGGAAATAGGGCTTGGGAATGGAAAATGAGCGAATGTAATGATAGTGGGGAGTGAGTTAGGTTGTAGGGAAGGTGGATGGGTCCTGGAGAGAATAATTAAGTTTTTTTAAATTATGAACTAGCGTTTCAATTGCTCAAAACATGGCATAAAATGTAATGGAGGGTATACACCATGAAAGTGACACCACAAGCTGAAAGGAGGGGCTATGAATGTACCACTTACTTGAAAATAGTTGTAGAAACCCTGAATTGATGATGAGAACCTATGAAATGAATTTTAGGGACTGTGGATCATTTCTACAAAAAGCACAGCGAGCTGAGGAAAAGCGCAACATGCCCACTACAAAAAGCGCATTACCTGTGGAAAAAGCACAATGATGGACCCTAAACTTGGTTTTGTGAGGAAAAAATTTGTTTTTTGGTTGGGAAACTTGGAGAGATCAATGTTGAAGAGTGAAAATGAGTAACTTTTGGTCTTTGAGGGCCTTTTATACTTGGAGAAATATCATTAAATAGACTTGGACCCACATTTCCTTTTCTGAAAATAAACTTTACATTTTTTATTACCTTTAACATTTGAACTTTAAATTTTGATGGTTTGGGAAAATTGATGAATTTTTGGAACCTTGATCATTTTTTGATGGAAACTTGAGTATTGCAGCTACTTGGAACTCTGAAGTACTTATTACAAATTAGGAACATAAATTAAATTTTTCTTTGAAATCCAATTTACTGATGAAATTTATTTATTCACTCCTTCATTTGTTCGAATTTATGCATGGAATGATGATTTGATGACCTTGGAACCCTTAGACCTAATGGATACTCTGGACTGAATGAATGAAAATAAATGAAATGATCATGGCACTTCAATAATGATGGCACACTCAGCAAAGAGGTGAAATGAGTCAGCAAGTAGTAAAATTTTGAAAGGAGTGAGATCAGACCTAGATCTAGATCGAGTGACCAAATTTTTGCATGATGACCTAATGGGATGAAAAAAATTTCAAAATGGGACCCTAACAAGTCATGATAAGAGTCTATTTGATCACTGGTGGAAGGATGCAAAAAATGACACTAACAACACCATTTAAAATTCTCTCATCCCATGAGATTGGTGTTGTTAGCGTTTTCGCCTTATATATATAAACTGACGCTAACAACACCATTTAAAATTCTCTCATCCCATGAGATTGGTGTTGTTAGTGTCATTTTTTGCATCCTGTCACCAGTGATCAAATAGACTCTTATCATGTCTTGCTAGGGTCCCATTTTGAATTTTTGTTATCCCATTAGGTAATCATACAAAAATTTGGTCACTAGATGTAGATCTAGGGTCTTCATCTCTCTCTCTCTCTCTCTCTCTCTCTCTCTCTCTCTCTCTCTATATATATATATATATATATATATATATATATATATATATATATATATATTTCAAATTCTCTCACCCCGTGAAATTTGAACTTTAAACCTAGTAGAGATTAAACCCCACATAAAGCAACTCGTCTAAACTTCCAAATATACATAATTTATGAAATTTATCCCAAGCTCAGCATTAGAGAATTTTTTAGGTCTAAAATGAGCCTCCTAAGGAATATTTTAAAATAATAGTGGAAATAATAAAATAAGATTATATTACATTGTCACATTTTAGAGGGAAAAAAGAAAAAAACTTTTTTTTTCAACTCATATTTTCAACTTATCTCCCTACGATTTTACTCAAATTTCGAGTAGAAGAACTCATTAGATGCATAATTTAATTCCTCATCCAAGGATTACCCATGTTGCATATTTTTGATGGACCTGGCTACATGAGCAATGAGAAATACATGAAAAACGTGATTGCAATCACATGTTTTCATGTATTTCCAATTTTTTATATAGTAGGGTCCATCAAAAGTATGAAACATGGGTACTCTTTTGATGATAAATCAATTTATGCATCCAAAAAGTGCCCCCACTCGAAATTTGAGTAAAACCATTGGGAGATAAGTTGAAAATACGAGTTGAAAAGAATAGTTTTTAATTTTTTATTATTTTTTAATAGTTTTATTTTTTTACTCCAAAAAGGGTGAATCATCCCCCCATGGTTGACATCATTATATTGAATCCTAATGGTTCTTATAAAGTTGATTTTGGTTGTATTTTTTTGTTTTGAGGCCTATTTTTGACCTCAACATTTCTTTAATGAGCCCTGAGTTATAGGTTTTCATTATTGATTCCTTAATATTTTTCTTTTCCTTCTTCATTTTTGTAGATTAAAAATGATGGAAAATTAATTAATTTTTTGTAGCATTTTTGTTGTGATAAGAAGACTTGAGACTGAATTTTTATTAATAATGTTACATGTTTTGAAAGATTTATGTGTTTTTATCATCCACCTTTTCAATATTTCAAAGGTTATATTTCTTTCTCATACCACCATGCCCTTAAAGGATTTGTTCAATGTTGACTTTATATATGAGTTAGTTCTCATTTTAATAATATTGATTTTATTCTTTAAACTAGCAATAACATTGATTTATAAACTACCATGGATATTACACTAGACAGTTTGTCACAATGCATCTAATAAAATTATATTTAAAATCTAAAATTCTACACTATTAATATTTTATTCATCTTTTACATTTATATATCTATAGAATATTTTTAATAGTTCATGCATGCAAATTAAAAATTATGAAAATAATAAAGAAAACGAAATAAAATCTCACTCACACATTTGAAAAAAGAATTGACATTGGAAACTCTTTTGAGAGAAAAACTCAGTAGGAAGGTGAGACTAATCTTCTCTCTTTCTCTGAATCGAAAATGTCTACAAATATAAATAAGTATGGCTCGTGGCCTGCGGGCTACTCCAATGCACAAATCCTCTCTATGTGCTCTATCTCCTATTCCTTTCGATAATTTTTGCTCATCTATGAAAAAAATGCACTCAAAAGAATGGAACCCCTTTTCCTCCTAGTGACCTGGTTATAACAAAACACGATAGCCTATTACTGGTTAGGTTTGACTACCTCAACTCTTAACAAGAGTTACAATATATACTCTTCTATATTATTCTTCATCATAATCATGTGGCTAACCCCTTTTCCATGAATTATGGGGGATTATATGATATCCTCTCAAATTATGGTGGTGAAAACATTAAGGTCAACTTATGAGTGACATAAATTTCACATACATACATTGATTGATGCAATCCTTGCACCATTGGAAAGGTATATGTGTGTATACTAGGAAAAACGAGTGTCGCATTAAAGAAACAAAGTTTTAGTCCCAAAACATGTTGTTTTTTTTGGGTCTCCATAATTTGTAAGATTGGCAAGAACAAATGACAGACGACAACATCAAACCACTTTGGAGTCCACGACCTAGCCTTCCTAGACTTAGAGAGGGCTCTCTCTTTTCTTTATGATTTATGATTTAGCTCAATGATTATAATTGCTGATATTAGGCTAGTTATAGAGATTATGAGAACTATTGGTTTTGATTGGTTGGGTGGTTGGACAGACAGAGCTGTGAAGCTTAATCCATTGGGCTACGAAGTCATAAGAGGCTGAATTGTGCATCAACTTTTTCAAGGGGGCATTCACAGGGAAAGATAACTATGCAGAATATATCTTACTGGTAGTGTGAATATAAGATGAAAGAAAGCAGTGAGTTCAGTAATAGCTAAAGAGCAATTAAGAATTATTTAACTATACTTCAGAGGAAAACATTAATATAACAAAAAAAGACAGAATTAAGGTGCTCTCTCAGCAAATATTAATCTAAAACTTATGTTTTGTAATTAGAGAAACTGATGCACAACATGAAATGACAGAGGAAAAAATTAACACAGAGGAAAGAACATCACCATTAACTTAGCTCATGAATCCTTTGAACTATCTCTTTTTTATTGATGCCCAGCTCAAAATAGTTACATTGCTCCAATACAATGAGCTTTTACCACACAGAGTCTAACAAGGTTCCAACCCTTGATAATGAAATTTGGAGCAGTATTTAACTAAAAATTGAGTCAATTGCCCTAATCTACTTGGGTTAAACTTTATTTATTACAAAACAACTAAAATTAAATAGGCATGGACACACAAGGCTTGAGAAAAATATCTCTGACAACATATCATCTGTAAAATCAATTTTGAGCAGCTCTTTATGGATCTAAACACTTTGACGGCTCTGACATATGGTCCTACTTTTCAAAATATCGTCGTTGGGTAATTAAGTTTGGTGCAGTGCTGGCTACTTTAATTTATTGATGCTGGTGTTGATTTGATTTGCAACCCCCTTAGTCTCTGCTATTATATCTCAGCATCAATTCCTGACTCGACCCTTTCTATCTTTTTCCTTATGATTTTCAGCCTCGTCCTTACTTTTTCCCCTTGTCGAGTCCGACCTGAGTCTTTCTAGTGTGTGTAGCCTATTTCCTCATAAATGGTGCACAGACCTTATATGCCCAATCGTGGAGGGATGGTAGTTGGCGGACATGGATGGAATGGAGGACGATGGAAACAAATTTTCGGAGGGGCCTCAAGTGGTAAGAGGAAATATAGAAGGGTGGTGTGAAGTAGTGAAATAGCGACACGTAGCGAGGAGGGGGTAAGTGATACCACCCATTTCAAACCCCACCCCCAATGGTTAAAGTTTGAAAGCTAGTGCAAAATACAACAAGGACCGTCAGATGAGGAGGGCTTGAGTGGATATGGAGGAAAGATGGAGGGTGATGAGGAGAAGGAAATGACATGGCAGGTCAGGTGGGCCTGGACTCGACCCTTTCTGCACGAAACATCATAAACAATGCATTTACCCAAACCTAAAAATGTTTATATTTCATTTATGAACCTTATCACATCCATAATAAATCACACAATATCACATGTTTAAGAGTTTAGGTTATAAGAAGTGAAATCGGCGATGCGATGCGAAGTAAGCAGTCAACGTGGCAGGTTAGGTGTGATCAGACCGTAGCCCATAGATAAAAAAAATTAAGGTTTTTGTTATAAGAAGCGGGGGTTAAACTCTAAAGGATGCAAAGTGTGAAGTACGAGGAGGACAGAGTGACGTGGAGGAAAGTGGGACCCGACTTCTACCCGCAGATCGCACTCCTAACACTAAACAATGGAGGTAAAATTTAAGGGATGCGAAGTGTGAACTACGGGGAGGAGGTAAGTGACTGGGTAGGGGAAAGTGTGGCTGACTACATCGCACATCGTAGATCTTAGCTTCTTGTTATAAGCGGCAGGGGTTGAAATCCAAAACTTCCGAATTGCGGGGAGAGGGACCCACCTAGATTGGGATTGTAAGTCGGAAAGATTTTGTAGTAAGGTAAAGTTTATAATGTTTTATATGATATGTGTTAAGTATTGCAAACGACTGAGAAGTGGGGGGCAGAGCTGTTGTGGTGGGGCCAAACGCCGCATTGCAAATTAAAAGAAATACATTGTGAGTGCCTAAAAGGTAAGTTGTAATGTTTGTGAAATGTGATGCATTGCAGGGGGGACAGGGGTGACATGTCAAGGGGACTGGCCCACTTTAAGCAATCAGGGAGATGGGAAAAGAGGAGGAGAAACAATGATATAACGGTGAAAAAAAGTAAAGTAGATAAATGAAGTAGAAAAGAAGAAAAGGTAAGGTTTTAGTGATTTTCAAAGGAAATGGAACGAAAGGAAGTGTGGCTAGTGGTTGGGTCCCACCGCCATCGCACATCTCCTTGCTGCATCTTTAACTTTCACCCTTTGCGCCTATCTTGCAACACTTGAGATCTGCAATTGCGATTTTAATCTCCACCTTTGATAGATGCTCAGATCAATGGTCTTCACTGTTCCCTTGCTGTGGTTTTCCACTTTTGGTTGCACCCGTTTGTTTCTTAGTTATTCATAGAATACTTTCCCCATGTTCATGATTCTTCCTTTGCTTGTTTTTTCTGCCTTAACTGCTTCCCTGCTACCTTCATTTCCTTTGATTCTTGCTTTGGAAAAGATATGAAAAATTTGTAAAGAGAAAGTACATAGTCATCTTGTGGTATTGTAAATTACAGGATTCTAACAGTGACTCCAGCCGGGGATGGCAGCTCCTTGAGGAAGTGTCAAGAACACCACAAATTAGTGGCCTGATCCATTGGGTCGATCCCACAACTTGTATCTTGATCTGTCTGGCAACTTAGTGACTGGAAACTAGCTTATTGTTCCTCCTGAATTTGAATGATAAGAATATACCAAATACTAGGTGAGCCAGCTTATAAGAATACTGAAATCTAAACTAAAACCAAAATTGAAGTTATCCCCTGCAATCCATCAACCTGAACATACTACTGCAACTTGAAAACTTGAATGGTGAGACTAGGACTGTGCTTAATCTAAAGTATGAAACACACTGGTCTAAAAAAGCAATCCAAAACTAAAATTGAAAGATTCTTAGAGTGATAAGCTTATTTTCACACCTACCTACCCTAATCTATTGAAATTTCTACTGTCCTAAATAATACAATAATTCCAGTGTAGCCAGTCAAGTAGCAGCAGAAACATATGAACAACATGACTGCTTGTCAGGAAAATTAGCAGTATAGCCTGATTGTGTGTCCTCATAACCAAATTTAGAATATGTAATGGCAACTACTGATGTATTTGATATTTATAGGGAATACATGTTTGAAAAATTGAGCTAAAAAGAACCTCCATATAATCTTTTATAGGATGAAATGAAGCATGATGTATTATTTTTGCTTCTAGGCCTTCAATGACTAGTTTGTTGGGTATGTGTTATATTCTTTCCATGACTAGCCCCATGCACTGTATGTTGTGTCGGGCGCAGTAGGGGGGTCACAAGGGGGGAGGCAGCCCCCACTGTTGGGGTCTGGGGCAGTGCCCCGGTGAAAATTGTTTTGGTGTGCAAACCCACTCATAGGCGGACCCACCCATGTTTTGTGCATGAGTTTGCACATGGTTTTGGGGTACGATGGTTTTCGGCCCCTGGTATTTTATAGATCCGGTCAAGGGAACTACGGCTATGTTCTAATCCAGGGTTAATGGATTGGGGTTTATGTATGCTTCGGCATGTATATATATGTGTTGTAACACTAAAAGGAATATAATGAAAAATCAAGCTGGTCGTCCTGATTTGGGATCCAGGGGAAAATCTCTGTGTTTATCTGCTTTATGTTTTATGCTCTCGCTATTGTTTATTTTCTGTTATAAGATTCATGTGTAGATAATTTATGTTCAGGGTTAAAACCTACATATTTGATCAGTTATATCCCCAAAATTAAACCTTGAAACCTCATCTTCAGTTTGGCACTTTAAAGCAAAATAATTCTCAACATGAAAGTCAAGAGGTAGTACAATTTCCTCTTGCTTAGGGGAAGGAAGATTTCCTAAGAATTCTTTAGGGCCTATGAAATTATATGACTGAATTTGAGAATTCAAAAGTTCAATACCAGTTTCATATATTTCAACAAATATCTCCAGAAAACATGCTTTAGCTTTAGGCCTAAATTTTCTTGATTTCAAAATAAGAAAGACAACCTCCAGGTAATCTTCATTAAGCTGAAATTTTGATAATTGATTCCTGAATGCATTTAAAACTTCACTAGTAGAAGGTTTGCCACAAACCATGTCATTTTTTTTAGCAGACACTCTGGTCAACGTATTGTGGAGTCGCCATGAATGCCCAAAGCTAGATTCTTTGAGTCATGGAGTCGCCAAGTGAATGATGCAGCCTTCTCGTGTCTGGCTTGTTGTCCACTGTCAACAACTACCAATCTTGGTAAATACTTGAATTATACAATTTGGATTGGGGTTTCTGAGTTCTGATGAAAGATGATATTTTTCAATAATTTCACCAGTATGGCCGCCATTATGTTAACTCTCTATAATTTGTGATATTGGCAAGAAAAAATGACAAAGGAAAACATTAAACCACTTTGGATTCCACAACCTAGCCTTCCTAGAGTCAGAGAGGGCTTTCTCTGTTCTTTATGATTTATGATTTAGCTTGATGATTATAATTGCTGATATTAGGCTAGTTATAGAGATTATGAGAACTTTTTCTTTTGATTGGTTGGGTGGTTGGATAGACAGAGTTGTGAAGCTTAATCCATTAGGCTATGGAGTTATAAGAGGTTGAATTGTGCATCAAATTTCTGAACGGGGCATTCACAGGGCAAGATATCTATGCAGACTGGATCTTACTGGTAGTGTGAATATGAGATGAAAGAAAGAAGTGAGTTCAGTAATAGCTAAAGAGAAGTTAATAATTTTTTTACTATAATTTAGAGGAAAACATTAAGATAACAAAAGCAGACAAAATTAAGGTGCTCTCTCAGCAAATCTTAATCTAAAAATTATGTTTTTTAATCAGAGAAACTAATGCATAGCATGAAATGATAGAGGAAAAAATTAACACAAAGGAAATAACATCACTGTTAACATAGCTCATGAATCCTGTGAACGGTCTCTTTGTTATTACTGCCTAGCTCAAAACAGTTGTAGTGTTCCAATACAATGATCTTCTACCACATAGAGTCTAACAAGGTTCCAACCCTTGATAATGAAAATTCGAGTAGTATTTAACTAAAACTTCAGTTGGTTTCCCTAATCTACTTGGGTCAAACTTCATTTATTATAAAAACAACTTAAATTAAATAGGCATGGCCACGCAAGGTTTGAGAAAAAGATCTCTGATAACATATCAGCCATAAAATTAATTTTGAGCAACTCTTTATGGATCTAAACGCTTTGATGGCTCTGACATATGGGCCTGATTTTCAAAATATCAGCATTGGGTAATTAAGTTTGGTGCAACACTGGCTACTTTCATTTATTAATGCTGGTGCTAATGTGCTTTGCTGCCCCTTCAGTCTCTGCTATTATATCTCTGCATCAATGCCCGAATCGACCCTTTCTGTCTTTTTCCTTGTGACTTTTAGTCTCGCCCTGCCTTTTTCCCCTTTTCAAGTCCAACCCAAGTATTTTTACTACGTGTAGCCTATTTCCTCATAAATGGTGCACACACCTTATATTCCCGGTCATGGAAAGATGGTGGTTGGCGAACGTGTATGGAGTCGAGGATGACGGAAACAACTTTTCGGAGGGGCCTCAAGTGGTAAGAGGAAATATAGAAGGGGGTGAGAAATAGCGGAAGGGTGACACATAGCAGGGAGGGGGTAAGAGATACCACCCATTTCGGACGCCCCCCCCCACCATGGTTAAAGTTAGAAAGCTGAGGGGAGTGCAAAATGCAACAAGGACTGTCAGATGAGGAGGGGTTGAGCGGAGATGGAGGAAAGATGGAGGGCGATGAGGAGAAGGAAGTGACGTGGCGGGTCAGGTGGGACCAGACTCGACCCTTTATGCACGAAACATCATAAAAAAATCATTTACCTAGACCTGAAAATGTTTAGATTTCAGTTACAAACCTGATCGCAACCATATGAAATTGCATATCTCATGTTTTAGAGTTTAGGTTATAAGAAATGAAATTGGTGATGTGATACGAAGTACGAAGTCGACGCCGTAGGTCAAGTGGGACCGGACTATAGCCCGCAGATCGCAAAAATTAAGGTTTTTGTTATAAGCAGTGGGGGTTAAACTCTGAAGGATGCAAAGTGCAAAGTATAGGGAGGGTGGAGTGACGTGGAGGAAATTGGGACCTGACTTTTGCCCGCAAATCGCAACTCTTAACACTAAACAATGGAGGTAAAATTTAAAGGATGTGAAGTGTGAAGCGCAGAGAGGAGGTAAGTGACTTGGTAGAGGAAAGTGGGGCTGATTTCATTGCACATTATAGATCTTAGCTTCTTTTTATAAGCGGCGGGGGTTGAAATCCAAAAATTGCAAAGTGCAAGGAGAGGGACCCACCAAAATTGGGATCGCAAGACGGAAATATTTTGTAGTAGGGTAAACTTTATAATGTTTTATATAATATGTTTTATGTATTGCAAACGAATGAGAAGTTGGGGGCGGAGCTTTTGTGGTGGGGCCAAATGCCGCATCGCTAATTAAAAGAAATACATTGAAGGTACCTAAATGGTAAGTTGTAATGTTTGTGAAATGTGATGGATGGTGGGGGGAAAGGGGTGACATGTCAAGGGGACTGGCCCACTTTAATCTCAATCGGGGAGATGGGAAAAGCAGAGGAGAAATAATGATATAGTAGTGAAAAAAGGTAAAGTAGAGAAATGAAGCGGAAAAGCGGAAAAGGTAACGTTTTAGTGATTTTAAATGGAAATGAAATTAAAGGAAGTGTGGCGAGTGGCTGGGTCCCACTGCCATCGCACATTGCACTTATGCATCTTTAACTTTCACCCTTTGCGCCTATATTTCAACACTTGTGATTTGCGATTGCGATTTTAATCTCCGTCGTTGGCAGATGCTTGGATCAATGATCCTCACTGCTCCCTTGCTGTGGTTTGTCGCTTTTGGTTGCGCTCATTTGTTTCTTAGTTATTCATAGAATACTTTCCCCACGTTAACGATTTTTCCTGCTTCTTTTTTTCTGCATTAACTATTTCCCTACTGCCTTTGTTTCCTTTGATTCTTGCTTTGGAAAAGATTTTGAATATTGACATATTTGTACAATATGAATTTTTTTTAAAGAGAAAGTACATAGTCACCTTGTATGTACTTAAAAGAGTTGCTATAATTTTGGTAATTCTAGAAACGGTTCTTGACTGATATTCTTCTTTAGCTCCTCGAAGGCCCTCTATTCACCCTTTCCCCATTAGAAACTGTTTCCACTTATTATTATGGTGTGCAGTAGTGTTTTCAATGCTAAAAATAAGGCTATGAATTTCCTCAAGTACTCTGTTAGCCCAATGAAACTCCAAACCTCAGAAACATTAGTTGGTACGAGTAATTTCATGATGGCTTCCATCTTGGTAGGATATATCTTTAACTCCCCTCCACATATCACATATCCCAAATACACGAAATACTATTCTACAAACTCACACTTCTTGATATTTTCTAGCATTCGATTCTTCTTTAATGTCTCCATCACCCGCATAAAATGTGAGATGTGCTCCTCCCAGGTAGCACTATATGCCAGTATATCATCCAAATAGAAAATAATAAATGAATTTATAAAATGGCGTAGTACATCATTAATTAATCTCATAAATGTAGCTAGTGCATTGCATAAGCAAAATGGCATGAATAACCACTCATACAAAACTTTCCTGGTTTCAAAAGTAGTGGTCTAGGTATCTTCTTCTTTGACTTGAACCTAGTGATATCCACAGTTTAAGTCCAAATTGGTGAAGTATTGTTTTTATTGACTTAATTGCTCTAGTAGAGCATTTATCCTAGGCAGGGATTACATATTCTTGAGGACGATTTTTTTCAATGCCATGTAATCCATCCACATATGCCAAGTACCACCCTTCTTTGGCACAATGTTGATGGGTGACCCACATGGTGATGTACTCAGTCAAATGACACCCTGTTACAGTTTTTGTTGCAATTGTTTCTTCACCTCACTTGATTCTATAACATAATACTCGTACAATCCAATTTTTGGCAATGGGGAGTTCAGAAATAGTTTGATCTTATGCTCCACTTCGCTCTTAGGTGGTAACCCACTAGTTCCTTGAAACAAATTCCTATATCCATGTCGCATCTCTTCCAATTATTTTTTTTGCGATCCGTATTTATGCAAGAATGAAATAAAATACAAAAATAAATGTAAACAAAAATATTCAGCAGAAAATATACTTCATTTCGTTAATATCAAATAACTGAAATAAGCTTACTGGCATAATGGAAATAAACTAGCTTGGGCGATGGTAGGTTATATTTGAGAAGAGATGTGGTGGCTACATGCCCTTGAACTGTGTTACAATGAGGCTCAAGAGCCTTTTTATTATTGAAAAACATGGGAAAACCATAAACAACCAAAAGGCTAACCCCAGGGGATGGAATGCCAAGAGTTTGTGGGGCCCGTTGGGGTTAGTTGGACAACCAACTTCTTAGGGTCGTAACTGTGTCATATTATATATTTTTGGCGCATACAATATATCGTCAGAAATATCTCTCTAAGTTCTACAGGTTTTGCTGTAGACCATTGCCTACAACTATGAGCCTACTAACAACCTCAAAAAATTCCATTTACGGGATCAAAATTTCTCTGGAATTTTAAGACCTGAAAAACTACAAACAATAGTAAATGCTATTGTAAAGAAGGAAACTAATGAAACCAAATGGAGTTATAGGAGGAATAGGTGGGTGGCGACCAATACCTAGATGGATAATTCCTCCCCCCTTAGCAAGAAATGGCCCCCATTGCATGCAGAACCTCCATGAGCTAAGGAAATTTATGTTGAATCTGGTCCTTGGTGAACCACTTACCCTGGTGAAGGAGTTGGCTTTCTTTAACAACTCAATATAGTTGGATCCTCTGCTGGAAGGTGTTCTTGATCTATGTGTCCATAATCCAATTAGTTGTGGCATGTTTCATGCAGTTTGGGTTTAACTCTATTGGTGTGAGTTGTTCTGCAATGTCAAATGTGTCTAACAATGGTGGAGAGTAGGGCCGAAAATGGTCAACATTGAACACTGGGTGCAGCTAAGGTATGGTGGAATATTGAGGTTGAAGTAACTTTCCCATACAACCTTGGTGATGGTATATGACCCATATCAAAGCAGGAAAATATTACAGTGGGGCCTAGTGAGACATTCCTTCTGCAAATGTAGCCAAACTTTGTCGCCCACCTTGAACTTGTGTGGAAACTGATGCTAAACATGTCGTTACTTGTACATAGCATTAGCTCTGTCTAGTATGTCATGGAACTATTGGAGAGTGTGTTGAATGCGCTCAATAAAGTTTTTTTCCTTGTCGGCTTCAGATTAGATAGGAGCCAAATCTACCTAAGTAGCTGCAAATGGTATGGCCACATCAATGGGACATATTGTTGGAATCCCAAGCCCACCTGAAAGGGGTTGTGCCTAGTTGAGTTGTGGAGAGCCCAATTATAGATGTGTTAGAAATAGGGGAGGATTTCATCCCACGTACGTGGATGCTTTGAGTGGTACATGTAAAGAATGTGTATGATCATCTTGTTGACGACCTATGTTTTGCCATCAGTTTGGGGGTGGAAAGTTGTGGACTTAGTGATCTTGGTGTCCAATATCGACCAGATACTTGACCAAAATGTACAGAGGAACTTGTTATCCCGATCTGAGATAATGGACTATAGGATCCCAAAGTGTACGCAAAATTGATCAAAGAAGAGTTTATCAGTGGCTTCTGTTGTGATATTATTCTTGCAGGCCGCGATAATGGCCATGTTAGAGAATTTATCGACGACCACAAAATTTAGTCATTGCCATGCTTGATAGAAGGAAGTCCCGATACGTAATCCATGGAGATGGATTCCCATGAGCGATTAGGGGTAGGAATTAGAGTATATAGGCCTTTCTTACTGATGGTCAGTTTGGAAATGGCACAAGTAGTGAAGGATCTGATGTAATTCCTGACATCATGTCGAAGGTTTGGACAATACAAATACTTTTGTAGTACTGCCATTGTTTTTTGAACCTTGAAATGTCTAGCAACCCGACTGTAGTGAGATTACCAAATAATCTTGGCAAGTTCACTTGAAGGAACATAAAGGTGTCCCAAGTGGCATAAAAATGTATTATGGAGGTGAAAATTTGGAACTTGCTTACCCGTTAGGAGCATCTCGAATGTGTTGCCAAATTTTGGATCACTTTTGTAGAGATGCGGCCACGCCAAAGTCTTGTGCCCACAAGATTTGACCACAGTGGTTAACGCCACAATAAATATTCGACTGAGGCAATCTGCAACATTATTGGTACTGCCCTTCGTGTGCTAGATGTTAAGATGGAACTGTTGCAGGTATGTGGGCCATTTCTGATGGCGATCATTCTACAGCTTCCATTGTGTCTATATGAACTGCAGAGGTCGGTGATATATGTGGATGACAATTTCCTTCCACAAAATGTAAATCTTCCATTGTTGGCACGCCTGAACAATGGAATACATCTATTTTTCATAGGTGGGATAATTTCATATTTTTTCTAAACACCACAAGAAAAAAGCACATTGGCGAGGGTCGTGCTTGTGATGGACCTTTAAGGTCCGTCACCAATGTCACATATGGTGACGGTCCTTAAAAAACCGTCACTGTAAGTGTATATAGTGATGGTCCTTTATGGTCCGTCACCAAAGACATTTTCAGTGACACTTTTGGTGAGGGTTGTTAAAGGCCCATCACTAATTCTCTCTTTGGTGACACTTCTAGTGACGAAATTTTAATGACCCTCAACAATTCTCTTTTTGTTACTTTTGGTGACAGTCAAAAAATGTCCTTCATCATTGATCATTAAAAAACCGTCACTGTAAGTGTATATAGTGATGGTCCTTTATGGTCTGTCACCAAAGACGAAAAAAGCACATTGGCGAGGGTCGTGCTTGTGATGGACCTTTAAGGTCCGTCACCAATGTCACATATGGTGACGGTCCTTAAAAAACCGTCACTGTAAGTGTATATAGTGATGGTCCTTTATGGTCCGTCACCAAAGACATTTTCAATGACACTTTTGGTGAGGGTCGTTAAAGGCCCATCACTAATTCTCTCTTTGGTGACACTTCTAGTGACGAACTTTTAATGACCCTCACCAATTCTCTTTTTGTTACTTTTGGTGACGGTCAAAAAATGTCCGTCATCATTGATCATTAAAAAACTGTCACTGTAAGTGTATATAGTGATGGTCCTTTATGGTCTGTCACCAAAGACTTTTTCAATGACACTTTTGGTGAGGGTCATTAAAGGCCCATCACTAATTCTCTCTTTGGTGACACTTCTAGTGACGAAATTTTAATGACCCTCACCAATGCTCTTTTTGTTACTTTTGGTGACAGTCAAAAAATGCCCGTCATCATTGATCATTCCAATGATTTTTTGATGATGCTATGTGCTTGTTAATATATTTTTTGTCAAAAGTTAAAGATTTAATACCATTATTGTGGAGTATTTTTTATAATATGTCCAAGGCCATAGTGGTTAGGGTCAATCAATTTTTTAGAAGTAATTAGTGTGTATCATTTCCCTCGAGTAATGACTAGTCGAATATAGATTTCCTATGAGTCAACACATGATTCATATATATTAAGTTTATTATCTAGCAAATTCCCTTTAGATAAAGTTCTATTATTGTGTGTAGGAAATATATTATTTAATACATAATCAAGCTTTGAAAATTCTATTAATGAGAAAGACCTAACAATCCTCACCAATCTAGGCACGCCTTAAATTAATGCTTTGGCACACACTAACATTTCTTAGCACCCCACATGTATTGGAACATCTTTGTACCTAGAACATATTGTGATGACACTGACGCCCAAGAACATGGTAGCATGCACTAGCACAACATCGAACTCTCCTAGCATGTGTTGGCATGCTGCATATAGTCCCTAGCATGCCCTTGAACACCTTGGTTGAATACATTGACATACACTAGCACTTGGCATGTATTGGGACCTATTACTAGTGTGCCTAGCATGCCCCTTTTCAAAACGATAAAGTCCTGAATTATTAACCCTCTTATTGGTTCTTCCTTTTGTTGCCTTGACACATATTAACATACCCTGGCACCCTGCACCACATCCTTAGCACCTAGCATGTATTGGCATATCTTGACACTATTAATTGGCACATGATATAATTAGCACACCCTGGAACTCCCAAGCACACTTTGGGAATTCTTGACATGCCTTGATATTCCCTAGCATGCCTTACCAATGCTTAGCATACTTTGTCAGTCCCTCCTTGGCATGACAAATAATACTCATTAACACTAGTCTCTGGCACACATTCCTCATATTGATTAACTTCCATGAATTTTTACCTAGTGCTCCCTTAATTTTTTTCCTAGTAATCCTTAACACTCATCAACATGCATTATCACTCTCTAGCACACCTTAGCACTCATCAACATTCCCTTCCACTTCATAGCATGCATAACACTAATCCCTGACACATATTGGCGCTTGGCACATGTTGGCACTTGGAAAGTCTTAGCATGTATGGAATACGTTGATATGCCTTGGTATGATTTGACATGGTTTAATATTAAATTTATTTGTGATTATCCATTGTTGGAAATTAGATGAGAAACAACAAAGGAATACTTGGCACTTAGAATGCACTAAGACTTTGCACTTGGCACCTATTGTTGCCTAGTGTTGGTGTGCCTAGCATGCCCCTCTTGGAAAAGGTAAATTGATGACTTATTAACCCTCTTATGTGTTAATTTCCTTGTAGTTTAACTTTTTTCTCCCTTTTTTTGTCTTGACAGTCCCTGACACGCATTGACACACCCTTGCACATATTGGCATGCCTCATCACTTGGCACATCTTAGCATGTTTGACATGTATTCCCACTATCTGACACATCAAGGAGGTGAAGAGAGATGTAGTCCTAAAGTAGGTCAAGTACGAGGGAGAGTAAGGGTTGCTAAAGGGAGGTCATGATCATCCTCCAAGAGCAAGATCATCATGTGAGGGTTCAGAAGAATGTTGCATACCTTAAGGGTCGGTTTGCGATAGGAGGTAGGATGGCACATTGTTGGTTCTCTTCTGGAAGATCGAGCTTAAGAGAGGTTTCTCATGAGAATATGGGCATGTGATTTCAATGGTGTCTTTGTGTGAAGGCCGCATCAAATTCTGAAATGTTGAAATTTGCAACAAGAAATAGTGAGATTGGAAACCAGAAAGGACAAAAAAAAAATGCACCCACACTGGTGAGGAATTTTAATGCACCATGAGTGAGGAATGTGGGGCATCTAATTTATTTTTCCCTTAAATAAATTGGACAATAAATTGTAATTTCATCTCACAAAAACTTGTGTCAGTTAATTAAGTCATGATGACCGAGTTAGCTCAAGAAATTCAAGTACTTGAGGGTCTGAGATGAGGCATATAGAGGGATTCTAATATTTTTTGGGTCCAATTGAAGTTGATGCATTAGTAGGGTGCAAGTGTAATTAACTCAATTAAATGCGTTAAAATCAGTTTAATTGGTTCTAACTGAGTGATGAGCTAGTGAGAGGCCTAGTGAATTAAATTATATTTAATTCACAATGAGTGATAAATCATATAACTGATAATTCACTATTAATAGTTGCATGCATGTCAGTTTCGAGGAATACACAGTTGAGACATAGGTTAAAGGGAACATAACTATCAGTTGTATTCAAAGAAAATTTCCCATGTGAAATTATAAAGTAAATGGGATTCCATGATGGATTGCGCAATCAAGGAAGATTGATTTTCCTAATTAATAAGGAGTTAATTCCCTAGGAATTGCATGAGCAAGGCAGGCTGAAGTAAGGATGAGAATTGGCTAAGTACTAGACCGAGTTTGCCTAGATCAACGGGAGACAATTGACAGAGTGCTGGAGAATCTCATGAGAGATTAAGCATTAATGTATTGTTTCATGATTCCTTCAATTAATACACAATAGAGATAGAGGGGTTTTGAGCAGTTTCTTTCCCCAAATACATCATGTTGTTGTGCGATTGATAATTTATTTCTCTTACTTATATGTGATTGCGTGATCGTGTTTTGTTTCCGCAAATTGTAGGAAGGATTCAATATCTTGTTTTAGTAGATTACAAGATTAGATTGAATCTCATTGGTTAGATTTTCTACATGGTATTAGAGCAGGAATTTTTTGGGTGGTGAGTTTGCAGAGAATATTTGAATATTTTGGTGTAAAATTTTCAAAAACAAATAGAATATTTGGATTCCTTGCTAAAATATACCCAAATGGAAAAAAAACACACACACACACACACACACACATCGGTCAAATCGGAGCTCGAATAAGGGAGATATCATCGATTTAAAATCAACTCTTTTTTAGAAACTTTTTGTAACGTCGGGACAATTACATTGTGCGTGAGTCAAGAACCTATATGTAATTGAGGTACCAGATGCATGCAAATATTTGAGGAGAAAGGCAAAAGTTAGAGACTTGGTGGTTTAAAGGGAGCATAAATTACCTCTCAACATGCATCCTCATGAGAAGCAATCTTAGAAGGTTGTGGAGTTGCTGCCACAATTGGAGAAGCAGAGAGTAGATTGAGTGGAAGCATCCACTCAAGCAGAGACCTCCATGAGGGGGAAATTTTGAGCTAGATGGGAAGAGGGAGTAGCCATACCTCAAGGTGTAAGGTGGGGTGATGTGTAGACATAATCCCAAGATAAGAAATTTGGGAAAGGTCCATTGAGATGGTGTGTCTCATGGATCGAACCTGGCTACGAGGAGCCCACATTACAATAGTAGTAGGAAGGATAAGTTAGATTTATGTAGTCAAATGTCAGCAAGACAGAAATCAGAGTGACAGATGTCAAACACTGGATCAAAAATCAAAGATAGCAATAGTTCAAAGGGCATAGATACAGATGTCAGCAGTAGCGCAAAGAATCCAGTACTAGATAGGTGCAGTAGCTAGCAGTAGTCAGAAGACTCTGATGACAGATGCATTATACTGAGTAAGTTGTTCGGAGGCTATTCAGTTTCAGGATTTGCAGGTGCAAAAAACACTAGAGAAGTGTAGCATGCAGAACATTCCAAAGGTACCGGATGGAGATATATTGAATTCCTTTCTTATTGAGAGGGAGTGTTGAAATTTACAACAAGAAACAGTGAAATTGGAAACTAGAAAGGACAAAAAAAATGCACCCACACTGGTGAGGAATTTTGATGTACCAGGAGTGAGGAATGTGAGGCGTCTAATTTATTTTCCCCTTAAATAAATTGGACAATAAATTGTACTTTTGTCTCATAACAACTTTTGTCAGTTAACTAAGTCATGATGATTGAGTTAGCTCAAGAAATTTTATTTAAGGTGATCGAGGTGGATATTGGTGGCCACTCGCCTATTCCACTTGGGCCCTCACCATTGTCTCTTTCAGTTTTTCAATTTCCTTAATTATAGCACAATTTACTATTTTTGTCAGTTTTTCAGGTCCTGAACTTCAGGAGTTGTTTTGAGGCCGCAAACGATGCTTTTTTGGGGATGAAAGGTTTAGCAATTTCATAGAAATCACACTAGTATTTGTAGTCCTCGGAGAGATCTTTCTAATGAGGTATCATGTGCGTCATACGAAGATCATATGACCAAGTTATGACCCTAGAAAGTTGGCTGCCCAATTAACCCCAACGGGGCCCATAAAATCTTGGTGTTACATCTCCTCGGGTTAGGGTTTTGGTTGTTTAGGGTTTTATCTTATTTTTAAATAATAAAAAAGACCCTTCATCCTCATTGTAACACAGTTTAGAGGAACATAACTATCAGTTGTATTTATAGAAAATTTCCAATGTGCAATTATAAAGTCATTGGGATGCCATGATGGATTGTGCAATGAAGGAAGGTTGATTTTCCTAATTAATATGGAGATATTTCCATAGGAATTGTGTGAGAAAGGCAGGCTGAGAATTGGCTAAGTATTAGACCTATTTTTCTAGATCAACAGGAGACAATTGGCAGAGTGTTGGAGAATATCAAGAGAGATTAAGCATTGTATTGTTTCATGATTCCTTGACTTAATACAAAATAGAGATAAATGTTTTTGAGCAGTTTCTTCCCCAGATACATCTTGTGTTGTGCGATTGATAACTTTTTTCTCTTACTTATATGTGATTGTGCGATCATGTGTTATCCAAAATTCATCCAAATATGTGATTTGTGCCTTAGAAAATGTGAATTAAGGTACCCTCGGTGGAAAAACATGCATAAATATTTGCTGCTAAGTCCCTTAAATGTGAGATGTTTCCACTTGTCAATTGTGCCTCTTTTTGATGATGAAACCGACACCCTAGTTTTGTAAGGATCACCAAGTGTCATTTTGCGTCAACCCAAGGTCATTTCCATTGTCACCTTAGCAACGAATCCTCTCACTTTAGATTAATTATTGAATCCTAGGGGTGTCCCAAAGCGCAAATTTATGGGGGACTCTTTTATGTGACTAGATCACTAGCTAGCATTGAAAACCATCTTTACATTGTATGGTTCAACACCTTGATGATTCTTGTCCTATTGACCACAAATTTTGTATTCATTATTGCTTTCATCGCAACACCTACAATAGATATTGATGGTGTTCATAAGCCTATTTCTAGTTGTGATAAGTGGATTAGGGGATCCCTTATCACAACCCATTACCCCTAATGTGTTTACTCTATGAGCGAAGGGAGACCAAGGGTGTACTTGTAGGGGCATTGAGACCAAATTTGGGGGGTCATAACATTAGGAAAAGTGGAATGACATAACCAAAAAGTTTCTTTGTGGGGGGGGGGGGGGGTATCTTATGGTGTATTGAACGGGCCAAGGGGACACAAGGGTAGCATGTATGTGTAGAAGTCAGAGGTGCAAGCATGGTTTACTAAGATCTATAATCCTAGCATTAGAGAATGAGAAGGGGGCTTAGGACCTAATTTCATAGGGCCTAGGGGACCTAGAGGGAAGGCAGCGAGAGAAATTGATAGGGGAACCCAAAATAGTGGTGATAAGGGGATTAGGAGTCCAATTATCACAAAAACATAAGCCCTTAACCCATAACCACTAAATTCCCTATTCCCTTAACCCCTACACTCATAAATCATAACCCATAAACCCCTTCATTCATTAAATCTTATGACATTAACCCCTAACCTATATTAATCCATGAACCTCCTAAGCCATAAATCCTTATCCTCTTAACCTGTGACCCTTAACCCCTACACACCTTAACCACTAAAACCTAAATCTCCTAAATATTGAGTCCTTAACCGCTAAATCCTCTGACCCTAACGCCCTTTGGCCCTTAACGCTTGACCCTTGAAGCCCTTAACCACTAAGTATCCAAGGCCGAAAACAACACCCCAAACCAGCAAATTGACCTCCTAGGAGAATCCTTCATCTCTAATTGAGCATATTAGAAACATTAATTGATTCTTAGAGAACTAGGTACTGGTTACAAGGATATGTGTTTGTGGGTAATGTCATTATTATCATGTATACGAAATGTAGACAATTGGATAATTTGCAAAGCCTCGATTTGAATTACTCACAATATTTACACTTCATCACGTTGAGATGGAGCTTGTAGTGTTCTCTCACGTAAGGAGTTGTAAATGAAAAGGAGCAATCTCCCATTACAGGGAGGGTTTAAAGAGTTTAAAGAATTAGTAGGGTTAAGGAGATAAGAGCGGGAGCACAGTCCTGATTACTTAAAACCTTTTTTCCAAAATTTCCTACTATGTTTCTGGCATACTTTTTCCCTGTCCTATTGACCACAACTTTTGTATTCATTACTGCTTTCATCACAACACCTACAATAGATATTGATTGTGTTCATAAGCATGTTTCTAGTTGTGATAAGTGTATTAGGGGCTCCCTTATCACAACCCATAACCCCTAATACGTTTACTCCCTTAGCCAAGGGGGCCCAAGGGTGTAGTTGTAGGGGCATTGAGACCAAATTTGGGGGGTCATAACATTAGGAAAAGTGGAATGACATAACCAAAAAGTTTTTTGGGGGGGAGAGGGTATCTTATGGTGTCTTGAACAGGTCAAGGGGACACAAGGGTAGCATGTATGTGTAGAAGTCAGAGGTGAAAGCATGGTTTACTAAGATCTATAATCCTAGCATTAGAGAATGAGAAGGGGGCTTAGGACCTAATTTCATAGGGCCTAGGGGACCTAGAGGGAAGGAAGCGAGAGCAATTGATAGGGGAACCCCAAATAGTGGTGATAAGGGGATTAGGAGTCCAATTATCACAAAACATAAGCCCTTAACCCATAACCACTAAATTCCCTATCCCCTTAACCCCCAATCCATATTCCCTTAACCCCTGCACTCATAAATCATAACCCATAAACCCCTTCATTCATTAAATCTTATGACATTAACCCCTAACCTATATTAATCCATGAACCTCCTAAGCCATAAATCCTTATCCTCTTCACCTGTGACCCTTAACCCCTAAAAACCTTAACTACTAAACCCTTAACCACTAACACCTAAATCTCCTAAATATTGAGTCCTTAACCGCTAATTCCTCTGACCCTAAATCCCTTTGGCCCTTAATACTTGACCCTTGAAGCCCTTAACCACTAAGTATCCAAGGCCGAAAACAATACCCCAAACCAACAAATTGACCTCGTAGGAGAATCCTTGATCTCTAATTGAGCATATTAGAAACATTACTTGATTCTTAGAGAACTAGGTACTGGTTACGAGGATATGTGTTTGTGGGTAATGCCATTATTATCATGTATACAAAATGTAGACAATTGGATAAGTTGCAAAGCCTTGATTTAAATTACTCACAATATCTACACTTCATCATGTTGAGATGGAGCTTGTAGTGTTCTCTCACATAAGGAGTTGTAAATGAAAAGGAGCAAGCCCCCATTACAAGGAGGGTTTAAAGAGTTTAAAGAAGAGCAAGGTTAAGGAGATAAGAGCGGAAGCGTAGTACCGGTTACTTAAAACCTTTTTTCCAAAATTTCCTACTATGTTTATGGCATACTTTTTCCCTGTCCTATTGACCACAAATTTTGTATTCATTATTGCTTTCATCACAACACCTACAATAGATATTGATGGTGTTCATAAGCCTATTTCTAGTTGTGATAAGTGGATTAGGGGCTCCCTTATCACAACCCATAACCCCTAATACGTTTACTCGCTTAGCCAAGGGGACCCAAGGGTGTACTTGTAGGGGCATTGAGACCAAATTTGGGGGGTCATAACATTAGGAAAAGTGGAATGACATAACAAAACATTTTCTGGGGGGGGTATCTTATGGTGTACTTAATAGGCCAAGGGTACACCAGGGTAGCATGTATGTGTAGAAGTCAGAGGTGCAAGCATGGTTTACTAAGATCTATAATCCTAGCATTAGAGAATGAGAAGGGGGCTTAGGACCTAATTTCATAGGGCCTAGGGGACCTAGAGGGAAGGCAATGAGATAAATTGATAAGGGAACCCAAAATAATGGTGATAAGGGGATTAGGAGTCCAATTATCACAAAACATAAGCCCTTAACCCATAACCAATAAATTCCCCACCCCCTTAACCCCCAATCCATATTCCCTTAACCCCTGCACTCATAAATCATAACCCATATATCCCTTCATTCATTAAATCTTATGACATTAACCCCTAACCTATATTAATCCATGAACCTCCTAAGCCATAAATCCTTATCCTCTTAACCTGTGACCCTTGACCCCTAACCCTTCACCCCTAAACACCTTAACTACTAACCCCTTAACCACTAAAAGTACAACACCCCAAACCAACAAATTGACCTCCTAGGAGAATCCTTCATCTCTAACTGAGCATATTAGAAACATTAATTGATTCTTAGAGAAATAGGTACTAGTTACGAGCATATGGGTTTGTGGGTAATTCCATTATTATCATGTATACTGAATGTAGACAATTGGATAATTTGCGAAGCCTCCTTTTGAATTATTCACAATATCTACACTTCATCATGTTGAGATGGAGCTTGTAGTGTTCTCTCACATAAGGAGTTGTAAATGAAAAGGAGCAAGCTCACATTAGAGGGCTTCTCTGTGTGGGAGTGTTGGAGGCAGAGTGATTTTTGGTATTCCATCGAGGTTTTTCACAAATTTTGTCATAGTTGGGCATGATTGTGGAGGTCCCATTGAGGAAACCAAAGAGACGAAAGCGATTGTAGATTCGTCATGAGGAGGTTGCGCATCATTTTGAGGAGAATTAGGAGGTGGTTTTATACTGGGATCGAATTTTGGGGGGCCATGGTGGCAGAGGGCCGAGTCAGAATTTCAAACACCAGCCTAGATCAAGCAGCACGCACGAGCTCCCGTGTAAAAACCATATTCCCTAATATAGTTTTTATTGATGCTCTAATTAAACTAACATTATTACTTTATGGGTCTTCAACATCATTAAATATTAAATATAACTTCTATTTGAAATGAACTCCTGTTCTTGAAATAAAAATAAAACTTAATGAAAACCAAAAATACTAGATGACCTCCTTTTACTCAAATAAAAATAAAACTTAATGAAAACCAAAGCCGCCATAGAAATTGCTTTATAATTTTTTACTACCTATTAAAATCTAATTTGGCCACTAGTCTAAACTCTAAATGGACCTATTAAAATTTATTCCTAGATGTGAAATGACCTCCTTTGCTCAAATAAAAATACTAGATGACCTCCTTTTGCTTAAATAAAATTAGAACTTTATGAAAATCAAAATAACTATAGCAATTGCTTTATAAGATTTTGGTACCTCTTAAAATTTAATTTCGAGCGGCTTCTTAAAATTTAATTTCGGGCGGCTATTCTCCCTTGGCCAAGTTCGGGACAGAGCTCGGTGATCTTTAACAATCTTTATGATTTTGGCGCAGATTCCATACCCTTCTATTCTTTACTACACTCTAGATTCGACTATATTTTTAACGCGCTTTTATTATATCAGATCTGGTTTAGGTCTTTTTCCAGCTTTAATTGACATATTCTTCTCCTGATTTGGGGGTTTCCCTGCAATTCAGAGCAGAAAACATGTGGTCCGTTGCCAGCATATGGAGATAAAACTGCAACCTTCGAGAACTCAGAGAGGGAGAGTGTGTGTTGATAAGTTCGAAAGGTATTTTCCTGATATCTATGATTTTTATTGTTAAAATTTCAATAGATTTAAACTTGTATATAGAATTATGTAGAAGGCAGTGGTAGGGTTGACAAGATTTTATAAAATCAATCATTTTTTTTTTTCGTGCTTAACAAGACCAGGCACTCCTTAGAGATGCTCCCATACGCTGATTTCCCTTACTTTTGTTGTAGGAATTAGTCCTTACGGCCCCTCCAGCAAGCCTAATATAGACATGTGTTATCCCTGTAATAACTACAGTGCCTGAGACTTTCTTAAACAATAAATATGCCACCCCTTTGGTACCAAAAAAACCCTATTATCAACGTATTTACGCAGCTACTCCTCGGCCCTGTTATATCTTCTAATCAGACCTCAAAACATTCATTTCAGGCTTCAGTCTTCTCTTCTTCAAGTTGTGGCTTACATTAGAAGGTGTTTTACTCCTAAATTTTTTCGCTTTGATGTTAACTTAGCCTCCCTCACCTTCTATTTATACGCAATATAAGGGCTTCATTTGGGTGTCCACATTGGCTTGACAAGTTGTCACATGGCTTATTAACATCAAGCCGACCTAGACTCTTCTTTAGCTGAACCTTTTTGCTCCTTGATCTAGACACCCACAACTCCCTCTGAGTTGCTTCGCTGAGCACACTCTGATTCACTATCCCCTAAAGTAGCTTAGATAATATCTGATACCATGTTGTTTTTCCACGATCTTGGGTCTAGGATAGTGTCTTAAAATTTTTCACACTACCAAACCAATAATCACAATGATACTACTTTGCACAACAAAATATAAATAGCAGTAAATCTACCAATGCACAAAATATAGAAAAATTCTTACAATTTTTAACCCAACTTCGTTGTATTAATCAACATATGATACAATAGTATAGGGCTCACGTACCAAGGATAATGGCCTTCATACACCCATTGATACAAGATACAAAACTAGGTTTGGTGTCAGTCCATTGACAACCAATCTGCCCTCAACAAGATACTTTGACCATGTCACTGTCACATTCTCTCTCATCTCTTCTCGGTCATGCCCTGTACCAGATCGGTCCTTTGGCTCTCGATCTGCAGCTCTTGACTCTATCAATGCTCCAA